>VWZK01006280.1:6872-17575 GCA_013396935.1 Baryphthengus martii | reverse complement strand
TGCTGCAACACATTGAACTCTTGCCAAACAGTGAGCACAACACAACGAGAATAAGATTATGAAGCAAGCAGTCAGACCTGACCACTCTTTAATGTAACAACTCAACCTCAGTGCAGCCAGATTTTCTTCTGCTTGAGGGTCCAAAGTTGCATATTCCAATTACAGAAAGGAGAAAACAGAAATAGTCAAGATATTGTGTCACTGGACATGTTTTATTTTCTCCAAGAAGCACTCAATAGTGCATCTTGTTTATTTTTTTTCTATGAAATGGATTTGAAGTAGCTTATATATTAACAATTTCATGGAAAGAAAATTGACTAATATTCAATTTTATTAAACTATGCCAAAAATTTCAAATCCAGCTGCAGCTTTATATTTATTTACAAGTTTCTACGTGCATATTACAAGATATCCTTTAACACAAAACCGTTTTGGTTAAAACAGTGTAAAGAAACACACAAGTCAAAATGATTGTGTGCTATATGGGTCAAGAGATTGACTGTGGAAAATCACTGAATTCCCAAAGTAGATACTGAAATAACAACTGGGGCTTCAAAATCAGAAGTGAATGGATTTGTGTTGGTATTTGGAATTGTAGGTCTGTCAGCTGTAATTTTCACAATTCAGATCCGCACATCTAAATTCAGTTGGAATTTTGAGTGAGCAGACTTAAGATTCCAGTTAAGCATGAGAACTTACACCATTTCTGAATGATTTTCTTGGGCTAGAGCTGAGGAGATGCTAAAGAGTTGGAGCAATATGATTTAATCATTTGTTAATTTCTTCAAAACTGCTGTTAGAAAGTGAATACAGGTTTCAGTAGTTTACTGGATTTTTTTTCCATAGTAATCTAATAATTGAAAAGATAATATAAATGCTAATTTTCTGTAAGCTTTTAAAAGAATTTTCCTGTCTTTTCTCTTCTAGACAGTGTAAGTTTTAAAAGTAGTACTTTGTTTTCAGCCCAGTAATATAAACTAACATCTTTAACCTAACAATACTAACAAAAGGAATGAGTATTTTTATGACTGATTCCTCACCTCAAACTCTATGCTGGAAAAAAAATCATTAACTCTGTTAGGTATTTTTCTTGTCTTCACATAAACCAAAATAACTTTGGTTTACATTTTTAATTTTCATCTCATAGTTTCTTTATCTCTGTAGTTGTGAAATCAGCTCAATACACAATTTATTTATTCTAATATTTTCTGTTTTCTGATATATGCTTTACTTCTTCTGAATTTTTGCATTTTTTATGTTCAGAGGTAAATGAAGTTTGTGAGTGTAACCTACTACTGGTAGTCAATAATTAGAATAATTCAAAGTTCGTGGTATTTAGCAGTTAGATGATTTATAAACCAATTAGACATCATGTCACAAAATCAAAGCTGAATGTCTTTTCAGACAATATCCTCATATCTCCAAATGTCCTAGCATTTCAGAAACAGATATTTCAATTTATAGGCTATCCTGAAGAAAAACAAAAACAGTGGGGGCTTAGTGATGCTAAGGTAAATATATTCATAATGCCAATGTAAAAAAAGTTTTCAATATATTTTATGAGGATAAATGTTCCCCTGCAGTATTCTGTTGCAGAATATAATAATATGCGCGAACAAATGCATCTGCACTTCTTATCACCACAACATTCAAACAATAAGTATCACAATATTTTCTGTATAAAACATTGTGCTAAAGAAATACAATAGATTTCAGCTGAAAAACTCTAAATCATTTTTTTTCTCATTGGTCTAATCTATTCGTACATTGATCAATAGTAAAATTGCCTACACAAAATTCAGATAGACACGCTAAAAGAAGGTGTATTTTCTTTAAAACTGAGAAAACATTCAAAAAACAGATAACAACAATACCCTCATTTGGGAGGGTATAGCGTATCTTTCAGGACCTGTTTCAAAAATGGCTCAAACTGATCCCAAAATCTTTTCTTTCATGTTTTCCCCACAACTTACTTTCATGTGCACATCTGAGAGTATTTTTGTATTAGTCTTTTTATTATAAGGCCTAGTTTTAAGCAATTTGAACTTTGTGTTTGGAAGGTAATTGAATCTAATTTACACAATAGAAATGTATCAAAAAATTACATCCAATACCTATGTGCACTCATGGCGAGTTTAACCAAAACTATATGTATTTTAAGTAAACTTTCCTAGATGCTTGAGAATATTGGAAAGCTTCTTTTGCACGCCAAATTAGTAATATGACTTTATTACAGCTCTAAAATTCCTGATTGGTCTGTTTGCTGACTTAAAAATAATTGGAGTTCATGAATTAGAGTCGAAAGGCACAAATATTTTATTTCTATTGGATTAATTTATAATTCTGTTACTAACCAACGTTTCTAATAATCTTGGGAATATTATCTCAAAAGTGACTGAATGATGATTACATACTTCATTCTGATAGTGGTAGATGCATGTTTTTATCCATTTAAAAGCTCTGAGATTTGCTATCTCCCTAATCTGTAGTAAAAACATCAAAAAAATGGTATCTGATTCAAAAACTTATATAAGGTAGCATCTATGTGAAATTAAAATAGACCTCTTTTTTTTGTGTGTGTAAATCTCTAAGTTTAGGAGAACTGAAGATGAGTTCATGGTTACACAGCATGATATCCACAACCAGACAAAGTGGTCTGATGTACTTTTTCTAAATATATGGTCCACTACTTGCAAATAAAATAAATTAACTTTTTTTTTCCCTCTTTCACAAGAAAAAATTCAAAAAATTCTTCCTTAATATTGCCCAGAAGAAGATATTAGTGAAATTTCCTTTTGAAGATGCACTTGGAAAACAATTGTAATTTGTCACTATCTTATATAAAATAATCTAAAGAATGCCCTGAGGAACATTTTGATTCAAAAAAAAACCAACAAAACACCCCACTGAACAGTTTCTTGGAACCAGAAATATTCTTATATGGAATTGCTCCTTACATTGTCTGTGCTGTCATCTGTAGAGTAGGATCTCTTCATACAATGTCGTGGCATGCTGGTTTATTAAACAGTATGTAAATAGTGAGTTTATTAATGTTAAGTTATTAAACTAATAAATTATTTTATTAAACACAAAAATACTAAATAATATGTTTTATTAAGTCAACAGTGTAGTCTGGAGTGATTCTTAAAGACTCTCAGACAGGTTTCAGGTGACACAAAGCAACTTGCTCCCACAAAGTGACAGATTGGTGCCAATTTGTGCCAGTTAAACGGTTGTGTACTTAGCGTGCCGCGGTCTAACCTCAGATAGGAATTTCATTGCAGAGATAGTTATTATTGCATTAGAAATATGTAATCAGAAGATCACCTAAGAAAATCCAGAATGTTTTTTAACTGGGGAAAAAAAAAAAACACCAATAAATCACATTGAAACATATTGTGAATCTTAAATTCCTTAGATTTTTTTTTATTTTTTTTTTTCAGATTTCCAAACACAGATATTGCTGATGTTAGGAAGTTGCCTAAAAAGTTTTAAAAAAATAAATCTGGGAGAAATTAGAATTATTCATGTCTGCTAGACCAAATCTGAATATTATGAGCTTTGCAAAACAGATATTTATTTACTAGCTTTCCTAAAAGCATTTATAAAAGCTGTTAGCAGAAAATATCTTGTGCTGGATCCAACAGGCAAAGAGAAGCATACTCAACGTCCCCTGGTCCAAACAGTAGCAAAGCTGGAGACATAGTACCAACATGGAGCACACTTAAACACTACATATGTGCAAATACATATGTCTGGCCACTGAGATCACAGACAGTCACTCATGGTGACTGGTTTCACATTTGGACACTGGGGCTGATAGTTCTGCTGGGACAGGTTTCTCTAATCTATGCATAATATTGCAGACATGCTTTGAAGGTAGGAAGAACTCCATGATAGGAGACAGAGGAGGGAGGAGATGTTTAAACAATGCTGTCTTTTCTAGGCCTCTTAACAGTTCTGTACATAAATTCAAAGCACAAATGATTTCTATTTAGCATTTAATAAAGTGGGTTTAGTTGTATTCAATGGAAAGGCATTGAAGAAAATTAGAAAGAAATAAACTCTGTGGAAAGGAGGGGAAGAAAAAGGAGCTGTTGAATACAGCTCTTAGAGCTTGAGCTGCATATGTGTCAACCAGAAGAGAGGAATGTCAGTCTGGATTGATAGATTCAGAAAGTCCATGAAGACCAATCTGATAGAAAGCAAGTGAAAGAAAACAAGAAAGTGGCAACAGAAGACAAGTGCTTGAGAGGAAATTGGGAAAGGGTTTATCTATTTATTTCTCTGTCTTAAAATTCTAGTGGCTAAATGAATTGCAATGGCTAATTAAAACAAAAACAGCAAACACCACCACTCCCTAAACCAATTCTGAGAAGAATTGCAATGCAATAAATAAATCTGTCCCACATCCTCAATCAGCAATTAAAACAAGTCAATCCATTATACACGTCATGGAAATAAAAATGACTGTAGCAACGAATAAACAGTTTTCTACTGAAGTTACATGTGTCTCACTGTGATGATGTAGCCTCAGCTTTTCCAGTCACTACGAACACCCTACAGTCCACAGATAACTTATGGCTAAATGACATAACTCGCACCTCATGCAAACAACTCAGCAGAATGCAACTGAGGAGAATTTCCTGCAGCTAAAATCAATCTTACAATGAACTGACAGCCAGGAAAGAGGTATTATAGTAGTTTGGGGGCTATTTAGTTTGGATTTTGTCAATAGCGGAGCAGCTGGTTATTGAATGAACCGATGCAGAACCAGAAAGATGTGTAACATCTCTGCAAACAGCATTCCTGTAACCAGTAGTCTGTCAGGAGACACACATCAAATATATTTGCATCCTGAGAAATGAGATACCATCTCAGCAATGTTTTGTGAAGTATAAAAAAAATAAATTAATAACGTTGGTTCCTGAATATATGTTGACATTTAGATTCCTAGTACATAACCAGAGCATTAATTACTAATTTTGTAGTTACATCAGTAAGATGTAACTTGATATGGAAACAAGAACTTAGAACCACTCAGACTTCCAGTGTCTTCTTTGTTGTTTAATGCATTTATTCTGAATAATTGGGTTTGTATATCTCAGTGCAATTACACATCTGACCAGATCCCAGCTGAATCAATATTAAACTCTAATGACTCAGAAATCAGAGCTTCAGAAGCCTATCAATGAGCTCATCAAATGTTTATGAATGTCTTGCCCAGTGGCAACATGCAAATTGGAACTAGTAAATAGGCCAGAGGATGTGGAGAAGTCTCCTGCTGTCTTAAAATGACATCTGTTAGCTAGGTAAGAGAGAAGCAATGCAATCAGAACCCTGCCAGCATGACACTTACATTCAGCTCAGTCTAGCATGGTATGATGATAAGTTATACCACTCAGAGGTGGTTCTTAAAGCTTTGTTCTACCTCAAAGATGTAGCTCCATAAAACTGTCACAGTAGGGGGTTCACATTTATTGTCTCTAAATGGCTGCAGGTCAAAATTACACATTTTACAGGATTTCTTTTCCCTTGTGCCCACAGATATCCACTTTTATTCACCAAACCTTATGATATGAAAGTCAAGCTGCGGTGGTTTTTTTTATTGTTTTGGTTTATTTTCCTCTTTTTTTTCTTTTTTTTTTTTCTTTCTTGTAATAATAGCTGCCTGCTTTATTTGAGGGGAAAGAGTTATGGAACTGGCTACCTAAATTTTGGTTGTGGTTACTACATTTACGATATGAGTATCTACCGCAGCTATACAGTTGATGAACAGTAAGTGAGACAGAGCAAATCGCTTTCAAATCACAATATAATTGTGATTTGAAAGAAAATTTATAACCTTTCCAAATATCTTTCCTGACCCAGCTCTTAGCATTACTATGGCCAGGTTTCTAAGAGACATTGACCTCAAAATTACAAACTTCACATTAAAAAAACCAAACAACCAAACACAACAAAGCAAACACCAAAACTTATGCTGATCTGATCCGAAATAAGAGTATTGAACACGGTGTGTGTTGTGTATGTTCAACATCCCTTGCTTAATGTAAGGAAAATAGCTCAACTTGTCACTCGTGTTCTTTTGCACTTTGCTGCTTCTCCAATGCTTAGATGAGGCATTTGTGTTGAATGAGGTTGGAGAGCTACTGCACAAGCAGCTAAAACTCCACGAATAGGGGAAGTGGTTACTTTGGAAAAGGACAGTGATGAGAAGTTAAGCTACACAAATGCACTTGAAGGATATGTGTGTGAACATACTCCTGTACATCTGCTACCAACATTGACTAACTCCTTTCTAAGGGCTGTGGTGATCGTGTAGCTGATATTTATTAAAATGCATTCTGTCAAGACGGATAGAATGGATTGGCGTATCTCACCTCTGCTTTTCTCTTTTCACATTAGGAATTCTGCGATGTTTTGTGGGCAACAGCTCTTTTTGTGTGCCTTCAGGACCACAGTGAGCTGCAATATCTCAGAAGACTCAATCCTGGCACCTGCAGAGGCTCCAAGTTCCTTATAACACCTACTGAGCCCTCCTAAGCACGCTGAAAATGCAGCAGAAGCAGGCAATTATTTTCCTCAGAAGCAAAGCCAGCTACTCCATTTGCCCATGCAGCATAGCCCAGCAAGAGCCTGGGTTCACAGAAATTCAGAACTATGATTCTGTATTTCCCCCTCTGCTTCCAATCTTAATCCTTACAAATGCTTCACTCAAAAATATTCACAAAGCCTTTCAGCAACATCTAAAATCCTAAGCAGTTGCCCAGTGAAGAGTTTATAAGCACATTACCAGCTTTACAGGAGCTTCAGGGTCAGAAGCTGAGAATTTTCATTAGGGAATTGATTGTAATGCTTTTATCTGCCTTCTTTTTATACAACATTGGCAGTATATAGGTCTGGCCAAATGTCAAGACCTTCCTCCCAAATATCCTCTCATACATAAGTGAAAACATTTGCTTTTCTAGTATTTAAGGAAATTTTCAATTCTTCTATTCTTCCATGTATTTTCTGATAAAATACATTTTGAAGTCCAGATGTTTTACTCTAGCTAGATAAATCTTATTCTAATCCTGTTAGAACATTTGGAAAATTGTTCAGAAGGCTAATGAGTTCAACAAATGTATGTAAGAGCATAATTGTCCTTTAGTGTCTTCAAATTGCAGGTAATTCACTAGTTTAACTATCAGTCTGTCTACAGAATCACTGGGACTAGTTAGGAATCTGATCTATTCTTCTCTCTGAAGAAAAAAATGAGCTACTGAGAGTAACAATCATAAAAATACAAGCCCAAGATACTGTGCTTACTGACTCTAAGAGGTAAAAATTGGTTGTAAAGCTAAGGTGATATGAACATGAATGGAATGAAACAATCATGAGTAAAAGTTGTCATATCTTTACGGAGACAAAATTTGCAATTTAAGAGCACTTCAGCAAAACTATACATGTATTAATTACTTTTATGTAAGCAACAACTACAGAAACAGGGCATCCTAACAAATTCTGCATAGAGGTGCTTCTCTATGCTTTTAAAAGTTGTCTGATTTTAACACTCAAAGGAGGATGGGTGACTGACTACATAGTGGACAGATGAGGGAAATTCTTTATTCAAAGAAAATCAATAGTTACAGAGAAGATTTTGTTCTGAAACTTCTGTTTTGATCTACTTAGAGATTTCAAGTTTGAAATTGCTGCAGATTTACTTTGAATTCAACTTTTCATGTTTATTTTTCTGTTGCAGAATTATGTTCCAAATTATGAAAAGCTGATTTTTTTTTCTGTGTCTGCTTAATGATTCGATGTGTCTAAAAGCAAAGCTGTACAGCACTCTTAAAAAGCAAAGAAACTATTTTACTGTTCTATCAGATTTAAATCAGGTTGTTATAACTACTAAAAGGAAGCCAGCTTTAAGCAGCATGAGAATTTGAGGTATTTGACTTGATTTCATGATGTAAAGGCATCATAATTTTTAATTATGATTTGCATATTTATATTTACTTCTGATATATGAAATTAATAACATTCCTACTAAAATTAAAACAAAACATGCTATAACTTGTCCGCAATACTCTTGTAAAATTAGATTTCACTAGTAGAGGTGCAGTTATGTTACTGTTGCCTAAGACCCTGTTGGTTCCATTTGTGTTATTTTTTTTCTTCTCCTAAAAGAACACAGTATAAATAATTCTGTGTGAAATCAAAGTTTACTGCACACAGTTTCCCTTTTCTGTGTATTTCCAAAATAAATTATAGTGGTTCAAAGAGCAGGTGTGTATGATTAGCTATATCTGGTACCATTTATGGATTTCACCCAAAAACTAATCACAAGATTTTCTATCCTTGAGTTTGCTAGGAGAGAGCTTAATAAAACTGTTAGCAGATTTCAGAAAAACTAGAGAAACAAAAATATCTTAATATTCTTTTGACAATGTTTAAAAATTACAATATATTTGCACTTGAAGTACAGTTCCCATTCCGAAATTTTTATTTTTTTTTCCATGCTGTGAAATTGCTATTGATCATTATCCCCAGGTTATCAAAACTGATATATAAAAAGAATTTCCTTCTTGACATTTCTTAATACTTACCTAATGAAGAGTTCAGCCGAAACATCTACCTCATGTTTTCTTTACGATGTAAGCCACTTTTCTTGAGGAAAAGAGTTTGCTGGAAATCGTCTTCAATGATGAAAAAGAAAATGACACTTTTTGAAAGGATTGTAAGCTTTGCAGGGTAACTAAAATAAGCGTGATCTAATTTTAATCCATGTTGAGCACCCTTGGTTCCCTTTGAATTCATGAGGAACTGTCAGTTGTCATCATTAGCAAATATCTGTCATATAGGGTTTATATGCTTGTTAGTTTTGTAATAGTTTTGTAGTATGGAATTCTTATTCCTAGTTTCACTATCCTCTGCATCTTCTAATGACTTTTTCATGAACTACACATCTGTAAGTTTTTTTTTTCCAATTCAGAGACCACCTTCTGAAAAGAAAATGATTTAGAAGACTATAAAATGGATAATATTTTAAACTGCTACAATAAATAGTCTTAGGAGTGCTGGTGAGCCACAGCCAAGGAATCCATTGAACTAAACATAATCGTTTATCTTAACTGGATTACATGTGTACCTCACAGTAAAAATAAATAAATAAATAAATATCTTATAATGTAAATCTGACATGTAGAGTACAATTTTATTACAGGAAAGGGACTTTTACTTGATTCAGAACTGGAATCTACCTCTGTCATTTGAGAACCATGGTCTCAGTCACTGATGCTGAATAGGATCAAAACCTGATTTGTCCAAATGGATATTACAAACAGGAAAGAAAATATTTTTAAAATAGAAAATGTGAATTTTTAGTGGCAGCAGAACAACAGCCTCAGGAGAAATTCAGTAAAATATCCAGTCACTTGGACACGTGTCCAAACATTCTGTGAGACTGTCATCATCATGCATAAAATTAATTAACTACTTCTGTTGCAGCTATTTCCTGCCCTTACTCACTTCTTAACCTCACTAAGAAGGCATATTTGTTACCAGGCCTGTGTTTTTTATAGAATACCCAAAGCGGCATATATACATTATGAGTGTAGAATGTGGCCTCTATACATCTTAGAAATATGAGCATATTTGTAATGCTGATAAAAAGCATGTATGATATGGGCCAATTAAGACTCTTGCCTAAAAAGTACTTATGAGAATGTTTCTGGAAAAAAAATATTTTTGTATGTAGTGTACAGGTAGCTTTTCACGAAGAACTGAGAAACAGTTACTTTCCCCAAGTGTCTGTCACTAATGTTGGAGAGAATATATTACAAAATATTGTTAACATTATAAATATTACATGTTAAAATACCAGAAAGAATAATATTTAAAGATACTATTATCAAAGTTTTTATAAATATCTGCCTTACTAAACAGTTAATCTCATTTTTTGCCACATTTCTGAGAGAATTAAATGAATATTATGAAATGAGTTGGGTAAACAATGGTAGTAACACTTCTGCTGATGTACTCTTGATTTAAAGCTAGAATACTGATAACAAGTAATTTATGCTTTTGTACTTTTTATATCAAAACAAGGTTGACTGAGAAAAAGGAAAACTGAAATTATACCATCCACCAAAACAAGCATAAAATCATTTATCTACAAAATTATCATTTTACACTAACAACAGTTTTTGCATGAAAAATTATGTACAACAAATAAGAATGTATACACAAAATTTGATAGTAGTTTCAAACATTACATATAAACATACTATTTAACAGTTTATTTAATAAAATGCAAATAATAAACATAATTTATTTTTCAAGTAAAAGATCCCTTAAAAATACAAAGATAATTGTTCTCCATTTAACAGAGCTCAAAGATTTAATCATACTCTAGTCAGCTACAGAAAAAGTACTTACAGGTTCAGGAAGTTCTTGGATTTTCTATTGAGGAAATTAGTTTTCAACTTCACGTATTACTGGGGTAATGACCAGGGACAGAGTCTCACAGAGAATGAAGTATTCAAATAATTTCTAAAATTCAAAGATTAGACTCATGATATGACAGTTCAATTTCCTGTTCTCTGCCACGGTTGTATTATTCATATATATTACAGAATGAACCTGACTTTCAGCTGGTCATGTGCTGTGCTAGAGAAGAGGATGAAAATGTGATTTTATTTTATTTTTTTTTTTTTTTT
>VWZK01006275.1:1306-14429 GCA_013396935.1 Baryphthengus martii | reverse complement strand
GGAGTCCAACCCCCCTGCCAGAGCAGGATCCCCCAGGGCAGGACACACAGCAACAGATCCAGGGGGGTTGGAAAGTCTCCCGAGAAGGAGACTCCACCACCTCTCTGGGCAGCCTGGGCCAGGCTCCCTCACCCTCCCACCAAAGAAGTGTCTCCTCCTGGGGAGGTGGAAGCTCCTGGGTTCCAGCTTGTCCCCGTTCTTCCTTGGCCTATCCCAGGGCACCCCAGCCAAGAGCCTGGCCCCTTCCCCTTCACCCCCACCCCTCACAGATTTCTGGCCATGGAGCAGCTCCCCTCTGGGGCTTCTCTTCTCCAGACCCAACAGCCCCAGGGCTCTCAGCCTTTCCTCCCAGCAGAGATGTTCCAGGCCCTTCCTCATCCTCGCAGCCTCCCTTGGACTCTCTCCAGTATTTCCCTGTCTCTCCTGAACTGGGGAGCCCAGCACTGGATCCAGGATTCCAGGGGTGGTGTCCCCAGGGCAGAGCAGAGGGGCAGGAGAACCTCCCCAGACCAGCTTCATCCCTCATGTGGCTCAGTACAGAAGGTGATTGACACCTTAATCTGAGCCTTGTCCTCCTCTAGGGATCCATGGTCCCAGAGATGTGTTTTCCAGCATCTTCTGAAGCAAAGGTCCTGGTCTGCTCCATGGTCCTGGTCTACTCCATGGTCTGCTGCTGAGTCAGTTGGGGTTTAATTCCTGGCTCTACCACCACCTCCTGCTACTTGATGGAGGAAGAGGAGCTGCCAGGTGACCTTCAGCAGCAAAAACCCTCCTAGAAACTTTCCAGAACCCCCTCATGATGCTTCAACTGAAGTAACCGTGACCTCCATGAAGTGTAAATTCTCCCTTTTCCCAGGCAAAAAAAAGCTCTTCTTGGGATTGCCAAGAGCTGGGATGTGCTGCTCGTGGGGGACTTGGTGGAATCTACAGGGGACTGGGGCTTGGGTGAGCAAACCTTGATGATGTGGGTGCTGCTGATGATCCAGAGGACCTGGATTCCTTCCCAGAAGCACTGGGAAGCTGCTTACACCTCGTGGGTCGTCCTACCTTTCAGGAGACCATGGGGAACTGGGGTTACACCTCGAGAACCCCTGAGGTCTTGCCACCTGAGGGTGGGGGCTGCTGATGGGGGGCACCAAATAAAGTGGTTTTTATGGAAGTCTCTGTTGTGAGAGGTGGGGTGGGGGGTGGAGACCTGCAAGTGCTTTCCTGGGCCTGAAACTCCTTGGAGTTGGCCTCAGATGGGAGAAATGGCATCGGGAGGAGGAATCATCTCAACACAGGTTGGGGCTCAGGGTGGTGAGGAGGTCCCTGGGCTGGGCCGTGTCTCCATCTGTCTCCTGCTGCCTCGGGGTTGTGTCCAGCAGAGCCTGGGGGGGTTACTTTCAGGCTAAGTCTGGTCTCCTGGGCTTCCTCCTGGAGATTTGTCCTTGTTCTGTTGAACTTGCAACCCCTGGGAGCAGGGGGACCCCTTCCTACTGGGCCACCAAATCCAGGAGTGTCCCTGGAGCCTGGTGGCAGCAGGTCCCTGGCACTCCTCGGAGCCACGTGCCCTGCTCCTGGGGGGTTTCCTGGTGGGAACTGCTCCACCCCAGTTCCTCACCAGCATTCTGGGTTCAAATGTTGAGAACATACATTGGATGGGCTGGATCTACCCCGAANGACTAACTTAAAGACTTGTAGATGGGCTCTAGAAAATCCTTCCAGCCCTTGGTCTCCATTTGTTGGAGAACCAAAGGAGCTCTGAAAGTCAGTGGGGTTTTCTCCTCCTGTGAACTGGAGCTGTTTCCATCCTGGGTGCCCGTCCAGCTTGCAGCAGCAAAGCCCAGAGGATTCCGGGTGGCTTTCCAGGGAGTTAAGGGCTCAGGAGATGGAAACGGGACCGAACTTGGCAAAACGGTCTCCTGCTCCTCCCCTCTCCTCGCGCCCGGCCCCTCTGCTACCGAAACTTCACCGCTTCTCCGCCAACGGCTTCGTTTCGCACGGACCGGCAGGAAGCTGCGGTTCTCGCGCTTCCTGGCCTCGAGCCGGCGGGCGAACGACGGCTCCCGGCTTCACAAACCGCCCGGACCGGCCTTCCCGGCTTCTCCGCAACCTTGGGAGGTGTTTTCGGGAAGCTACCGAAAGTTCTGAGCCCCGTAGCAGATGGAGAGCGAGGTAGGTGCTGGTTTATACTGGTTCCCAGCAAGGCAGAAGCTGTTCCACCACCTCGTGGATCCTCCTTGGAGCCTGCTCTGCGGCTCTCGGCGCGGCACGAGGTGGTGGGGATGAAGGTCCCCTCTCTACTGCTCTGCTCCGTAGGGCTTGGACTGGATCCGGCACAGAGAGGTGGAACCACCGGAGCCCAACTGGTGGAGGGGGAAGTGTTATGGGGACTGTTGGCTCCTCAGAGCTTCAGGAGGCCGGCGGCACCTCCCTGCCTTTTCTCTTCCTTTTTGTCCTCAAAATTCTCTCTGTTTTTGTGTCCCAGATCCAAGGGATGTTTTTCAGGGCTGGGCTGTCCCCAGTGTCCTCGTGGTGCCCGGTGCACTCTGGGAGCGGGGAAATCTGATCCAAACGGGAGCTTTTCCATCTCCTTTCCCCATCCCAGCAGGATGGTTTCCAATTCTCCCAGCCTGGCTTTGACCTCTGGTGTTCCTCTCCATCTTTCACGTTCATCCGCCTTGGGAAAAGGCAACGGGAGAGGCTGAAGCGGCCTCATGGGCGCAGGTTCCACGCAAGGGTGCTGTGCAGCGGGGTGGGTGCTGGCAGGAGGTGACGTGGTGGTGGCACTTCCCCCTCCAGTACAATGTCCTGTGGCGGGGCTCGGGTGGTTCTTCAGGGGGGTTTCCAGAGCAACATCCTGCAACGGAGCTGGGGAAGGATCTAGGGCACAAATCTGGTGAGGAGCGGCTGAGGGAGCTGGGCTGGTTCCGCCTGGAGCAAAGGAGACTCAGGGGAGACCTTCTGGCTCTCCACAACTCCCTGGAATTCAGGAGCTTGGAGCCAGGGGGGTCGGGCTCTGCTGCCAAGGAACAAGAGGAAGGGGCCTGGAGTTGCCCCAGGGGAGGTTGAGGTTGGAGCTGAGGAGCAATTTGTTGCCCTTTGGGGTTGTCCCGTCCTGTGCCAGGCTGCCCAGGGCAGGGCTGGAGTCCCCCTGCTCCCTGGAGGGGTTTCCAAGGCGTGGAGCTGTGGTGCTGAGGGACAGGGCTCAGTGGGGCCCTGGCAGGGATGGGGCAGTGCTGGGACTCCAGGAGCTCCAGGGGCTCTTCCAACCCAAACAATTCAAGACACCCATTTGAGCTGCTAAACCTGGAACTGGAGATGTCCATGGTCACTTTGGCATCAGGCAGACGGGTGTGGAGCTTGGTGGGGATCTACCATGGGTTCCTGAGCTGTCCCCTCCATGCTGAGGTCAGAGGCCGGTGGTGATGCTCCCGGAGCCCGTGGGTGCACGCTGACACTGGCCAGACTCCAACATTTTTCCAAAGTCAGTGCTTTGAAAACCACCAAGACCTGTTTTCCTGTTTTTCCCACCTCCTGGGTCACATCCTCACATTTTTGGGTCTCCTCAGAGACCTCAGACACGTCGGCAGCATCTCTGCCCCATCACTGTGGTGGAATTAAAAAGAGTGCTGAGGAGAGGGGGGAACCCGTTGGATCCGCGCGTGGCCGTGGCTCGGAATCTTGATAGACCTTTGGGTTTGGTCTTCACCGAAAGGTTGGACCTCGTGACTTTGGGGGAAGATCCTCCTGGTTTGGTGGTGGGTTTTTATCGGCGCTTGTGTTCTCCTGAGATCTTGTGGGCGTGAGGTTTGTGGAGGGACATCAGGCACCGGTGGGTCGGTAGCTCTCAAACCAACCCATCCATGGAGTGGTTGGTGCTGGTGACACCAGTTTGAACTGGAGGAGCACTGGGTGGTGGGTGCTGCTGGTGGCTTCTTCTTTTTTGTCACAGAATCCCCTTCTGTCTCCCGTAACCCCGAGCGTTTCCTTTTCGCTCCTCAGCCTGGAATAGTTTCTCCTTTCAAACGAGTCTTCCTGAAGGGTGAGAAAGGGCGGGATAAAAAAGCCCAGGAGAAGGTGACGGAGAGACGGCCCCTGCACACGGTGGTGGTGGCGCTGCCCGACCGCGTCGAGCCCGACGTGCTGCTCAACGACTACATCGAGAAGGAGGTGAAGGTAACGTCAGCCTGGGGCTCCTCCGTCACAGCCTGGGGCTTCAGGGGGACTTCAAGGTGGAGAATCAGGGAATTTTTGGGGTTGGGAGAGACCTTGGAGATGGTGGAGTCCCAGCGCTGCCCCATCCCTGCCAGGGCCCCACTGAGCCCTGTCCCTCAGCACCACAGCTCCACGCCTTGGAAACCCCTCCAGGGAGCAGGGGGACTCCAGCCCTGCCCTGGGCAGCCTGGCACAGGACGGGACAACCCCAAAGGGCAACAAATTGCTCCTCAGCTCCAACCTCAACCTCCCCTGGGGCAACTCCAGCCCAATTCCTCTTGTCCCTTCGAGCAGAGCCTGACCCCAACCTCATGAGCCATCTTCACCTGCAGGTGTGTTTATGGTTGAACTCCATGATCTTAAAGGTCTGGCCCAACCCAAGCAATTCCTTGATTCAGCAGCTTCTGAAGAGGTTCTTGGGCCACCAGCCCTTTCCTCTCTGCTGATAGTGTCTTTCTAGCGGTCTCTGCCCTGGTTGGGGGTGTGCTGAGCGCGGTACGTGCCGGTGATTACGGTTTGGTTCTTCTTTCCCAGTATTTAGGTCAACTCACGTCCATCCCAGGGTACCTGAATCCCTCCAGCCGGACGGAAATCCTGCATTTGATCGACAATGCAAAGGTGAGCGCTCGGCCTCTCCAGCCACCCGCTCCGTGAAGTCTCTACGGACAAAAAAAGATTTGTGGAGCTTCCTCCAAACCGGATCCTGGTCAAACTGGTGTCCTCCAAACATGGGAGGGAAACCGATGACCAGACCCTTACAAAAGGGGAAATAATTTCATCCAATGAATCTCAAAATGTTTCATTTCAGCGAGCGCATCAGCTCCCGGGGCAGCTGACCCAGGAACACGATGCCGTCATCAGTCTCTCTGCCTACAACGTCAAGCTGGTGTGGAGGGATGGAGAAGATCTCATCCTCAGGGTCCCCATCCACGACATCGCCTCCGTTTCCTACATCCGAGATGACTCCTCTCACCTGGTCGTGCTGAAAACAGGTCGGTTGGGCCCAGCATGGCCAACATGTAGACCTAGAAAAGAAGTTCTTCACTCTGAGGGTGGTGAGAGCCTGGCCCAGGTTGCCCCGAGAGGTGGTGGCTGCCCCATCCCTGGCCCCATTGCAGGGGAGGTTGGATGGGGCTCTGAGCAACCTGCTTGAGCTGCAGATGTCCCTGCTCCCTGTGGGGGGTGGCACCAGATGACCTTGGAAGGTCCCACCCAACCCATTCCATAGCTCTGCATTATCCACCCTGCTTCAATCCACCAGGTCCCCTCTGGAGGTCACCAAGGAGAGCGGGTAGAGGTGGCTCCTCCAGCTGGTCCCTCTGTGTTGGCCCAACCCTCGTGCTTGGAGAATTTTATCCTGATGTTGGGTCTCTAAACATCTGTGTTGAGTATCCAGGGTGACACCCCCAGTCCAAACATCCTCACATCTTGTCCTACCTGGGGAGGGCCTCGAGTCCGATCCCAGCAGCTCCGTGTGGCTCCGACCTCCACAGTTTGGAGCTGGAGCATCTGGAGACCGCTGACCTCCTTAGAAACTGTGGTGACAGGGACTTAGTGGCTTAGAAACCCCGTGATGGGGAAGGACGGGATGGAGAATAAAGGACTCAGTGACTTAGGGGGCCACGATTCCGCTGATGGATTTTTTAAGCCGGGGAAACAAAGCCGATGCCTTTAGATTGTTGGAAACCACCTCTAAATTCCAGGCTTTTCACCCAAAATCTGGGCCTTCCCAGAGCTCCTTCTTCCCGACTTTTTACCCAAAATCTGGGCCTTCCCAGAGCTCCCTCTTCCCGGCTTTTTACCCAAAATCTTGGCCTTCCCAGAGCTCCCTCTTCCAGGCTTTTCACCCAAAATCTTGGCCTTCCCAGAGCTCCCTCTTCCAGGCTTTTCACCCAAAATCTTGGCCTTCCCAGAGCTCCTTCTTCCCAGCTTTTTGCCCAAAATCTGGGCATTCCTTGAGCTCCCTCTTCCAGGCTTTCCATCCAAAATCCGGGCCTTCCCAGAGCTCCCTCATCCAGGGCATTTTTTCCCAGCTGCGGAATCCTCTGCTCTCCAACTTGTCCCCCAAGGGACAACTCTCCATGCGAAGAGCCCTCGCTGTTCCCTCCCGTCTTCCCGTTACGACCAGTCTCTCTCTCTCTTCTCTCCCAGCTCAGGATCCCGGGATCTCCCCAAGCCAGAGCCTCTGTGCCGAGAGCTCCAAAGCGCTGACGTCGGGCTCGCTCTCCGAGAGCGGGGTGGTTCCCGTGGAAGCTTGTTGCTTGGTGGTCCTGGCTACGGAGAACAAAGTAAGGCTCAAACCGCTCCCTTCAAACCACGTCCCACCTTGGAGTCACTTTCTGATGGTGACAACCCCGAGACTGGGATTACTGGGAAGTTTTTGTGGCTCTTAAACCGAGCTGGCCACAACCTCATGGGTCGGTGGAGAGCCGTGAGCTTCAGGTTGGCCACGTGCTCGTGGGTTGGTGGACAACCATGAACTTCAGGTTGGCCACAACCTCATGGGTTGGTGCAGAACCATGAGCTTTGGGTTGGCCGTGTCCTCATGGATAGATGGAGAACCATGAGCTTCAAGTTGGCCGTAACCTCATGGGTTGGTGGAGAACCATGGGGTTTGAGTTGGCCACATGCTCATGGGTTGGTGGAGAACCATGAGCTTTGGGTTGGCCATGTCCTCATGGATAGATGGAGAACCGTGAGCTTCAGGTTGGCCATAACCTCATGGGTCGGTGGAGAACCATGGGGTTTGAGTTGGCCACATGCTCATGGTCCATGGTCAATGGAGAGCCATGAGCTCTGTGCAGGTTGACCACAACCTCATGGTTGATGGAGAGCCATGAGCTTCAGGTTGGCCACAACCTCATGGGTTAATGGAGAGCCATGAGCTTCAGGTTGGCCGTAACCTCATGGTTGATGGAGAGCCATGAGCTTCAGGTTGGTCACAACCTCAGAACGGTGGAGAGCCATGAGCTGCAGGTTGGCCACAACCTTGTGGGTTGATGGAGAGCCATGAGCTTCAGGGTGGCCTCATCCTGCTCTCCAGGTGTTACATGACCAGCTGCTCGCCTGGGTACTCATGGGACTCACACAGGCCCGGTTTTAAGGGTGTGGGTTGGACTTTACTGGTGCCTGAAGTAGGTGGAGATGGAAACCTGGTCCCTGCTGAAGCCCTGGGACCCGGTTTGGACACCAGAGGGTATCAGACGATGGTTTTCCCGTGGTGGTGCTGGTGGTGCCTGCTGCCCAGAGCTTTCTCCAGCAGCAGGAAATCCATGAGGACAACTGGAGCTCTCCCACGATAGGGTTGTGCTGAGTGGGAGGTTTTCCTGGTGCTGACCTGGACATTTGTTTCATCCAGTGTCTGGGTGCAGAGCTTCTGATCTCGGCCTCTCTGCCCCTCCTTCGGCAGCGGGGACCTTTGTGCTCCTGTGTGGGTGGAGCTTGTTGGCTCTGACGCTCCCTGGGGGTTCCTGCACCTTTTTTGGGATGTAGGTTATGGAACCAAAGCCCCAGGGAGCTGAGCTGAGGAGCAGGACGGAGCGTCCGCGCGGAATCTGGGTGCTGATGAGGAGCTGTGAGGTGATGACGGAGCAGCTGACCTCCTGTTCCTGGGCTTTGGCTGGTTGAAGAAGACTGGGAGGGTGATGGGGGCCGGTGGATCTCCACTAGCACCGAGGAAAACTGCTGCAGGACGTTGCTAACCGGGTTCAAGCGCCCAGACTGTCGGCCACGTTGCTTCACTCACCGTAGGGAGCTGAAGGGAAAGGCCACCGTGGGATCTTCTACCTCCCACCGACCTTTCTTTGCTCCTTCCTCAGGTGACTGCCGAGGAGCTGTGCTCCCTGCTCAGCCAAGTCTTCCAGATTGTTTACACCGAGTCCACCATCGACTTCCTGGACAGAGCGATATTCGACGGAGCCTCCACGCCCACGCGGCACATGTCCCTGCACAGCGGTACGGCCACGCTCCCCCCACCTCCTGGTGTCCTCCTGGGACCCGCCGAAGGTCTCATCTCCACCAACATCCCTCACTGGGAAGGGAGAAGCTGGAGCTGAGTGTTGGCTCCAGCTCAGAGTCCTCAGCCCAGGAGAGACAGGGAGCTGGTGGAGCGGGGCCAGAGGAGCCCCAGCGATGCTGGGAGGGCTGGAACCCTCTGCTGGGAGGCCAGGCTGGCAGAGTTGGGCTTGTGCAGCCTGGAGAGGAGAAGGCTCCAGGGAGACCTTCTGGGGGCCTGTCAGGACTTCCAGGAGCTTCTAGGAAAAGTGGAGAGAGAGATTTTACCAAGATCTATTGGGACAGGACAAGGGGGGATGAGTTCAAACTAAAAGAGGGAGATTTAGACTGGAGAGAAGGAGAAATTGTTGGTGCTGAGGGTGGTGAGAGCCTGGCCCAGGCTGCCCTGAGAGGTGGTGGCTGCCCCATCCCTGGCCCCATTGCAGGGGAGGTTGGATGGGGCTCTGAGCAACCTGCTGGAGTTGCAGATGTCCCTGCTCCCTGCAGGGGGGTTGTGACCAAATGACCTTGCAAGGTCCCTCCCAACCCATTCCATCCTTCCATAATCACCTCCGAGGTCTGAGCCAGGCTGGTGGGTCCCATCCTGCAGGATCTCAAGAAGAACCCCCCCTGCTCCCACTGCACGCAGGACGGACGTGCGCAGCGGCTCTCCCCGGCCTGCAGATGTTCCTGCAGCTGGGCTGTGGGACATCAGCCATCCCCCCATCCCTCTCCCCCTCCTTTCCCTCTCTATTCACACCGAACAGAGACGCCCAGTGAAACAATCCCTTTTGTGATTCTCCATCTCTGCTGAGCCCCCGTCCAATCCTGACCCCGCTCAGCACCATCTCGGCCGGGAAACCCACCCAAATCCCTCCCTCTCCAACTCCCACCTCTCCCAATCTTCTCCTTGCAGACGACTCTTCGACCAAAGTGGACGTCAAGGAACCTTACGAAGCCGAGGCCGGCACTTTGTAAGTGAAAGGACTGGAAGGGGCCAGGCTCTTCCCTGTGGGATAGGCCAAGGAAGAACGGGGACAAGCTGGAACCCAGGAGCTTCCGCCTCCCCAGGAGGAGACACTTCTTTGGTGGGAGGGTGAGGGAGCCTGGCCCAGGCTGCCCAGAGAGGTGGTGGAGTCTCCTTCTTGGGAGACTTTCCAACCCCCCTGGATCTGTTGCTGTGTGTCCTGCCCTGGGGGATCCTGCTCTGGCAGGGGGGTTGGACTCCATCATCTCCAGAGGTCCCTTCCAACCCCTCCCAGTCTGGGATTCTAGGATTCTCTGGACTCAGCGCTCCGCCTCGTTAGTGCCGCCTCGCCGACGCCTTTCATCCCCCTGCTCCAGGAACCGCTGCCGTCGGCAGATTGAGAAAAGTGCTGTTTGTGCCCTGGTGGTGCCCGGGGCCGGGGGCTGTGCCGGCCGTGGTCACGTAGCCGCCTCGTGTCGTTCCCTCCGGCGGCAGCGCCAGGGACACGGCCCTCGAGTCCAGAGGGAGTCAGGGGGAAGAAAAAAATTTGTTTTCCTCAAAATTCTTGCTTGGGGAAGCTTTTTGCTTCCTGAGTCGGTGCCCAGCGCAGGGTCAGGAGCATTTGTGGGATGAGGCCGTGACCCAGAGCGGTTGGTTCAAAGGCAGCTGGTGGAAATTTCACATTTAACACCCAAATAGGGCGGTTTGAGACTTTTTCCTACGCTGTTGAAAAAGGAAGAAGCGGTTGGAGCTGTTCAGGCGTTTGAAAGAAAATAATTTTTGTGATTGTGGCAAGTTTTGGGAGGTGGGGTCGGGCTCTGCTCCCAAGGAACAAGAGGAAGCGGCCTGGAGTTGCCCCAGGGGAGGTTGAGGTTGGAGCTGAGGAGCAATTTGTTGCCCTTTGGGGTTGTCCCGTCCTGTGCCAGGCTGCCCAGGGCAGGGCTGGAGTCCCCCTGCTCCCTGGAGGGGTTTCCAAGGCGTGGAGCTGTGGTGCTGAGGGACAGGGCTCAGGGGGGCCCTGGCAGGGCTGGGGCAATGGTTGGACTCCATCATCTTCAAGGCCTTTTCCAACCAGAACAATTCCCTGCTTCTCTGGAAGGTCACCAAACCCTTGAGTTTGAGTCCTCACACTCTGGGAACCTTTAGATTCCCTCACAGGCAGAAGGTTCACGTCTCCACCCGCTTTTCCCCAGCACAACCCCGAAGGTGCTTGAGGAGCTCTGGAGACCTCACCCACCCTTCTCCCTTTCAGTTCCTTTCCAGAAACCCTGGATGCCGGTGACAACTCCCCCTCTTCCTTCTCCACCCAACAGTCTCCGCACGTTAAGACGGTCAGCGAGAGCGAGCTGAGCACCACGGCCACGGAGCTGCTGCAGGACTACATGATGACGGTGGGCTCGCGGGATGGAGGCGGAGAGGGTGGTTTTGCTTCCCTTTCAAGGTGTTCACGCGCTCTTGAGGTTTGGGGTTGTGGCCTCAGGGTGTCGAAGGCTGGTGGAGGAACATCTCATCCTCCTCCTTTTCATGCAAGTGCTTGGAGCCCGTAGCGGGGGCTGACCTGCTGCTGCTGGAGGAACGTCCCCGCCCTCTTGTCCCCTGTCCCGTCGCACCGGGGTCCTTCTCTTTGCGAGTGACGCGCTCGCATCCTGCCCCCCTTTGACAGCCGCCAGCTCGGGGGGTGCCACCAGCCCGTCCTGCTTTTCCTTCGGGACGAGCCGGTTCATTCCTGCAGCTCTTGCTGCCATAAATCCAGTAAAGACCGTTCCCAGGCTCCCCCTCTTCTCCAAAACCCGTGCCGTCTCTTCCGCAGCTCCGGACGAAGCTCTCCTCCCAGGAGATCCAGCAGTTCGCGATGCTCCTGCACGAGTATCGCAACGGGGCCTCCATCCACGAGTTCTGCATCAACCTGAAGCAGCTCTACGGGGACAGCAGGAAGTTTCTGCTCTTAGGTGAGCGACACCTGCCAGGGATTCATCCTGGGTGAGCGACCGGAGCGGGAGAGTTGGCCTCTGGCTGCTCCCGAGTCCTCAGGATGGGCCCGGTGTCGGTTGCCGACACACGGACCTTCCGCCCGGATGGTTTGTTGGGCTGGGTGGAGGGCAAAGAGGTGGCCCTAAAGGTTCCATGGGGTGTCACCAAGCAAGGAGCAACATCTCCTCATGTCTCAGTCGTCAGATTGAGGATCTGATCAGTGCTGAGCAGGAGCTCAAGGGGCGAGAGGCCGGGGCCAGACTCTGCTCAGGGGTGCCCAGCGCCAGGACGAGGGGCACCGGGCACCAACTGGAACCCAGGAGGTTCCCTGGGAGCGGGAGGAGCAACTTGTTTGGTGGGAGGGGGTTGGAGCCTGGCCCAGGCTGCCCAGAGAGCTTGGGGAGTCTCCTTCTCCGGAGAGATTCCAAAGGCGCCTGGAGCCTGCGCTGCTGGGCCCCCTGCTCTGGGTGACCTGTATTCCCTGGAGGGGACTCCAGGGTCCTGGAGGCTCTTCCTGTCCCCCCAAGTCAACCTCCCTGCTTTTGATTTTCATAGAATCAGAGTAGCTTGGGTGGGAAGGGACCTTCCAAGGTCACCTGGTGCCACCCCCCTGCAGGGAGCAGGGACATCTGCAACTCGAGCAGGTTGCTCAGAGCCCCATCCAACCTCCCCTGCAATGGGGCCAGGGATGGGGCAGCCACCACCTCTCGGGGCAACCTGGGCCAGGCTCTCACCACCCTCAGCACCAACAATTTCTCCTTCTCTCTGCTCTAAATCTCCCTCTTGGGGTTTCAACCCATCCCCCCTTGTCCTGTCCCACCAGGCCCTGCTCCAAAGTCTGTCCCCATCTTTCTGCCAGGCCCCTGGAAGCCCTGAAAGGCCCCCAGAAGGTCTCTCTGGAACCTTCTCCTGAGCCCTGGCCTCAATACCTGGGCTCTGCTGGAAAGTTCCAGATCCCCTGGGAATTTCAGCCAGCTCAGCGCATCCGGGTGTCCCCCTGTCCCAGCACGGGCGAGACACCCGGATGAACCACCCAACCCTCCCCGCAACTCTCCCGCTGTTCCCACCCCGGCCAGGTCTCCGTCCCTTCATCCCGGAGAAGGACAGCCAGCACTTCGAGAACTTCCTGGAGACCATCGGCGTCAAGGACGGCCGCGGCATCATCACCGACAGCTTCGGCCGCTACAGGCGGACTCTCAGCACCACCTCCAACTCCACCACCAACGGCAACGGCGCCGCCGGCAGCTCCGACGAGCAGTCGGGCCCTTCGGAAGAGGACGAGTGGGACCGGATGATCTCCCACATCAGCAACGACATCGAAGCCTTGGGATGCAGCATGGACCGCGACTCCTCCTGAGGTGGGATGGCTGGGAGGTCACACCCCTCCCTCGGACACCCCCACGGCGGCCGGAGGAGGTGGTTTGGTGGTTTTTGGGTTGTTTTGGAGGTTCCATCAAACTCGAAATCCTCCTCCCAACCTCCTCTCCGGCTCCTCGGCTCCCGCCACGGCCCGCTGGAGAACCTTGGGATGGGAGCTCGACCTTCAGCCGTCCTCAGTTGGGTTCTTTTGGAGCTGGGGGGGGATGGGGGACATGGTGGCTACACCCCCCCCCGCCCAGTTTACAGTTTTGCACATGGTGCCCTTGGTGTATCCGCTCTCCTCTTCCTCCTCTTCTTCCTCCCCTTGGTTATTTTTTTTGGAATGAAGTTTCACCGCAATGTGAATTATTTAAACCCATCGTCAGTGGCGGCGAGAAACCTTCCGGCTCCGACCCCCTCCAGGAGAAGCTGCTGTGGCCGTGACGTCACTTTTGGGCTCCACCCTGGACCTGACCCCCCCTCCTCGATTCAGGGGGACCCCTCCTGAGGCCGACCCCCCACCCATCCTGGGGTTCCTGGTGCTGCCAGGAGGTCCTGGGGTGGCTTTTAGGGGTCCTCAGGGGCTCTGATGTCCACCCCCCCCCCCCCCACCCCCCCCCCCCCGCCCCAGGG
>VWZK01006270.1:0-10519 GCA_013396935.1 Baryphthengus martii | reverse complement strand
TTTTTTCAACACCTACTTGCCATATTGCCCCGGGTGTTCTTTTCAGAATAAGAGTGTGGAGGGATACAGTTCGGGTTTACTATTTCTTTAATTTGAATTTCTGATTCTTTGTCACACAGCAGAGGAAGAAATATATGCTCAGAAAAAAACCCAAACCAAACATCATCCCACAAAAAGCAGCGAACAAACAAAACAACAACAACAAAAAAGCATTAAAAAATCCCCAGCATTTGGGAAGCTTTGTGCCAAATGTATGGACAACACTGGATTGAGCCAGGGATAATTTAAAGAAAACAATCCTGTCTTCTCTCATGGTCCAGGTCTACAAAGAAGTTTTCCTTCACCTTTGCTAGGAGTGTGCAAGGAAGTTAGGGCATTTCACTAGAAAATAATGCCAGAGGATATAAACCAGCAGAGGAGACAGCAAGCAGATGCGCGCCTTCTGTGAGTGAATTTTATTCTCTCTTTTTGAACTTACGAGGAGATGGGAAGGTTTCTGTCTGTCTGAAGAGAAAGTGGGAACAGGCAAGGAAGCAATACATTTCCAAAACAAGAAAACCAAAATTCTATACAATTTTGATCAGAAATTCTGATCAAAAGGCACTGGAGGGAATAGGAACAAGGATGGAACGGGAGCAGGTATTCCAATACTTCTGAAGAGCTCAAAAGGGTGCACATAATATGAAAAGGTATGTTTGAGTTGTGAGACATATCTTTTGAGACAGCAACTAAAGGTATGGTGTGCTAAAACATAATTAAAACATCGTTTTGAAATGGAGCTAACCTCCTGAAAGAGATTCTATATGCTGGATGAGAAGTCAGTATCCATCAGAACAGTGTATACTGTATTTATTTATTATTTTATGGTATCACAAAGTTGTCATAATAGTTGCTGTATACTCTCAGTCTATTTTTGAATAATTTCATCCATGAGTGCAAGAAGTTCCATAAAAGGTAAAATAAATTACTGTAGAAAGTCACAGTGGAAAGGGCATTATGGAAGAAAAAACCACAACAAAATTCATCAGTGATAACTGCTGAATAATGTTTGTCTTCCCAAATGGGAATTAACTGGAGGACTTTATTACTACCAATAAAAGTAGTTTTCTGCTGCATGTTGCACCTTACACTCTTGAAGGAGAAAAACATTTATTTTTCCTTCTGTATCACCAGTTCAAAAATAATCTGAAGTGATAATTGAGCTGTTACCATCTGTACCCATTCCTGCCTCAGAATTGGACAGTTGCTTTGAAGGAACATTAGTGAAGACTGCTGCTGAAAGAGAAGGTCCCAGTCCTTGACCACAAACGTTCCAACCAGCTCTCTTGTGCTGGCACTAGAGCTCATACAGCCATGTGGTGAGCTAGTTCAGGGAATTTATCCAACTGAAAACACCAAAGAAAAATAAAACAATTAGTTTTCAGCTGAATCTATTTCCTGAGGTAATCCTTGAACAGCTGCACATGAGCTAGTGCCAGGATTTTTACAAGAGGGACAAGGGGAAAGCAGAGCCAAGACTTACAGGGATCATCAAACTGCAGCCTTAGTCCACTGCCTAGACTAGATCATGAAATCCAATAGCAGTGCTTTTCACTAATTTTGTTCCAAGACGCATGATCCTTGAATTAGGTGGAAAAGAAGTCGTACCTCTAAAGCTGGAATTTCAAAGATAAATGTTGAACCCCCTTGGGCAAAGCAATGTGAGTGAAGCTTGACGTTGACCTACAGTTGTCCACATTTTAATCTTGAATGTCTGATCGGTCTGCCCCAGATGGTATGTTTTGTAAAAAAAACCAAACCAACCAAACAAACTATCCCATAACATACTCAAGATATAGTGAAGGTGCATGTTTACTTTTATGGAACTTATACCATATTATATGACAAGTAATGACATTTTTTATTTACTAAATGGAATTTCCTACACAGATATTCTAAGGAATTTGCCCATACTACAGCAGGAAATTATAGCTAGATTTGTGACAAATATTAGAGATTTTTGTTTGTTTGTTTTAAGGTGAACATTCTGTTACATAAATTTCCGTGTCTGATTCTTTGTACGCCACAATCTTCATAATTAACACAGGATTTACACATAGAAATGTGAGAAGATACTCTCACATTTTTTTTGTTATTGCAACAGTAAACAGGAATCCTGAGATGCTCTTCAAACAAATTTGACATGAATTGTTGATACTAGATTTTTCTTTTGACATCTAATGAGATAATTTTTTAGAGCAGCCTTAAGGTCTTCTTGAACAGCGTGTTAAATTAAATAATAAGCAACTGCAGTTCTCTAGCATAGTAGTTAGTATTAATTTTTAATGTTTGCTGTCAAGATTTTCTAAATACATTGGGCATTTACAGGATCACCATACCATGCAGTCACATGTTACTATGTATCAATATGTGAAAGTCTTCAATGCTTTTACTGCACTCTCAGTGTTTCTATGAACTTTCAAATGCAATGAACGCACACTCCCTACAAAAAAAAAATAAAAATGAGAATACCATGGGTTTTTACTCCCCCATACTAACAAAGTTTTGGGGAGTTTTAAGCGAGGATTACTGACACAACAGACTGTAAAGAAAAT
Organism: Baryphthengus martii; assembly: GCA_013396935.1. NCBI lineage: Eukaryota > Metazoa > Chordata > Aves > Coraciiformes > Momotidae > Baryphthengus > Baryphthengus martii. The sequence goes on along the minus strand of VWZK01006270.1, from coordinate 7,925 downwards.
ACTGTGTCAGTGACCCCTCTGAGAGCTGTTAATCCTTGGATCACTGACACGACTGCTCAGAGTGCTGTTATCGTTCACATGCTACTTTCAAGTATGTGCCCACAGAATCTGCCTGACACGTATCCTATCATGTATAAAAAGAGAATAAATGGTTGCAAGGAAAGGAACCACCTTAACAACAAGTCATTTTACGTAGAGAACTTTTTTTCTTACGGTTTTAATATCATACAAACTGGCACCATCAGGGCAGGTACACATCAGAGAAAGTCTAGGCAAACAGAAAGTATGACATTTTAAAAAAACTGAATACTAATAAAGTGGGGAAAATTACCTCATACTCCTGTGAGAACTTCAAATTGTCATTTGCTTTCAATCTTTCAATGTGATCTGCAAGTTCCAGGATAGGTATTGGGGGATGACTTGCCATACCTGTTGAAAAAGAAAGAAGAACAAAATTTAAAGAAAACTACAGTGACAGCATCACTCCAAAATTTAGAAAATGCAGTTGTTAGAATGGCTAGAAATGTGTAAGTAGTAAAGATGTCGTATGTGAGAAAATAGGCAGGCAAATAGTTTGGTTACTCAAAGCAGGACATGCTCTGGATAGATGAGCTCTGAAGCCAAATTAAAAGAAGTCACCAAGCATATTCCCAAAGCTAACATTCCTAGTGTAGAGGAAAGAGTTACTGTGATATGAATCAATGAAGTTAGCTAGGCATGGAAAAATGAGACAGTTAGACCTGATGTCGACCTCTGCTTTGAGTAATGACTCTTAATGTCATTTCAAACTCCTTCTCCTGCACTGCATGAAATGGAAACTCCATTGAACTAGATGAAGAAAGGTGAGCTGAGAAAGACACTGAAAGAGCCCTAAAGGGGAAAGAATAGTGTTTTGACAGAAAACAAAGTGACTTATGCATAATCAAGGAAAACGAACTTGAAGAATGAAGGTTACTAAGGTAACCGGAGACACCTGAACCTGCAAAGGAAATGGTAGAAAACAAAGAAACCTCAAACCAACACAAAAACTAACTTATAAAATAAATGATAAAAAATGAAATGGATAGCCTGAGGATTAATAATAATGCATCAAGGTCTAGAAGACTGACTACATATTAGGACTAAACTAGAAATACTTAAATATTTTAAGAAATTGTGAAGTGACTGACATGCAACTATGAATGACTAGAATAACATGCACCATTGCTCTTAGACAACAGTCACTGAAGACAACATTTGGACATCAGACAATTAGAACTTCAAAAATGTTTTCACTAGTAGCAGATTGTAGAGGCAGGGGTTGTACAGTTCGGCTGGACACACATACTGACTGCCCTAATACTTTAAAATATGCTTAATCTGAAACCCCATTTATCAACCCCCAAAAGTACCTACAATCTACTTCAGGTGTAAACATCTTTGTCCACTGATGAAAATACTGAATGAAAAAGAAGTAGAGCTGGTAATCAGAGACAGAGATGGGTGTGGAAGGGAATATAGATACAGCAAAAAAGGCAAAAGAAAGATAGAAAAGATGTGGGGTCAACTAGAACAATCTGCCAGCTGAAGATCTGCCAAGCAAAAATTTGTGAGCGTGTTTGTTTCACGCTATTAGTCTTCATGACCCTTCTCCAAAATGCTTACTTTCTTCTCTCCAAGCTTTATACTATCACATCTAGAATGAAAGTGAGTTTTCAATTGCTTGTAGTAAGAAATCAGAGCTGGCTAGAAAAATTAAGCTAGTGAACCCCAAGATCTCTTGAAATTACAAAGGGAAAACAGTGATGACTCAAGGGGGCTCAAGCTGGAAGCCATGTTGCACAATGCAGTTTGCTTTGTCACCGTGAATTTCAAGAGCATGCCTAAGACAGTTAACTTGCAATTCTTGTAAACACAGCTGAAAATGACCATGTGGTTACAACACAGTCACACCAGAGCACGGGGTATTTTTTTTTTCTTTTTCTTTTTTTCTTTTTTTTTTTTTTAAATTATTGTTTTGGTTTTGATTCTTTGACATTTCAGGCATCATACTAGAGTCCAAAATAATGTCCAGCAGCACTGGCCCTAATTCTTCTGATCCTATACATATGTATTTATATATCACCTCCATACCACATCTGTGATGGTGAGACATTATGTAAAGCAGATATTAAGGCAAGCTGTCAGTCAAATAACGAAGTAGAGTATTCAGAGATAATGGGGAGATTTCTTATAAATTTTAATTAACATGTTAATCTGTAAGTACTAATTTATTTGACTCAGTTCTGGTTGTCTCTCATTTTCTTAAAAATTTAATTTAATAGAACTTGGCTATTCTCAAAATCAGTGTGGGTGACAGTCATCTATATAATTACACTGATTGATCCAGATCAAGCACCCTTATGGAAAATATGTGAGTGAAAAGGCACAAGAGAACTCTAGATTGATCCAGAAATGGAGGTGGACTGATGTACATCTAAAACAGTGCTTGAACAGAGAAAATAATAGAGACAAAGATGTTTAGACCTTTTCGAGCGAATCGTGGGAGAGAGTTATTATCATATAAGGATTGAGTGGTAGTTTGGCTAGAGAGGGAGGACACAGAGCCAATCAGGGAGGCGTAGGGGACTGAATTACTGCTCAAAGCTGTAAAAAGTAAAAGCCAATCGGAAATGGGAAACAAATTAGTAACAGCAGTGAACCATCATAATCAATCAATCTTGTACAAACAGGCACTTCAGACATGCACAAAACAGTGTCTGGAAACTCAACTAAGAAGATGTCTAAAGGTTCAGTTACCCTACTGTAAATATAAAGGATATAACATCAAAGAGAACAGACTTGCTCATTACATGATGAAGCTGACTAAATCACCAGCTTCATGAACACAAATCCCAATAACTTGCTTACTGGGAAGTATTTTTTTTTTTTTTTAAGATGCTGAACATCCCTCCTTTTTAATATCTTTTTTTTTTTTTGTTTATATGCTCCTCTACATGACACTTGACATTCCTAAGGGGAGATTCCATATTAAACACTTTGTACAAAATGAAATGACATAAAACTTATTTTTCCTTAGAAAATAACTACTTGCAACTTCAGAAAATGGCAAATTTGACTGCATATAACATCTTTCTCCACAACTTATTTTAGGCACTTACACCTGGATATTTATTAACTGTTTTAAATAATATTTTGCAGTTAATTTAGGAAGTTAAATAATTGCACATGGCATATTTTCATCTTTTAAACACATAAAGTGTGCTCTACTGAGATGATGAAAGTAGCTACTTTTTAAAAGAACTGCTGGAGGACTTTAGATATGTAATCAGTCTATGAATTATAACAAGTATCAGAATATGCTATGTATGAACATTTCAAGATCTCATTACATCTCATGCAAAAGCATGAGGCTCAGAGCTTAATGTGAGTTACACGTAAACAGCAGGTGTAGAACAACTCAAAAAGCCCACCCAAAACAGAGCTAAATAATTTTTGTGGCTACAAATATGAAAATTTGCCAACACACCTCCACATAAATCAACATATGCTATGAAAACACAAAAAATTAAAGACAAAATACAGCTAAAACAGATCTTGTGACGTGCTAGGAAGTGAAAAGAAACACCATGCTGAAAACATGCTCTCAAACTTCCTTTAAAATAAGAAAATAAAGACATAATGTCACTTGAAGACTCAGAAAAAATATCAAACAAATAAACCCCAAAACCACTACATGCAAAACACAGACAAAATTGAATCTATAAAAAGGTTTTATTTCCAGATTTGGTAGAAGATTGCCAAACGTGACTGATCTTTTGCAGACTAGTAGTAACCTCTCCACATGAATTAAATGAGAAAATATAGTTTAAATACAGTGTAGGATTATCTTCTGGTTAATCTGTGGTAAATACATGACTAAGGAACATAGGATACTGCATGTGCCACAGTTTCAAGGTAAAACTGACAGAGCAGTGTCAGAATTAATCTACATATTAGCAGATATTAAAACTGTTAGGTATACCGTTTTATCCCACTGAAACAAGTGGGCTTTTTGGCCTTGTCATTAGTGCATTTAATTAGGATTTTGTTGTTTGTCAAGGTTTTATGATACGGGCTTTTAAAAACATTTACGAAAACACACATTTACAAATCTGGACCTGTAGGTTGACATGACCAGAAGAAACAAGAAGGAACTTAGAAATTAAACAAAGTGCAAAGCTGCTAGCATACAGACTACAATTTAGATGAACTGAAAATGTGTCACACTATTTTCAAAGAAATTCCTTTATGAAATGAGTCTATTTCAGGTCTGCGATTTTAAAACTGAATTATTACATCCTCATCTCTATTTAATAACACTTACACATCAAAATATGTTAAGATGTTGTCCCTTCATAGAAAAAAGGAAGGAATCAGTAACAGTGGTTACTGTTACTGACACAAATCAAAAAGGTAGAAATAAATACATATTTAAAATTTGGACATGGAAAATGGAAAATACGAAAGATGACTGATTCAGCTGGAACATGGGGGCCATGAAACAAGCCATTTAACAAGGCTGCCTTTAGTATATTTGAAAAAAGAAAATTACTATTACTTCAAAATTTCATTTTCATATAGCTAGTGCTAAGCCAGAGAGTGATTTTAGATATTGTGTACAAAGTTAAATTGACAAGATTAAGACTAGAGAAATACATTATTCTGCAACAGCTATTACAAAATAATTACCAATATGCATAGAATAGCAAAATGAAGTCACTTTCATTCCACAAGAATTCATGCTCCTTAAAACTAGATTTTGGAAATAAAATAATTTTTGTTCCGCATCAAAGACTCAGCTATACCAAGCAGCCCTAGCAGCTTTGTAGCCTCATGGCAGAAGTTCCAGCTCTGGGTAAGGTGTAAAAGATGACTACTCTGAGTAAAGAAGAGATCTAATCTTCAAATCCTGATCTAGAATTGTTCAATACAGTTACACATTGCAAAACTACTGGCTAAAATCCAGGAAAACAACCCAAAACATAATAAAACAAACCACAAAACTCTTTCAAGGAGCAGAATTTTCAACTCAATCTCCCAGCTAAGCAGATTTTGATTGTCTCTAGGTTTGAAAGCAATCAAGTGGGATACCAGAGACATGTCACTTTGTCCTGGTTTGAGTGAGAACAGAACTAATTCTGTTTAGCAATTTTACCTTTCAGCTAAGTTCTTCTAACTAATTGCACTTTCTGAAGTTAGCAGCATGTTTTCACAGACAGTGTCTGCTTCTAGCAGTGATGATACTCAATGCTTAGAGTTAGTACCAAGAATCCGTGTGCAGACCAAGGCCACTGCTGGATCTTGTGTACTGCATAGCGGGTGCAGAAAGTAAAGAAACGCACCTGTAGGGAGGAGTGGACAGGAGAGGTGACCCTAAACTGATCAGTGAGAGATTCCAACCCATATACATCATATTTGGTCTAAAGCTGAGGGATCACGAGAATAAAGCTTGACTCTGTTGGCTCTTCCGGTTTTGTCCTCTCTTCTTCAATGGCTGGCATCCAAGGAGGACTCTGTTGGTTCTGCCTTTGATCCCAACCTGTGTGTTCCCAAATCCAGCACTAGAATCCAGCTCCTGAACCTAGTTCCCATCTGCCGCTGGGCCCAGCATAGGACTTCCCCAGTGTCTGCTCAGTGGTGACAGTGATGTAGTTGCCATTGGGGAGGTTGGGATTGATACTGGTTTTGTACATATACCACTTTATTTTCATTTTCGTTAAAATTGTTCTAGTTTCCTTTTCTAATTGATAAGTCTTTCTCTGCTATTCCTTTCCTCTTCCCCTTTGGGGAGGGAGGGGGATTAACAGAGAGAGTCTGTTACAGGTGAAGCAGGCTATCCTGACCCTAAACCATGACACACACTCTGAAGTCTATACCCCTTCTAAGTGCCTAAATCCCTTATACGAGTAAAGTTCACATGAAAAGCTATATGTCGGGTTGGTCACTGTAAGAAAGCTACTCTAGTCTGGTTTTGCTATGGAGACAAACTACAGTACTGCCTTCAGTACCATCGTGTTTCTGATAAACAGAAATTGTGTGGATAAACTAAGGGAAGAAATTTCCTGCTATCTTGCAAAGCAGGTGTCTAAATCCAGACATCACTTTTTCCACTATTGCTTTTTGCACCTTTTTCCTCTGGACCTGTTTTACCCTCTTTCTGCCTTATCTCAGAAATAACTAAGTAGAATTTCTGTAGGAACTCAGGGAATAAGTGTTTTGTGAGCACTTATCTAATAAAAAAGTAGAATCTCTAATTCAGAGCTGCAATAATTCTATTTATTTTTCTTGTATTTCAAAGCATCTTATTTAGTTCGTAAGAGATAATGAGATAATTGTTTAATTGCACCCAATTACTCAATTAAATGTGACACATTTTATACTTAAATGAGGAGAAAAAACAGTCACTTTCGAGGCATTACTCAATTTAGTTCCTTGGCTGATTGGCAGATTGAAGACTTCACATGAGCTTTGGGTCTCTCACAACCCACTTGAGACACTTAACATTACTTATTTTCCTCTATGCAAAACTGGGCTTCCTCATTTGATGAAACCTTTTATGAGGGCTTAATTATTACCCCTTCTCTATCTTTAATCTTCCATGTGGCATAAAGACTTCAAAAATTTCCATAACAGGTTAAAGATTTTAATCCTGTATTTCACAGGAAGCTTGCAGAATGGTAAGAACGTGACTGACTTTTCCCCAGCTATTCCAGTTCTGAAGGAATAACAGACTGACACGTGAAATTTTGCATGCTACCAAGAAATTAGGTATTTTCATGTTTACTCAAAGAAAGCTTGGCACAGCTGTGACCCACTCACTAGCTTGTGGGCTTATATAACAAATAGAGATTTTTGAATAACACATATGGACACAGGATCTTGCTCTCAGATGTGGAACTGTGGGCTATTCCAAATGTCAAGACAAAATGTCAAATTTATCCACAGAGTTACTCTATCCAGTGAGAAGTGAAGCCACAGACGAATTTGATCCTTCCTGAACAAGGTAAGATTAGAAACCCTTTTGGTAAATTCTAGATTAGTGAAGAATGAAGTTCTGTATTGACAGGACAAGAAAAAGTGAAAGGAAAGAAAGGCATTTGCTGCACTGGTAGTTTAGATTGTGGATTTTTACAATACCTTCATGCTGAAATGACAGTTTTATGACAAGTACAACACATCTGTGCCTAAATCATTCCCTTAGTATCACCAAAGACAAAATATTTCGTTACCATAATTTCTTTTAAAAAAAATTTTGCCTGATCACCTGTATTGGGAGTATTTTGTACTTATGGTTAGAAATTGAAGTTTACCACTCAGGTTTTGCTTTCAAATTATGTTGATATTTACATCTGATCAGACCTTTCCTTACACAGACTATATGATCGCTAGCATTTTTGGAAAGAGGTTGTTTACAAAGCTTTTAAAGTATTAGAGTTTATGACAACCCAGAATTTTATAGGAGTGGCTCATTCACCTCTCCCAGAGAAATCTCTCAATCTGGATATGTTAACACAATTTTAAATTTTCTTCTCCAACACTTCTTCACATTATAAGACTGTTTTTTTTGGTGGTGGTTTTTTTTTTTTTTTGTTGCTGTTGTTTTGTTTTTTTCACCCTCCCACTGGAAGCAACTGGTTTGCCTGGAAAGCTACAATAAATCATTATAATAACAATGATGTCAAATCCTGATGCAGTTGTGCTAACTTAGCATACACTGATTCTCACAGTACATTCACCACTCTGTTATTTACTTCATTTGTAGGCGATGTTCAGAAATGGTAAAGTCTTACAGAGTAGATAAGGCCACTGTATTAGGCTGACTGCAGTAAAAGAAACCTAACACATAATGACATCAGACCCAATCCCTTCTTCTAAGCAGCCTGCTTTGCCTCAGCACTGCTCTA
>VWZK01006269.1:0-13352 GCA_013396935.1 Baryphthengus martii | reverse complement strand
TTTATTTTATTTATTTGTGCTAAGACTACTGGACCATGCATGCCTCCCTCGGACACGCTTACTCAAGGGATGGTAAAGAGCCACTTACTACGTTTGTTTCTTATTTCTCTTCGTAGAAAGCATTCACATCACTGAACAACACTTCAAAAAGCAAAATGGGTAAGAACGTCATATCTGTCTTCTAAGCCGACGGGTGTCGTGAATGGGGGAGTGAGGACTTGCAGATCTTGAGTGACCGTGGCCATCCACGATAGGTACGTGATGCGCCGACCAGCCAAGCTGACCTAGGATTTTTGCCCAGCTGTCATTTGTTCTGACCTTCGACACCCAGAGATATAGAGCAGCACAGGGTAATTAATGCAAGCTTGAGTGGACTGGATTGGGATGCTGTTCCCTGCGGTATTGCGGAGGTGGATCATGGCACAGATAGCTTGAGTCCTGGTGAAAAACAAGAGGTTTTCAAGCAGAGAAATGGATCGTGGTGTATACAGGGATGATATCATGAAAACACTCTTTACCCTCTCTTACACTTCACTGTTTTTTTCTGACTATCTTGCTCTCCTTTTGCTCTGTTCAACAAATTGTGGTTAGAGCAACAGGAACAACAGAAAAAAAAATTCAGTTTCTCAGTTGTTCCTGCGTATGGCACATTTTTCTATTATTTGCCATCAAAGAAGTTTGCTATCAACCCATAAACAAAACAACCCCGATGCTATTACACAGATCTAACTGTGTTCTTCAATAATAGATGGAACTTAAGCTAACTGAGCAATGTCCTTTTACTCTGAAATCATTCTTAGTTAATTATCCCCTTGACTTCTCTTATTTCTCTTAGCAGTAATTTCTAATTTTACTGTGATCTTTTATTCACCCATAACCTTTGAACAATATTTCCAGGGTATTTTTTTATTCAGATAATTTCAGCTGATTTCTCTTCAGTGACCTCAAAAAGTACAACGAGCAGCAGCCAAAATCTCCTCTCATGCTCTTCACTATTTTAATAAATCTCTTCTCATCTTTAGCCTCTTTAATTTTTTTATCCCCCCCCCCTCCCCAGTATCATGTATTTATACATTCAAAAACACCTGTATGGGAAAAAAAAAAAAGAGTGTAGTCTTCCACTCCTGGGCAAGGGGAAGGGCGCAGAACTGAAGACAAAATTTTGTTCTAGGGACTAAAGAGAGAAATAGATGGGAATAGACCACAGAAAACTTCAGCTGCTGGACAATCACGAAACATGCAAAATTGGAAGCCTGTTCCGAGCTGCCATTGTCCATAACCTTGCGTGGTAGGTCTGACAGCTAATATGATGTCCATATTCTGCATTTTTTGGTTGTTTTGTTTGGCTTTTTTTTTTGTTTGTTTTGTTTTTTTGTTTTTTTTTGCTTGTTTTCTTTTCAGAAAGAGGTGAATTTAGAACATAATAACATAAATGTATAAATATCTACGCTGTTTCTCAGAGTGAAGAGAGTGATTCATTGCAAATAAAAAAACATACAAAGGTGCAGTAAAAGCTAAAGAGAGCATGACTGCTGTTGACATTGTCTGAATCTTGTGCAGCGATTTGTGGATATGCCAGAAGTGGATAAGTAAGTCACATCTTTTTTTTTTTCCTTTTAAAAATACACCCACTGCTGGGATGCAAGTTCTGAGAAACTTGGCCTTTAAGTCTGCTGTGTTAAACTCCATCATTTACAAAATATGGTGTTATCATTCCTACTGGTTAAAAGCTTTTTAGAATACTCTTCGGCTATAACCTACAAAGGAAACAGCTAAACATGCAATTAAGATTTTTGCAGCGATATTATTCTTTTACAATTTGCCTTTAGCACTCGGTGACCCCAACAAGCAACCGTGATCCTAGTATCTGACTTCAGTGCCATTTCATAGAGAGGACTCTGGTATTCCAACCCAGGAGACAAGGATGAAAAGACCGTACCACATGGTAATTCCTGAAGTGAGATTCCGTTTCCAACCCTTAGCTAAAAATACTGGAAAAAAATAATACAAAAAATGTGAAGGAGTTAATATGAGTTGAGGATGACTGGTGAAACTTCTGAAGAGATGTAGATTTATTGGATTTATGTATGTGTATCTGTGTGTGTGTGGATGTGCATGCAAATGACTCTTCCACTGTATATGCACCACATGAATGTGTGACTTGTGAATATCTGCCTTCAAATACCCTTCTCTAATGTAGTCTACTGTAACTCAAGCAAAGAAATTTACATGAGTAAATTGTGGAAACCCCATGTAACTCTATGAATAAAGCTGATTAATTATGTTTAAATTTCTATAATCTGTTAAAAGGGTCAGCCTCCAAATTAGAAGAGTTTTCTATATTCTTATTATAAAACATAGACACCGTGCCTGAGCTAAATTAAATTTTTAAGCAGCCTCAGGAAAGGAAAAAAAAAAAAAGATTTAAATTGCTGCCACAGGGAAATTTAAACCTGAGACATAAAATAGAAAAGCGATCATCAACAGCCTGTGAAACAGAGCTTCTGGTTCTATTTCCAATTTGCCACTTTTCCCCCCCATAATTTTCTTTATTCTTTGCTTTGAACATAAAATTCTACTGAGAATGATAGTACTATTTACCAAATGCTCCTGTGGTACAAATGCAGTAGTGTAATCATGCAATTTTCTTTTTTTTTTTTTTCATAACATTGCTTTAAACATGGGAATATATTTTTTTACTGTATTTCACCATTTTTGAGTGCTATGCTACCAGTAGGTAATCAAATAAAATTAGAATCACATTTTCTTTATTTTTAGTTATATTTCGGCTATGTAAATATCCATGTTTTGTCTTTAAATATTGAAAGATAAATTTGTATTTGTAAAAAAATAATAGTAACAGTAGAACAATACAACAATTAAAAATCCGTATGTCCATAAGAATGATTTACTTAATATCTGATGTAACAAATCTCAAGGTTATTTCTTGAAATTGATAGAGTCTAACAAACAAACAGTATGTCCACTCTGTAATCAACCTTTGTTTTACTTTCAAACACAGTCTGTGTTATGAGAAGGCTGAGAATTTCACTACAACCAGTTCTTTGTTGAATGTACAGGTAGGAAGAGCATGAGTGGCGGAAAGTGTAGTTCTTACTGATTGCAACAACCCTTGTACAAGATGTTTTAAGTACATGCAGGTATATTAAGTACCTTTCTTCAGCAGAGGTCTTAAATCAGAGTTGTTTACCTTGAATAAGAAAAAAAAAATAAATCTGAATTCTGTCCCATTAGTTTTCCTTGCGAAATTGTAACTGTACGATCATAATTAGCTATTAAATATTATAACTATTATTTCCTGAATGCATCAAAATTCTTTAATTTTGTAAGATTTTGTTTTCAGATTGACATTTCCAATATAATTTTTGTGTATAAATAGAGTAAAAGATGAAAGATCAAACAAATAATAATAAAAAAGAACAACCAAACAGAACAGTTTCTAAAAGGATATTCTGCAATTGTTTTAATATCTTCTTCCATTAAAATTTTCATGGAATTAAACTTTTTACAAGATATTCTAGGAAAAGTACTCCAGCAAAGTATTCATCGAAAAAATACTTTTCCTTTTCTTTCTTTTCTCCCAGTTTTGTTCAAATGTATAGATTTTAGAAAGTTTGGAAGACTTAACTTGTAAGGTGTTCATTGTGACCTAGAATAATGATTTTGGCTAGATAACTAGATGTTTTCACTAGACATTCTGAGCAACCTGATCTTCTGAGGAACCTGGTCTAGTAGGAGGTGTCCCTGCCCAAGACAGGGTTGTTGGAATTAGATGATCTTTAAGGTCCCTTCCAACTCAAGCCATTCAATAATTCTATATCTTCAATCAGCAATGGGAAAAAATATTTAATGGAGAGTAACAAATGATCAATATTTATGAACCAGTGTATCAGGTAAACTGTTAACCTGAATTTCTGGTGAATTTCCAATTACCTGAATGGTAATTCATTTTACGATTAATGAAACTGTTCAGATTTAATATTTTCCAAATTTATCATGCATCTAAATATGCACAAATGAGATGCAGATGCAATGGTTTCACAGTAGAGCGAAATAGACATTTTATTTATTATGTTTTCAAATCAGTTTCTTAATTATTTAGAAAGGTCTACTCAATATAAAATTAGAGTATTGTGTTAAATGTTACAGTGCAGAATGGCATATTTACAACATCAAAACTCAAGAAATCATAGCCTGAAATATGTCTTTGAGTCCCTAAAGTCATTTAAATGCTTTGAGAAGGAGTGATAGAGTTCGTGACTGACCTTTTGTGTTAAGTAATCCATTGATTGCATGTGAAAAAGAGGAAGGAAGAATCTTCTCCAAGAATTCAATGTGAGAATATTAAAAAGCGTCTGCAAGACTTTTACACTATAGTCTATATGCTTTCACACTTTGGGGGAGACCATGGAGTCTGCTTGGCCATTTCTTGCTTTTTCTATTATTATGCTTTTAAAACTAAAATATTGGAACCAGGACTTCTGGGAATGATTAAAATCTCACAACATATGGTTTTCTATAACGTAACAGTTTTGCACCATATTGGTCCTGTGAAGATTTAATGCATTTTACTCTTTCCATACAAGTTACAGAATGGCTCAAAATCTTTTAATGATGCTGTAAAGATCTAAGAGTAAATGCTGAAGAGAATCCTAAATGTTATAGGACTGGCCTGTAGTTTAATTCAGATTTTCTTGTCAATCTAGGCTGGATATACTCTAATTGAAAAATTCCTGTCATCTGAAGGATGGATTCTTCAGACAAAACAACTGTCAGATTTCATTCTTCTTCTGATAATAATCAATCTGCTAGGATGGATTATATTATACCTTCCTAAGGTATACGCAATCTATCCAGAAAATTTACAATGCTACATATAAAACAAAAAATCTGTAACTGTGTCTGTCATATATTAACTGCTTAGGACTATTATGTTTTCTTTTTGCCCTTTGATAGGACTACTTTACCAACTTATTTGCTTTTTTTTTTTCACACCCATTAAGAAGTTGTGACCAATCCAATCTAAATGTGCTAAAACCATGTTTGTTTGATGCTGTGTAGAGGGGACTTGGATGCAAGTTTTCTAAAAGTTAACAAATTTTTCATTTTAGCTCTCTTGTGTTTGAATTTTTCAGTTGTTTTGATAAAATAAAGAGATTCACATCCTGAAGGTATTACATTAAATAAATTTAGAAACCTGTTACGCCTGTTGCGTTTCAACCTTTTTTCCCCGTTTTGACAGTAACTGATAATTTTGTATTTGAGATCAGTCAAGTTTGTTTAATAATGAAGAAGTGTTTAAGTGCTGATTCTAAAACACTTCAAATTTTCCTCAGCAATTATTGTAAATCTCTTTTAACTGAATAATGACTGAAACTGTAGTACCTTCAGTGTATAATGTGGGATGCAAACCTTCCAAATCCATCTTCTGCATTAATACATGCTTGTGGAGTCCTGTGATGTGTAAATGTAGTGTTTAATATTTGTGTTAAATATTAAAGAGTGTAGATTTGGATGGCATCTCATTAGGCATTTTAAACCTTCATTAAAAGGATTATTTGTAACCCAAATCACCGAACATTTTTTCAGTATGCAGTTTGGCCAAAGCCAACTTCACGCTCAATCTAAACTGTAGGACAATGTTGAAGAAGGTTGATCCCAAGGAAGAAGTTGGAGTTTTTAGGAGAAGAGCAGGAGCACAGTCAGCTCTGAGGGTTTAGCTCCTGTTTGGGAAATCTGGGTAGACTGGGGATGGGCAAGTGCCAGTGATGCCATGGCAGTGCCTAACCAGAGGTGTTTCGAGATCTAACTACCGCTGATGTTCTGCACCTATGCAGAATAGGTTATTATACACACAGGTCGTGGAGGTTATAAGGCTTCATGGTGTTTTGTATCTATCAGTTTTGTCATTCTTGGAAGATAGATTATGGGAAAATGGGTCCTTGAGACTGATGTTTGTTGGGGAAGGTTTCAGTTTTCATAATACCTTTCTGTTACAGGCATAGTCCCTTAGTAAAGAGATCTGCCTACTTGCATATCAGAGACTACAGGCTGGTTGTGTCATTTACTTTTTCATGTCTTTTTGCAATTACATTTTTATTTTCAAATATTTATATCAGAATTATTCTTTTTTATATGTCCTTTTCATCAACTGTCTCTGGTCAAAGACTCTTCCCAATCTAGAACAATGTAAAAAAGGTATTATGGTTTGGATCAGTCTGAAATCATGACCTCCAGGTATTACAGAAGTAATTTTATGATAGTCCTGCATGCTTAAAAACGATGTTTCCCACTATAAATGTGAATATCAGTTTCTGGGAACTCAGCGTAGTATGGGCTTTCATTTTACCTTTCCTGTCCCTGTACTTAGCTGCCAGAGTTGGCGATTCTGACATCAGTTTCTAATTAGGCAGGCGTTCAGTTTCCTCCCTTCCCTTTTTTGCCAAAATGTCAGCAGATGGTGACCCATGTTTCGCTGATGTGTTCCTGGAATTTCATAATACTAATTATAGGCTGGAGCTTGAGTTTGTATCCTTATATAGGCCGTTTTCAACTCAGCCATTGGTTTATGGTTTCCATGGGATCGTGGAAAGTAACATGATGTAACTTGCACTTCACTGCAGACTACTTAATGCAGTACATTATTAGATAAACCATGATTAAGGAAAGTTTAATGTGATCATTAGCTATAGAATCTTCTAGTGAAGCTGCCACATGAAAGTTAAAGTAATAATCAATCCTCTTCTTTTTTTTTTTTTTTTATGTCTTGTAAGTGGGTCATAGGGCTAGGGGGAAACTTCTGAAATCATCCAGGCAACTCAGGTCTCCAGAGTTAGCTGCCCTTGTAATTTCTCGTGCAGGCTTGTCTAAACTTTCTGTAAGATCTTTGTAACCTCCTAATTTATTCTGATGTTTACCATGGTTAATGTACCCTGCCTGCAGTACAAGCCTGTGACTTCTTATCCTATTTACTTGGAGAACAGTGTTCCTTCTCCCTCTGTAAAAATGTTCATTAATTTCAAAACAGTTGTCACGTGGCCCTTCACTTTCCTCTCTTTAAAAGAACTGGTTCTATTCATTATATATTTCTCCATAGGCTGTATTTATACACCATTGTTATTTTCAATTTACGTTTTCTTGATTTTATGTAAGTAGTTAATTTCTTCTAGAAATACACTGTAATCAACCTAAAGCCTTGCATGGCAGAAGAGAAAAACTAATATTATTTCATATGTGTTATTTTCTACTGTTCAAAAAGCCCAGGTCAGCATCATCCTACTTGTAAATGTAAAACATTGTTTTAGATTCATTATGAAGCAGAAAAAAAAAAAAGCTCTAACCCTTTCTTGCTGAATATTTTGCCTACCAACTGCTTCCCAGCTTATAGAGCTGTTTTTTTTTTCAAGTTATTTTTTATTTTATTTTTCCTGCCTGTTTATAACTTCTTGCACTTTCTCCTATTGAATATGAACACGCTTTTTCAGACTACATCTTCAGTTTGTCAAGATCGTTTTGAACTGTTACATCTTCTTGAAAGATGCTAGTAACACTTACCAGTCTATTGCAATTTGCAAATTTATGATATATACCTTTTACTTCATTACATAGGACATTGTAACATCCTTCCTTCTGGACACTTAACTATCGATAATTCTCTAAGCACAGTTCTCAGTGTGAGTTTGCGTTCACACTTTGGTATTTAGATCTAGACCTTTATGAAAGTTCATTTCCTATTAAAATTTAGCTCTGATAATACAATGTTTATTATCTACTTCATGACGAGTTCAGTCTTCCTGCATTTCAAAGAGAGTCTCTCGTTCTTCGCTTGATCAATGTCTGAGTGTATGTGCACATTCTTGTCCTGGATCTTCAAATTTTAGATCCGTAAAGTAAATATCTTTTGCGTATATATTCAAATTTTTTTGCTCTTCAATGCTTCACGGGTGATCTTTGTGCTTCATTCCTTAGCAAGAACCTTTTAGTTGATTTAAAGCAAACACGCTGTATAACATTCTCAATAATTCTCAAAACAAGAAGAAAATACACCATCTCAGTGGTTGTCTTCTGATGGCTTTAATTCTTCTCTACAAGGTTTCATCAACAGTAATGTGTTTGGCAATCACAGTTCCCTTTTATCTATTTTTTTTGAAACTGATCAATTTAAAAAAAATAATTTTAATACGCACAGCTGTTAAACATTATCTGGATATTAACCATGCTTTCTCTAAATATACTGGAGTGTATTTACAAATATCAGATGTCTCTCAGATTCGAATCCCATTTCCAACTGGTAGATTCAATGATGAAAGAAACTCCTGCCTATTTCTGCGCTATTTCTTGGGGTTCTTTCAGCAATCATAGCCTCTAATTTGTGATTGTTTTAAGCTGACATAGGCATGCTATAACTAAAGGTGCAAAACATGTTACCCCTTTGGGCTGTGGCTCCAGTCTATTTTGTTTAAAAATGGGTTAAGATATAACTTTTGTTACATTTTGTCACATACAGGCGAACAAGCTCATATTCTGGTGATATAATTGCTCTCTAAACCTTCCTCGTAAGTCTTCTGTGGAGATCTGGTTAAAGGTGTACTGTCTGTGTACCTAACACTTGGGCATCTTTAATGCCTTCCATTTTCCCTCAGCATTAATATTTACATCTCACAGCTTTTAGATGTGGCAGTGTGCTCATATTCCCAGAGTCGTTACCCGTCCAAGTGGCTGGAATAAGCACTTAGCCATAATCTTGGCATAAATTATTATCCTAGGGAAATGTCACAATTTGTCTAGATTTACTAAGGCAAGCTCACTGAGGATGGCCACAAACTTATTGAGATCTATTTGCACACTTAGTGGCAAATTCCTTTCTGCTTTGTTTGGGTTTTTTTGTTTGGTGTTTTTTTTTTATTTGTTTGTTTGTTTGTTTTTCTTGCGTAGTATTTGCATTACTGCTTGTTTAGCTCTGGGTTAGAAACTCTGCTACTTTTCATGCTGCTCAAAAATTCTCCTCATATTCTTACACCACTTTTTCCATGTCAGAATCTCATCTCGACTTTTGTGCTCCTTATACTACTTAAAACTCATTGTACATACTTGTGAAATATCTCGAGTGTTGAGTAGAAACCAGACAACAATCCTGAGAAAGACTTTTGAGAAAAGTACAGTTTGAATGTAAATGTGTATTCTGATTTTTGGAGAATCTGTGAGAACTGTGCTGACACATTAAATATAGGAAATATGCCAATATCTTCACTTTTTAGACAAAGTGTTTCTTTTACGCAATAAAAGAGACTCTGCCTGGGTTGATCCTGCTTTTCATAGGGTAACCAAGCTAGGATATTTATTACCTTCTGCATCCTAGTAATAAGAATCATTCTAAAGGCAAGAATTACTGGAGTAATCTCTTTTGCCTGTATCTTACGCTCAGATGAGAATTTCTGACCCCTTTGCAAGTATTTGCAAATTTTATCTCTTTTGGTCAGCACGTTTGGTGCTCCAAAATATATTTTCTTTGAGACCGGGGATTTGAGATTAGTTTGATATTCTCAGAATCACTGAATAGCTGAGGCTGGAAGGAACCTTGGCAGATGATCTACTACCATGTCCCAGCTCTGAGAAGGTCAACTAGAGCAGGTTGCTCAAGGCTATGTGCATCAGAGTTTTGAATATCTCCAAAGATGGAGATTTCACAGCCTCTCTGAGTGACTTGTTCCAGTATTTGATCATGCTTACGGTAATATTTTTTTTTTTTTCTTGGGTTTAAAGGATATTTTTTGTCTTTTGTGCACATAGATCCTTATTCTTTTGCTGATCAGCACTGGTAAGAGTCTGAATCTGTCTTTGTACTCCCTCATCCAGTATTGATACGCAGAGATAAGATCCCCCAGATTCTTCTCTTCTCCAGGCTGAACAGTCTCAGATCTCTCAACCCCTTCGTGCTTGTCAGATGCTCCAATGACCTAACCATCTTTATGGTCCTTTGCTGGACTCTAACATCCCAATGTCTTCCTTGCACCGAGGAGCCCAGAACAGACCACAGTACTCCAGCTGGGCATCTCAGTGCCAAGTGGAAGGCAAGCATTTCCTCCATCCACTTGCTGGTGACAGTTTTCCTCATTTTCTAGTTCAGCCCCAGGATGCTATTGGCCTCCTTTACTGCAAGGGCACAACGATGGCTCGTATTCAACTTGGTGTCCACCAGGAATCCCAGGTCTTTTTTCTGCAAAAATGCTTTCTAGCTGGTCAGCTGCCAGCATGGGGTTGTTCCTCCCCGGCTGACGTCTTGGCGTTTGCCTTTGTTGAACTGTATGAAAGTCCTGTTGACCAATTTACCCAGATTGCTGAAAATTTCATCTACACTAGCGTGCAGTTGCCAGTCTCCTTAACCAAGTTATGTAGTCCATATTGTTGTTCCTGCAGTTTTTTTCCAGTGCCACATTCCGCCTTTATGGTGTTTTCAGATGTAGAAAGTGCAGGTCCACGATGTGGGAGGGGAACAAACTTAAAGCTTTTGGGTTCCCACCTTATGGAATTCTTGCACAAAAACTATGTGTACCATGTGCAGTATGACTCTCAGTTATTTGAATGTCACTTCTTTGTAACACTTAGTCTTTTCTTTGTAACCATGTGACTCTTAATTACTTTCAAAAATGTGTTTATTATTCTGAGTACTGGATCCAGTTCTGGGTGCCTCGGTTCCAGAACGACAGAGAACTACTGGAGAGAGTCCAGCGCAGAGCCGCTGAGCTTATGGAGGGAGTGGAGCATCTCCCTTAGAGGAGAGGCTGAGGGAGCTGGGGCTCTTTAGCTCGCAGAAGAGGAGAATGAGGAGTGACGTCATTAATGTTTATAAATATGGAAAGGGCGAGTGTCAGGAGGACGGAGCCAGGCTCTTCTCGGTGGCACCCAACGACAGGACAAGGGGCAATGGGTGCAAACTGGAGCAGAGAAGGTTCCGTTTAAACACAAGGAAGCACTTTTTCACAGTGAGGGTGACAGAGCCTGGAACAGGTTGCCCAGAGAGGTGGTAGAGTCTCCTTCTCTGGAGACGTTCAAAACCCTCCTTGATCTGTTCCTGCGTGGTCTGCCCTGGGTGATCCTGCTCTGGCAGGGGGGTTGGACTCAATGATCTTTTGAGGTCCCTTCCAACCCCTGACATTCTGTGATTCTGCGCCTCTGTGATCTGTTCTTTTCCAGGCCTGCAGGGTTCCCTGGGCCTTTTCCAACTCTTGAAACTTAATTCCCAAGGAAATATTTTTCCATATTGCTACCACCTTACATAGGCCTGTTACATACCCCTCTTCAGCACCATAGGTAGACTGAAAAACACCTAAGCAGGATACAAAGAAACACACTTTTACTGAAATAGACTTATTTTGCAATTTGGAAACTAAGCAAATGAAAGCTTGGGATACGTAGTAAGTAATGGGAATAAGAACAATATCATATTTATCCCACAGAGCTTGAAGAGGATGTTGCTGTCTTAAGAAGAACACTGAAATATATTTCAGTTCATTTGAGTCAGCCCTATGATCAGTATTATTTGTAAGAAAAAGGCAAAGATAGTTGGTAAGAGAAATTTTATTTTTTTTTTTAGTTTTTATAGAACTAGCCATTATACAGTTCATTATACAGAACTAGCCATTAGATATGTAATCAGTAGGCAAAGGGACACATGATCTTAACCACATCCCACAAAAAAAAACAAAAAACAAAACACCTATCTCATTTCAAAAATACTAAAAAAAAATCATAAATAAATACTAAAAAAAAAAATAATACTAATGTAATTCTCGTTTCTGAGGAAAAATTAAGCTGATCTAAATTTGTGCACAAACATGAATGTCTGACATTTCAAAAAATCCAAACCCATTATTCTTTACTGCGATTTAACAAAACAGTGTGGGGACACAACCCCTTTCAGAACTGAGCTTCTCATATTCTTGGAACTTTTCTCCAGGAAGGAGGTGAATATTCCTGTAGGATTAGAACGACAATGAATAAGAAGACAAGCACCCATCAGCATGCCTGCTAAATATAGAAGTACACTGGGGCAGCAGATCACGGTAGCCTTTCGGGGATGACATTGTCTTTGACTTTCCTGAGACTTTGTTATACTATTGCAATTTACTTTCCAGAATTTCATCATTTCTTTCTGTTTTAATTTTTAAATATCCTATTAACTTGCTCTTTCTCTTCTATCTTCCACTTTTTTTTTTTTTTAGTTCTGTTTGATAGATTTTATTTTCCTAAAATGGGGTGAATGTGTGTTGATTTTCTCCTTTGCCTTATTAGTTGAGGGAGAATGTATCAGAAGAATTAATTAAGTCCTGAGTTTCACAAGCATCTTTTCTCTTAGCCTAGATGATTCCTCAGCTGTATTGTCCAACCCTTAGTGTTCAGGATGTGTTTTGCCTCGCTCATTCACGAATATGCTAAGAAATGATCCTCAAAACACACCTATGGAAATACCTGTCTGCGCAGGAAGGAATTTCTTTGGGGAATTAAGCTAAATTTTGGCAATGAAGCAGCGATGGGTGCTTCTCACACGCTTGTAATTGTCTTTGACACAGTGTCGAGCAGGGGTAGCTGCAGGGCTGCCACTAGTGCGCTGGGATTGCAGCCAGCCCTGCCACAAACTACTTTGTGTTGCCTGAACTCTTCCCTTCCTTCCCTGTTTTTAACAACTCCTTGAGAACGCCAGACATACTTTTTGCCCACAGCAACTGAAACATGTCCCATGAGACCTCCTATCTTCTTCACTTGCTGATTTGTGTTGGTTTCAGTAGGACAGAGTTATAACAATCTTGTGCATTTTTGAAATCGCCTCCGAAACGGTGACAGTCGTGGAATGTTTTTAGCGATGTTTATACTAGCGCAAGATAAAACCCAGCTTAAAAACTAGGCTTGTAACAGTATGACAGATTTCTACTTATTTTGCTAAGCACAGAACCTAAGAAAAATAAATCAACTTCCCAACAGGTTTAGTAAAATATTTATTTCAGGAGCCTTTTATGTTTAAATATGTATAAGTCCTATAGAGATCTTTGAGATGTAACCCAGTGACAAATTTTTCAGCTCGTATATCATTAATTCCACTATGCTGTACATTACTATTTTAAAAAAACAGAAAGAGAATCAAAACTGCCTGTCGAGCCATGTGAAATGGTGTCGTGGTTTGACCCCTTAATCGAGCCAATCGGTTTATTTCACAACACCAAGAGTTAGGGTAACCTCTGATTTCTATTTTTATTGGTAGTTTCTGTACAGATATAAAAAAAAAATCTTATAGTGTCACAAAAGATAGTGATTTATTTATTTATTTATTTATTTAT
>VWZK01006262.1:274-12234 GCA_013396935.1 Baryphthengus martii | reverse complement strand
ATCCTTTCACCAACCGTCCCAAGGCCTTAGTGCATTTATCTCTGTCAATCCTAAAGAATCTGTATATTTTGTATATGGATAAACTGAACTATTCATGGACCCAATTACTTCTTCTGAATCTGGCTGGTCCTACTTCATACACACTGTTTGTGCATCTATTTTCAGTCCTACAGTCTTGGCAAGAATTGGCCTATCTATTTAAGAGATAAGTCCAGTCGCTCCTGGCCCCTCTAATCTCTAAGGACCCATGTCCTGGGTTCTGTTGGGGTTAACTAGCAGCAGCAGCTGCTGACCCAATCAGTTGGAAGGGGCTGCAGCTCAGAGAGGCCACAGCTGGGATAAACAGTGGAACCAGCCAATGGGATACTGGATACCATACTGAGTCTTGATCCTATATAAGGGGAGGGCTGGGCTGAGCTGGGGCTGTCTGTTTACAGCTTGCTTTGGTGTGCCTGGAGCAGTAGAAATGTGGCATCTTGTGGCCCAGGTAGAGCTTATGTTACTTTGTTTAACATTTCATTGGTATTATCATTAGTACTGTTGTTTTCTTCTCTTTGTGTTGTTCTATTAAACTGTCCTTATCTCAACCCATGTAGTCTCACCCTGTTTATTCCTCCTGATTTCCCTTCCCATCCTACAGAAGGGGGTGTGGAGGGAGACTGGAGAAGCAGTGGGTGAGTGACTGTGTGGTGTTTAGGTGCTGGCAGAAATTAAACCACGACAATCCTCTTTGGTGCCTGCTGTAGGGTGTGAAGGGTTGAGATAAAGACAAATCTGACTAGAGTATATTAAAACAATTTTGTCATGTACCTTTTTTATATGGGTTAAGCAGTGCATATTCACAATGTTGATCTGTTTGTGTGGTGGTATTACATAAAACCCTTATATGCACCATTTGTTCCCCATAGTGCTGTTCATAGTTTTGGGGAGACAGGTTAAGATTGTCATGTTGCTGTACTGGATACTGTCAACCTATGATACAATTATACTCCTCATCATGAGGTTAAGCTGGTCTGTGTGGGCAGCCTTGTTGTTTAATAGAAATCTTACTCAATCTAAGGGGAAGATAGGGGAGGAGACTCTCAGCTTTTGTGGATTTTCAGTGTTCTTGGGATGTCCAGACCAGCATGCTCTTGTTACTGTGTCTCCTGCATGTGTCCCAGGTATTTTTTTAGGTATACCACTCAGAAATCTGGGTCATTATGAGTGTCAGGGTGTGTGTGAGACTATGGGCAAGTATCTAGGGCAGTGATTACCTCCAATGTTTTGGAATTTCACCCTTCATCAAGTACAGAACCCTGATACACTAATAGAATATTTAGGAAAAATATGTTGTCAGCCTGGCAATTCCAGAGGGACTCAAATCACTGCGATGTGTTGGGGCCTAGCCCATGCCTACCAGATCCTCTTCAACATTACTCAGTGCCCCCTCAAGGGGAAGGGAAGAGAAGGTCTCTGGGCCCGAAAATAAACCATCAGGGTTTGCAGCTACCTCATGCCAAGGCCTGTGGCTACTCAAACCCTGACAGCAGATGCTACAGCTAAACTCCATCATTCTTAAGACTAACCAGTTGGAATAATCATAGTATCCTTATCAAGATCATGCTAATCAAATAATTACTTTTAAGATTTACTATGTGTGTAAGATAGTGTTCAGAATTGTGAGCAAATTAAGATTCTTTTTTTACCATTGCAGGTATTACGAGAATAAAATTATTTTGATTTTATTGCAGTTTATGATTGGTGGTTTTCAGTAATACTGAACTTCCAATAGAGACTTTAAGTCTTTAGATGAAATTTAACTGAGCTTTAGGAAGGAAAGATGGCAGCTTACTTGGTCATGTGGACAAGATAAGGCAATGAGTCCAACAGTAATACTTAAATGAAATTATTTTAAGCAAATAATGACCTTAACTCAGAGGGAAATTTTATTTAATACATATTTTTAATTTTATGTTGCAATTATACTTTTTGAAAGAGGTCACCAACTTATTTGCAACAGTTGTAATTGATAACATGCAAATTATATGCCTGACAGAATATACAATACTTCTCAGAGAATGTAGTAGACCCAAGACCGCTTACCCTCTGCCAAATCAGTCAATACTCTTTCAGCACTGTTCAAGAGTTATTAGGAGATAGATATAGGACAGACACAAGGAAATGAAATTTATTAACCTAAATACAAGAACAAGGATTACAATGAATGAAAATTCAGTGTAATTTTCTGAAATATGCAGAGTAATCAATTACTTTGTTTTTTGTATTTATCAGCGAGATGACATATGGTTTCATTCCATAAAGAATAACCCAGATTTGATATATTTACTAATTCACCCAATGGCTCTAGCAGTTTAAACTTTTCAGAGGTCAATGGGAACAGCCAGATCACTTGTGTAATCTTGTTAGCAAATGTTACTGTCTCTTCTATGGCATTTCCCTCTAATTAGCAAAAATGTGTAACTGAATTCCAACAATTAGAGCCAAATTAATCTGAGTTAATTTCGAAGCTGAAATAGCTGCCTGGAGCCTGGTATCAGATTGTATGCCGTAGTAGTTATCTGTAATACATTTTCTCATGAAGAAGCAGCCAGATAGGCTGCCAAAACAAAAAAAGGCAGAAAAGATTATAACTCTTGCTGTCATTTGGACAATAAATTAAATATGTTGCTCATATCAGAGCTTCAGTACTTGTTTCATTTCCTGAATTGAATGATCTTATCATTCTATAGTTAGCAAAAACATTTCAGGAAAATTCAGTAAAGCTTAAACTTAAAGTAGTAGTCAGGGCTCATTTTTAGACAGACAGCAATCAGAGCAGTTTAAAGTAAACTTGTGTGCCCCCTGAAATGCAACTCTGGGTTTTCACAGCAAGGGTTTGTAGCTGGGAGGGCTACAGGAGTGGCTTCTGAGAGAAGCCACTAGAAGGTTCACCTGTGTCCTGTAGAGCCAGTGCCAGCTACCTCCGAGGAAGACTCACCACTGGGCAAGGCTGAGCTCATCAGTGACTGGTGGGATAACACATTTTAAAAGGGAGGAAAAACTTGTTGAGCAAGTTCTTTTTGTTTTGTGAGTTCTTGTATTTTGGAGAGGAGTTGGACTTGAGAGGGACCACCATGTGGACACTGAGATCAGTGAGGAAGAAGGGGAGCAGAGATTCCCCCCTTTCCTCAGCCCACGGTGAGATGGCAGGCTGAGCCTCTGCATCCCATGGAGATGTGTGATGGAGAAAAATCCCATCTGCAGCCCATGGAGGACCCCATTCTGGAGCAGGTGGCTGAGCCTGAAGAAGGCCATGACTCTGAGGGAAGCCAGTGGTGAAGCAGTTCATCGCCGGGGAGATTATAGCCCTCAGCAGAGATTCATGTTGGTAGAACTTCCTGGAAGACTGTCTCCTGTGCGAGGGACCCCTGGAGCAGGGGAGGACTGTGAGGAGTCCTCCCGCTGCGGAGCAAGGAACCGCAGAAACAACGTGTGATGAACTGACTGCAACCCCCACTCCCTGCCCTCCTGTGCCGCTTGCGGGAGGAAGTAGAGCAATTGGGAGCAGAGCTGAGCTAAGGAAGAAGTGAGGTGGGGGGAAGGTGTTTCTAAGATCTGGTTATATATTTCTCACTGTCCTGCTCTGATTCAATTGGAAAATTGGTGGTGGGTTTGTTGTTTAAATGAAATTGATTTTGTTTCCCCAAGTCGAGTGTATCTTTGGCCAGTGACCATAATTGGTGAATCCCTCAACCCTGTCATTGTATATCCTCCTCATCATCCCACTGGAAAGGGGTCAGAGTGAGCAAGCTGGCTGGGTGGGCTTAAAACCATGACAGAAGAGTAAACTAGAAGGAGATGCTAGTGAACCCCTAGTAAAACAAAGTTACTCTCTTAGGCTGTGTTCTTAAACACCTGCTGCATTCCTCCTATTTCACAATTAATGGTTTACTTTGAGGGAGATTCTGGCTGATGTTATTTGTGGAGTTGATTTGTCTTAGTAGCATCTTACTGTCTTTTCACAAAGCATTCATCTTAAATAATTGTGAGGTCTGTGGTGATTTGTGTGGCTCTGCCCTCACATTTCACTCAGTATTCTTAGATAAACTTACGCACATTCACTGATCATATGTGAAATCAAGTGAGAAGTGTTTCATGTTTGAAACATGTAGATGGGAACAGTCTGATGCTTTAATGTGAACCTCCACATCAGAAACCCTTTTACACATAATACAGAGTATAGGCAGTATCTCCAGCTATCTCAGACAACGTGTGTGTGCAATGAATAGTAGAACAACTTTTAATCAGAGTAGAAATTTTCTATAATACAACTCAGAATGGCCGCCTTTGCTGAAAAAAATTAAATCTTTTTTTCTGTCATCACCTTACCATAAGTCCAAGAAATTGAAGAATCCTATTTGGTGTAGAAATGTCTAAGCATATTGCCTTACTACTGTGCTTTTTAGTACTTTGAGATCTGCTCACACAAGTCGATGTCTACCATCATCCATCTCATCTACCCATATTCCAGCTTGGAAAGACATTTGCAGGCTAAGCAATTTAAGAAATGGGGCTCAATGGTATGTTAGAGACAACTACTCATTCAACGCTGTGAAGTCGGCACTGCTGGTGTCTGCTCTTGCTCATTTAACATGCCCTTTAAGTGCTGCAGAGTTAGCTTAAAACCTTTGTGCCAGACAAGTGCAGGGAGCAAACTGATAACTGCCAGGGATCTATTGAAAAATCTTTCTTTCTAATTCTTCCAACTGTTAAGTGAAGGATTGTCATTGCTTACATGATGCTTACTCTCAGAACTTGGTTGACAACCTTCTACGAGCACTGAGCATTGCTGGCTGAATTGTTTCCCTGCCTGTATATTTTCAGACTTGGCATGCACAAATAGGCTGTTGTCATAGTACTGGAAGTATTTCATTGCTTGACAAACTATTTTTCATCTGGACTAATGATCTGTGTGAGGTTTGCATTGATTTCCTGGAAGGAGAGATGCAGCATGCCCACAGTGAGGAAAAGAGAAATTGGGCAATGAAAGACAGCTGAATACTAGCTAGTCTTCAAATCTTTCATTTTGTTTAACCACCCAGACCTGCTGTGTTATCAATGACTTACCCAGGGACTTTTGTGTGCTGCAGATAACAACACTGACCTTTTTTTTCCACTAAAACTGTTGTCTAATTATGCTCCAGAATCAAACAGTTTAAACTGGTTTTGTGAACACCTATTTGACCTAATGATACAGCAAAGAGTAGATCTCACATGAACTTGAATGATTGTGAACTTGTTCCACTACATCTCTTTCTCGACAACATCAAAATTGTGTGTTCATCTAAAGGGAGTTTTGGGAAGACTAATAGGCAGCAAGGCATGATGGAACTAATTGTTCTATTGTGAATCAAAAAAGTAGTAGAAATCTCTTCAAACTGATGCCTGACTTCTGAATCAGAAAGAATTTTTAGGGAACTTAATCTCTTTTTCTGTGTAGTGGAGCACAAAGGAGTGGAAAATGTGCCTCATCAATTTTCTTTATGGAAGGTCACTATAAGCCTTCAAATAAAGAATCTTTTCACTATTTCATAAAATGAGGTACTCTAAAGATATCAAGTGACTTGTCAAATTTAAACAAGAGGTCAGTGAAAGGAATTAGAGTTCATGACTTGTGACTTGCAGTCTAGTACTTTTTCTACTGAATCCTCCTTTCTGCCAGCTTTTAAAATAATTACACCATAGATATCAGAGTGAATGGTTTGGGGGTCACTGCAAGGGGCATGGAACTGCAGATTGATGCTAATTCTTAGGAATTATGTTTGGTTTTTAGTCTTTCATTAAACAATGGATGTATAGTAATAGTTAATTAACTATGTACCTATTCTTTACTGCCATAGTGAAACAAGTCTAAAATATCCTGTAGTCAGAAGTGAAATAAAATATTTAGTGAGGCTATATTGCCTTATAATTATTTCAAAGCAAAGAAAAATTTCACTGGATTGATAAAAAGTGTATTTTTTTTTTTGCCACTTGGAAGAAAACAGTAGTTGCATGAACATGTTAGAAATGCATACACATGAGTGTCACCAGCATGAAGTTATATGAAAACTTGTATTTTGAATGGCTTTACATCTGGGAATTTTTTAAAACCCTTTGGTTCTATGGAATTATACCAGGTTATACATCATGTTTATGTCTTTCTCTCACAAGATACTAGTGAGATGTAAGAAAGGAGAGAAATATATTGACTATTTCATTTCAAACTCTGTTGCTGTGTTTTTATGAATTAATACACAATTTTGGCCTCAATTAGAAATAAACTGTCAGAAAGTTATCACAAAGGCAATCTATGCAGGCTTATTTCTTCTAGAACTCTTTTTTTTTTTTCCCTATTAGCTTCCTAGTAACTCAAGAGTCACAGATCCACTGAGATTTTGAGTAAATACTCAGTTGGCTTCAAACTGCCAGCAACGTACTAGCAACCTGTGATGCAAATACAGCCAGGTTTGCCTAAGACAGAGTGTCCCGGTTTGAGACGAATTCAGAGGAGAAAATATCCCCTGATGGAAGGCAGGCCCCTCCCCCCACCAGGTTCGGGAAAGAAAGTCCCCGGAGGAAAGTGAAGGGGGAAAACTATTTTATTTAACAAGGCAACCAAACAAAACAAAAAAAAAACACAAGAAAAGGACAATAGTGCTAGACAAATAAATCGCTATCTGTGAGAGAAGGGAAAAAAAACCTGGAACAAAGTTCTCTGAAGTGTGGCTTCTCCCCTCCCGGAGTTGGAAAGGCGTCTGTCCAGGGAAACCCCCCTGCAGACCGGTAAAAAACTTCCCAGTGAAGTCCGATGTTCTGATGCTCCAAGTCCAGAAGAGGAAAAAAGAAGAAACCAAAATCCCAGAAGGAGGAAAAAACAAAACGCCGTCTGCCGTCTCTCGAAGGTGCCCGAGCTGAGCGCCACGAGAAGCCAGAAGGGAAGAAGCGCTGTGTTCTCTCCCTCCTTATCACTTTCCAAAACAAGAAAAAAAACCCGTAACCTTGAGGGAGAAGAAAAAAAACCAGAACTTCTCCTCTCCCTTCTCAGACTCAGTTTAAAGACATAGGAAGGCATAAAATTCATTCTTCTGGGCATGGGCTGACGACATAGGATAAACTCCAAGACAAAAATCACTCCAAGACACAGAGTCACTGAACTATCAGTGCGTTGATCAATGTCCAGCATGATGGGCTCTCTTTGTTGCCTTCTTTTCCCTGAGAATATAACTAGAGACTCGCAGGCAAGTGGATACCAAGGCTTTATTCTTGCGGATCAGAAAAATCCCTGTTTTAAGGGCCAGTGATTCTACACTTCTCTTCTGGAAGAGAAAATGGATGGAGCCTGAACACACATTGATAGATGAGTCCACAGAGACAATGTTAGTCTGCTGATAAGAAACAAATCTGTTGTGTTGTCAACCTAACCCCTGCTGTGTGTTTTTGTATGCTTTGTGGAGAAAGAGATCTTTGGGGAGTGCCTTGAAAAAGGACCCTGTGGTAAATTTATCAATGTTTGAGAAGCTCCTGCCAAATGTAAAGGTCAGCCCAGGAGATGCTTCTTGTAAAGTCTGACAAATTAGCAGATCGTGGTCATCTTCCTGAGCTGAAAATATGAGAAAAGGAGATGTACTTCTTGAACAGAACAGTTTGACACCTATAAACATCACACTCCACTCAGTAACTGAAGGAACTGCAGACCTACACAGAATCTAATGGCAGAGCAGGACTGTGACAAATGGTCTACTTCTAAAGGGCTCAGAAAGATCCTGAAATGTATATTCAATTAACTTCTGCTTTATTTGCCAATTTCTAGACACAAGACCACACAACCTAGTAATTCCAAAGCAATGTCATAATGCAACAAAGCTGTGACTAGACCAGGTGAGCAGCCAACTACCAAGACATAATACATGTTCAAATAAAAGTTGTCATATTTAAGAGAGGATTTGAGTTTTATTAAGAAATATTTTCCATATCTGCATGGACATGCACTTGAGAGTTCATGCTTGATCTTGGTCCTGGTAGCTACTATGGATGCCAGGTTTCTATCCGAACATTTCCTTGCATCCATGTATTTGAAATGTAATTTACCACCCTCATGGAGGCAAGAACCTTCTCATAGTGCAGCCAGAAGCTTCTGAGCTCAACAGCTCAAGAAATACAGAAGAAATACAACAGTAGAAGAAATACAACACTTCGCTCATTTTTATTACACATTAAAATTAAGTAACATTGCTTCTTGAAGTTCCTGTGAGTGAAATTCCTTATGCGTAGGTCCAAATTCAGTACTCAAATATATACTTTAATACACCTGAGAGGTATACTGACTGCCTTCTCAGTTTATTAGTTTGAGAGGTTAGTGATGTGCAGTATTTTTCAAGAAATTGCTTTGTAACTGATTACTGCTGTTTCCTGAGAGATACTTTATTAATACTATGAAGTTCTTGTCTTCCTCATTTTTCCTGATCAGCGCTTAGTTCAAAAGAAACTCTATAGTATAGAATGATTCATGATTGGTTTTCTGAGATTTTATTATTTTCTCTGCTTTTCTAGCTTTAGGGACTAGACATCAACAGTCTTTAGCTCTGACTTTCACTCTCTTTCAAAGGTAACTTCATAAAACTGTAAACCTGCAATGACTTCCCCCACCCCCATAAACTACAGTTCTTAAATCTGATTCTTCAGAGTCACTAAAACCTGGGGGCCAGTTTGAGGACAGAATCAAGGCCAGAGTCCACGGGACAAGGTTCAAAGTCTAATTATCTACCTGTCATAGTGTTCCTTGCAGCAGTGCCCTTAGCAAACAGTTCAGGGACAGCCAGATGTGACCTATTCATGAACTTACATAACAGGAATGTAAGTGTTTTGCAAGGGCTGAAAAATTCCTGCAACCTGCAGCTTTCCCCTCTGCCCTTGCCAGGATGATGTTGTGCAGAGAAGACAACTTAAGACACTTAACCTGCAGGTGCTGTTTTTGACACTGGCCGTTGCAGAGGTGTGAAGGGAGAAGCACACAAGATGAATGCAAGATGCCAACAAAGGACATTACGGATGCCATGTGCAGTGTCTCAGGGACTGGCTGGACAGTGGAGAGCTTCCTGTATGTTCTTTCTGTCTGGCACATTAGAGATGCAGATAATGAGCCTTGTCAGACAAATTCTTGCTATTTCAGATGTTGCATACTCCCCCTTCAAGATACATCAAGAAAGATAATGGTTTGACTCACTCTTACCTTCACTTTTGCATACATTCATGGAATGTATTCTATGCATACATGCATGGAATCTTTGTATCACAGAGTTTCAAAAAAAAGTTAGCCTTTGTTCTTTAGAAGAGGCTCCATAAAGATTTAATATTAAAAGTTTTATGTAATTTACCATATGAATGAAAATTCTAGGTTTTTTGCCAAATATTTATGCGTTAGTGATTTATTTTTATTATTACAGTGTTTTCACTCTATTTTTCTGTGCAGCAATAAAGATTGGGATCCAAACCTAAATATTTGTGAGACATACATCCCTTTGTTGGAAGATCTTTTCCACATTCTGTTTTATTAATTTTCTGCCTTTGTAGTGTGCTTTAAACTTGCGTAAATAAAATTGACTAAAATTACTGTCAGCAGCTTTGGCTGAGCAGAATAATAATTTAAGCAACAAAGCACATTTAATCATGCTACTTGCTGAGTTGGAGAGTCAATAGTATTGTTACAGAAAAATCACATTAGAACTTAGAGTCAACATGGAGAATTATAGTTGTTTTTATAATTGAATCCACAATATTGCATGTACAGAGGGGGAGGAAGAGAGAGATTTCTGGTAAAAGTATAACTAATTGCTAATTCACATCCTAGTATTGTGTGTTTGTCTCAAATGCATTTCTTTAGGTATTGTCATACCAAACATTTTCAGTACAGTGTTGTACTGATGGCTCACGTTCACCTGCTTTGGTTGCTTAATACTCCTGGTCTTTCCTTTCCTTGGGTTAAAGTGGGAAGTTCTGGTTTATGATAGAAATACTTGACATCAAGCTCTTAGTGCATGGCCTGGCATCATTTTCTCTAACATCATCTTGTCATATTATGTCTCTTCCTGCTCCTTGCAATTCTACCCTCTTCGTTGACGATTCTCCCAAGTGTTACACTCTTTACCAAATCATAAACATGACAAAATACACATATAAAGAAAAGTGCAATGCTTTATTTAAGTCTTCCTTCATTTGATCAATTCCTTCCCTACGGTGATCAGTAAGTACATGACATAGCTCATCGTGCATCTGTTGTTCACTGTGCAGTAGGCAGGTGAAAAGTGTATGTATTCATATATGTTTGAGTTGTTGTTGGTTAGAGGACAGTCCTCCTATTGATTCCATAACATGAACAAAATGGGCATAACACTTCATCTCAGCAGAGCTGCATATGACGGAATTGCCTACTCCTAACTGTTCCCTTGTAAGTAAAGACTAAATAAGACTGTATTTACAATGTATTATTTGATATTTGTGAGTCTGACAAAACCTTTTTGTATACAATCAAGATTGTAAGTAGAAACAAACAGCTTCTTTGCAAAAATAGAATGTAGGCATACAGGAAAACTCCCACTAGTGGAAGTAAATTAATAGCATTTACATTGCTCTTAAAGAGTTGTTTAATTTGTTAGAGGTTTTGTGTTGCTTTTCTCACTTGGCACACAAGGTGTCAGAAGGGAATGTTGTTTGAACAAACAAATTTGTTCTGTTTGTATTGGAAAGTGTCTGGATTTGAAATGAACACACATAATGGAACTAGACAGGAAAAATATACATATCTTGCTCTCTAGGGAATTCTGTTCAGAGTTTCACATAATTGCTTCTGGCTGTTATTTTTTATTTACTGATATCTCTCCCCAGCTAAGAACAACATAGTTTTGCAATCTCAGCTGATAGAATATCACATTATTTCAAATCATGTGAACTCAAAACTCTTTTTGCCTCCTGTAATATAGCAAGACAAAGGAGGAAACAAGATTGATAGTACACAGTATATTGCCATTCTCAGTGGAAGCTCCAGTGAGTTAACTGCATTTCCACATCATCCAATACTGCTTGATAGATTTAAAAACTGTTGAGCTGCAAGATGGATTCCTGTACTGAGGCCAATTGAATTAATCTCTGGATGTTTTTTTTTCTTTCTTATGCGTAACTATGTTGGACTATGTTTTCTATCCTTACTGAACAGAAATAAGGATCTGGAATTCCAGAAATCAGTGAAATCGGTTTGCTGTCTTGATCACTCCAGTAAGACTTGACCATTCTCAGATACTGCTTTGTTAGTGCTTTGAAGATAATAGTGTATCCATTTGAACTTTTTTTTTGTGATAAGATGTCTGATTCAGCTTTCCTTGACCTTGCAGATACTTTAAGCTCAAGCTTCTCTCCTTGCCCTTCATCTGTCAAATGTCATCTTTAATTTCTTCTGGCATTTGATCTTTTTATTTGAAGAGCTGTGATTGCACAAGGACTGTTCCTTTAGTTGTTTTGGAAACAATTCACAATGGTTTCAAAAGTCTTTTTTTTTTGTTCATATTATGGACAATAAGCTGTATTACTGTTAACTGTTGCAAAACACCTATTTTAAACTTGAGTGCTCTCAAGATTTGCCACAACAAAGTTCATAATAGAGCTTTTATACTTCAGTGTACAAATTGACTTGCACTTTTACTGGACAATTATTGCTTAACTATAAAAGAAAAAGAAAGCTACATGATTCACAAAGATAGATAATTGACTCTCTATCACCCTCATCTTTCATTTTATGTAAGTAGTTGTTCATTATAATGCTAAGTGGATCAGAAGATAAATATTACTTTGAAGCATAACTTTCTTAAAATCTGTAGAAGAACTTCCATATTTATAATCTCTCCAGAAGAGCCTGTTAAGTTGGGGGGGAGGGACGGGGAAGGTAA
>VWZK01006261.1:0-22042 GCA_013396935.1 Baryphthengus martii | reverse complement strand
TTTAAAAAAAAAAAAAAAACACAAACAAATTCTCGAAACGGGTTTTCACATCTTCCGCACCTTTCATCATTAGGTATTAATGCAGTGTTCTGCTCCTTCTGTAGATAAGCTAACCTAAGCAACCAGAAAAAAAACATAAAGAAACACTACTGTGGGGTTGGCCTTTGAGGCTGAACATTTTCTTAGGGTAATTGGGGCTTTTCCATGTAGACACAGAATCAGGGAGGTTGCTGTTGTCTTTTTTTTTTGTCTTTTTTTTTTTTTCTCCCTGAAATCCACGCAATTGTGTCAACGGCCATAACAGTAACAAAGTAAAGATTTGAAGTGTTTGTTCTTTTACTTTCAAGACGGCAAAACGGAAGGGGGAACTTCCACAGGCATACACTTACAATGGGGAAGAAAAAAAAAAAAGGAAAAGAAAAGGAAAAAATACCAAATAATTCAGAATAATCGAGCTGACAAAATAAAAGCTTGTAACAGCTCTATAAGATTAAGTAATGTCTTAAATAAGTCATTTTGACTCTGGCCATTTGGATATACATGGCAACTAGGCAGGTTTTTCTTTGTTGTTGAAAACAATGAGAAAGGTCCCCAGTATTGCGAAACAGAAATCCACTAGGATGGCTTGTCCTGTTTAGAAGCATGGCAAATGAGGACAAATCAACCTGAACGAAGATTAAAAGGCATAAGTTTTATCCAAATTTCATACAAGGTCTTTCTGTCTGATATTTTTACTAGCCATTTTCCTTTTTAATAGAAGCAAACATTGTGAGCCACCAGAGGAAAATTCCTGTTTCAGGCAAAATGACCCACAGATGAGTTGTCCTCCTCACCAAATCAAAGCAACATTTCCAGAGAATCTTTGCCTGGAATGGAGTCTGAGGCCATAGCTTCACAAATATTTTTAGCTGACTTACTCAGAGACAGTTGTAAAATAAGCAATCCAGCCCTCGAATGAGACCAGGGAGCCCCACCTGGGAAACCAGTCCAGTTAGTGCACGGGAGAAGCAGCCTGGTTTGGTGTGGGTCAGTCTCCTCATCCCATCCACTTCATAGCTGTACATCTGCTGGAGCAAGGCAGGGAGCGAGATGAGTAACCGGGGACACAAAAAGAACAGGATAGCTTCATCGCTACCCCTGACAGCCTCGATGCAGAAACACAGGGGTAGGCAGGGAAGGTGAGGAGGAGCGGGTTTGATCCTGAATCTGCTGCATCCTTTCTCTGCAGTCGCAGCAGAAGGACCTTTCCTATCTTTGTGTCCTTATACATCTAGAGGCCCCAGCACTAAAAAATGAGCTTCTAGTATAGAGAGAGAAACAGGATAGAAGGCTGGGTGGGTGACTGGACTGTGACTTGGAAAGCTCTCTCCTATACCTTATATGGTGAAGGACAAATCAGACAGTACTCCAGTGTCTCAGTGTCCCAGTACTGAAATAAGTATTTATCTAATTCACTAGTCCTTATACCATAAAGCAAGGTATGTGGCCTGAAAATTAGTGATACTTGGGTTTTGCTCATATGAATCTAGAGTGGGACCTGATTTTAAGGTCACATC
The DNA here is from genome assembly GCA_013396935.1 of Baryphthengus martii. NCBI lineage: Eukaryota > Metazoa > Chordata > Aves > Coraciiformes > Momotidae > Baryphthengus > Baryphthengus martii. The sequence continues at coordinate 20,486 of VWZK01006261.1, read as the reverse complement.
TTTTTCACAACTTTATATACTCAGGAACAACACCAAGCTGTAATACTATCATGGGGAGCACTGTTTTAATATGTTGAAAAACTCTGAAAACTTTTCCATGAAGAGCACATAATGAAACTTTTCCTTTTTACAAACTGTTCCCTGAGAACGGTATGCTTTCCAAAGATGAAGCCACTTCAGTACATCGAAACGTACTGGCCTTGGAATTGCTAAAGACAAGGGAAAAAACATTTTTCTCAAATTGATTAAAGGGTTTTCTGAGGAAAAGAGTTGCTTTTCTTCTCTAATCCACAAGAACAGCATGAAAATGCAAGTCTGTAAGTACAAAAAAAGCAAAATGTTCCATGTTGGCCGGAACACGCATTTATTAATACACACTTGACAAAAGAATCTCAGAGACAAATTTGAAAACTTAAAAAGTAAACAAGTTATTTATTGTGAGTATCACAGGACTGATTTTTCTAGTTGGGGGAAAACCAAAGCAGTGAACAAGCAGCTTTTGTTTACTTTAATACTTGCTATTCGTAATGTTAAAAATCTATGAAACCCTAGTCATGTTCAGAGTTTGAGCTGGGTTTTGGTTTTTTTTTTCCCCACTTTTACAAATCCAGTGAGTATCATCAAATATACAGATGCAGCAGATGCATGTTAAAAAATATAAAACACTACAGTGTCATGAAAAGCATATAGATTCTTCAAAATCTATTATGTCATCTCTAATACATTTCATAGCTACCACGGCCTCCAGTTTCTGCCAAGCACAAAACAGAGCTAACAACTTTTGAGACACATATAGCTCCCCTATATATGTCCAGAGTAAACCATGGACACCTATCTCACTTTGCTCTTTACTTCAGGGAAAAAAAGGCTTCCCTATGTATCTGAGAAGCTATACAAGAAAGTATCATTTAATGTCCACCTCTGAGAACTCATTTCTTAAATAATAAGATTTTTTGAGTGATCTTTTACACAGAAAGGAATTTTAAAAACACAAACCTTAAACCCCTTTCAAACTGTCTACCATGACACTGGTCTGTGGTTACAGTACTGTCCTGAGACAGATCCTACCTGGTTGGGATGTGCTACGGCATGCGGTGCATTACTGGGCTCCGCAATGTGCCACGTGTTGCTTGTCAAGAGTGCTCTCAGAGGAAGCTCAAGAATATTCCATTGTCTGACAGAAGGAGGAAAGACCTGATTACAAGGCCACATTTCACTGTATAAAATGATCAACAATGCTACTTTAAGAATGTTTCCACAACTGCCCCACTCCTCTGCCACTTACTTCCGCTCCCATACTTCAGGCATACAAACCACACAAGAACAAACTCAATTTTTAAAAAGCCTCCTTCCAAAAAGACATAAAGTGTTTCAAGGCAGATCACCTCCCAGTCTACAGCTCAATCTCTTGAATGTTTACGCTGGCATAATACCGAGCGTGCCACCGTCTGCAGCGCAGGACCAAGATCAGCACGGGGTATGCTACAGTTTCAGAAAATGTTAGGCCAGTGTTTCACACTATCTTTTAGTTTGGAGACCGTATCAGAGGTGGGTTTTTTCTTCTTTGCTTTAATGCATGTATTTCATGGATTTTTAGCCACATCAAGGATTCTCATTTGTATTGCAAATAGAATTCAATTTCAGCCTTCAGAGACTGGGACACGCTGGTACAGCACCAGACAATGTGTATTTTGATTTGTTAACATTTTAAGAAAGTAGACTTTGACCAAGCGGACAACCCCTGGTAGCAATCTACACTGAAGGTCACTGGACTCACCATATTTCAATATAGACCACTGTGATTCTGCCAAAAACTGTATCTTAACAGGCTTGTTCCTCTCATTAAAGTAGAAACTGTTCAGTAACTATGGAACAGAAGACAACAGGAGAAAAGTGCATTAGTTTAGGCTTCATGCCCCACTGAGCAGATACAAGATTTCAAACTTGCCGAATATAGCTGGATAGATTAGAAATTCTCCATTGCTTTCTTCCTCCATTTGCAGCCTGTAAGTCACAGAGTGTTGGTCTGCATGCTGGCCCACAACATAAAAACAAGATAAAAACACAGTATTAGACAAAAAACCACAAACAAACAAACAATCAAACAGAAAAACCCCAAGACGTCAATTTTGAAGATACAAACTGTTTTTTTAGCTCTCAAAGCTTCTTTCTTTCAAGAAAATCACATACTGAAACTAGCAGCTAATTAAATCCTACAAACTGAATTTTTAAAAAAGTGCCTCTTGGCTTTTCTTTTTTGTAATCTCTACCATTACAGATTTTTATCTGACTTTTTCCTCTCACAAACATGGGCCCATACACTAACCTGTTCAACACTCCAGCAAACATTACATCTTCAGGAAGAATTCATGGCCTCTCCATAGAAGGAGCACACCAGCTTTTGGAGAGAAAGGAAAATTCTCAAAAAGAAGTGAAACTTGAGCCTTCAGTCAGGATCTGCAGACAGAGGAGCAGGGCATTATAATGCTGACAAAACATCAGGTAAGACAGTTGAAGGAAATATCACCAGATGTGCTCTGGGCGTTCTTTTTACATTTGATAGACCAGAAAACATTGTCACAGGATAATGGTTGCCTGCTGCTTTGCCCTATTAAATTAAATATTTGACTGGAACCTTCTTGTCCTCTGTAGAAATAAAAAGTGATGCAAAAAAAGCTGTAGGTGAATCATTTGCCCTTCTAAAATCTCCCGGTGTAACTGCTAGTCAGGGTACCTAGAGAAGAAACCATTCCTATTAATTTTGTTTTGCTTTCAACACTCTTTTTTCAAAATTGAGACGGATGTACGGGTGATTTATTCCTTCATAACAGAACAGGCAGCGACTTCAGTTTTGTATGTACACAAAGATGTAAGTATTGTTTGATGCCCAGCAGTTATTGCAAGGACATTACAGGAACTCCCAGACACTGAAGGCTCAGGGCACACTATAAGAAAGGGGTTTTGGTGGTCACCTTCTGGTCGATGAGCTGTGGCAGGGAACATCCAGCCGTGGGAGTAACGTAAAGTATTCGAACATCCTATTTATTGCATATCAATTCACCTGTTTAGGAGAAGGTGGATGCCTTTTTCCTCAAGTGACCATTTTATCACTTAAATGGCCTGCAGTGCATTCAGTCCAAGGCAATGCATGAAAAAACCTTCAGTTTAATTCAGCAGCAGTTCAGGTGCTCAAAGTTCATTGTACCAAATAATTCCCAAACTCGAAGGTCTGTCAGGAAACAGGCATTTAGTACTACAGTAAAGAGTATTACAAACCTCTCTTCTCCTTGACCTTTGACTTATTCAACAACTCCCTTCCGTCTTCATCACTTAGATTATCTCATCCTGTGGCAGATGCTGTCCACACTACATTTTTGTTCCTGGATATAAGATGAACTGTGTCCCCCTGAGTTTTGAGAAGTCACGGTGATATCAGATAGCATCTTGTCTACACTCTCCCTCCACCCCTGTCCTTCTGACTTTAGAGAGAAGATTCAATGAAGTGGGTTTATATCACATTGAGTGCATTCTGCAAATGACAGACTCCACAAACTGAAATTCCCACAGACAGAGAAAAATTCCCTCTATTCCAGAGAAAAGGTCCCTATTGCACTGAAACTTAACATATAAAATTCTCAACATCAGTCAAAACTCCACATGGAAAGCAAATCGCAAAACGGAAATAGATCTTACCTCACAGTGCAAGGAAAGCAATTTACATGGTGCAGAAGAGAGAATTGTTTTTGAAGACTACAGATTAAATGGCAAACGAATCTGATGATGATGATTGTTGTCAACAGTTATTCAGAGTTAACCTCTTTACATCTAAACAAATAGAGCTTCGCTTCACGCCCTGCATAATTAACTCTACACTTTTGACAGACATCAAGAACCATGGTCTCCAGCACATCTAGTTCCAGTTTGTGGACTTCAGCCTACCTTGGGGTCCAGAGTGTGGGCCCTTTATAGAAAATTGTAGGGAATTGTAAGATGAACATAATGGAAAGCCTTTAAAGGGGTCAGGCATTCTAACAGAGAGATCTTTCCAATTTGAGCTTGAAGTTAAGAACAAGGCTCCCTAAAGGAAGGAAAAGACTTTCACAGTCACTCTCAGAAGTCTTGTCACTTTGAATGTCCTCAGTAACTCTGCTGATCTGAAGGTACATGTAAATCTACAGCCTGAAGGCAAAATCTTGATTATGTGTTAACTAGCATAATTATCAAATTCTGTTGTACAGAAGATACAGTTCAGGTTGCCTAAGAATCCTCCCATTCTGTGGTGATTGATTCTGCAGAATTCAAGCGGCGCTTGAACTCTCATGCAGTGCTCTCTACGACAGGCTTCTGGAAAGAAATGGATACCGTCTTATGGTATAATCTCTGGTTAATGTTAATTTTTTATCCCTTGATTTGATGTTTTAAAATCAATACTCTATAGCAGTTATTGTCTAGATTTTTAATGCGTCCAGGCTGAAAACGCTTGCTAAGAACCGAGAGATTCTATACTCTTTGTCTCAGACGCTCTAGGAAAAAAAATCCTGTATTCCAGTTGTTGTCTAGCATCTGAGTTCAGTGTTGGCAAATTGGTCCCTGCATGTCTTTGAGGCATATGGAAATTGATGATGAAAGTGTCTAGTATAACTAGGAGTATAATTTGACGAAAACTGAAGCAGTTAACTGTGAGAAACTGCTAAAACAATGTTATCAAACTCTGCTTTAAAAATAATGAAACAGAAATACCGCTAGAACACAAGAAATGCAGAGTGAGGACTGTGACACCAGAGAGGAAATACAAAAATTAAGAAAACATACAAGATATTATTTTAGTTGTTATTTTTTTGAACACATGCCTAAAATACAATACAACATTCCTGTCCAAATCACTTTACGGAGACAGTGACATCATGTCTCCTCCAAATTGTTCAAGTCCAAATCTTGGCACAAGTTCTTCCAATAGAATACGATGTTTGGTCCTGGCACTCTTGCCTGTCTGCCCATAACCATGTGCAGAATAAGAACTGCATCATGGCCAATGCAAATCCTAGTTATAGCTCAAGTCCCTTGAGGTAACAGAAAAAGACAAAACCAGAAAATATATTACAGTTTTAAAGCAGTAATGCTGCTAAGGAAAATAAAACAAACGTAACCTCCGAAGTAAGATGACATTTATTGCCTAAAAGTTAACAATTCCTGAAGCTGTAAAAGCACTCTATAAATAAGACCTGAAGATGGCAGTGAAAAGATCCTGATATTGCTTTATTCATACATTTTGAATGAAAACAAAACAAACTTACATAGAAATCTGAGAGCAAGAGGACAAAGGAAAAGATATTGTATGTTTTGAGTATTTGCCTGCATCAGTAACCACGCTCAAATATTGAAAACAAATCCCAAACATTAATAATTCTATTCAGTTGTACCCATGTTTTGAGACAGCAACATGTGCGTGCACGCTCAAGAAAGGGATATAAGCTTGCATATTGAAAGACTTGCCAGAAAATTCATACAAAAAGATCACAGGGAGACAGAGACAGCTGGAAAAATCGGAGCAGGGGCTCCAATTTTCATGCCAGTGTTACACCTAATGCAAAGGGAATGCAGATGACGGACTGCAAACTATATGGTATTCCTTCTGCCACTTAGCAGTGTGCTTGTCGAGCTGAACAAGAATTGAGAAGTAACAAAAAAAATCAGAACACCCAAATGAACAACAAAACAAAAGACCCAGAAATGATAGGAAGTGCACTGGTGTATATTAAAATATTTATGCCAGGACATTTAATTACATTCATATCAACATTTTCATGTACAAAAGGCAATCATCAAGATCAAGCAGTGGATACGAAGCACTGATTTCTCTAAAGTGTCGTCTGATTTGGAAATTTAACTAAGCTATACCCACAATCTCACCACGCCATGCACGTAGCAGAAGCCATGATATCGAAAATACCTATAAACAAACACCTCTTGAAGGTCCTGTACCATGCTTTAAAAGAATGATAATAAGAAGTTTCTGCACATGGATTTATCCAGATTAATTATCAATAAGCCTAATTAGAAAGTTGTGCTAACAAATATCTAGAAGACTTCTTTCTATTAGGGAATATACAGATAGGAGGCTTAGTAAAAAAATGGGTAAAAGGAATCTTGAGAGGATTTTCTGGTAGTACATTCAAGTTTCTAAGCTAATCTAGGCATGATTTCCATGGGTTTTGATATCAACTTTTCCCATGAGGTGGTCTCAATGCCCACGTGTTAAAAAGTCATTTGCTCTGCCAGCTACTGTTAACCCAAACTGTGCACTTAAGGAGCCTTCTGTAAGCGCTTTCCCCTCACCCAGCCCTATTAACATCACAAAAGACAGAACTGTGGTCGTTATTGCAAATTCAAAACTGATTTTCTTGTAAAAAATGCCTTCTAAACGAAAACTAGCTTATAAAATTTGTTTATAAACGTCAGGTAGAATTTAACCAGGGTACCTTTCTGTCCACCTCTGGTGCCTGTGGAGTCCTGTTGTGCATTCAGATTTGCATACAGCGCAGCCTCTGACAGTAGCTGAGAGCAGCAGAGTCACAACGTCTGTTTGTAGCACCCTCATTGTCACAGGGACCCATTCACTGAGATGTTTCATCTCTGAAAATGAGAAAAGGGAAAAAATTAAAAATACAGAAATGGCAACACAAAACACAAAGAAAAAAAGCAGAGGTTCAGATTTCAACTTCCCACAAGCCCAGTGGCATATCCAGTAGGAAGCTAAATCTACCAAACTCTGCATCTTATAAAACAAATCCAGACACAAAACTTCCCCAGATTAGCTGATGTCTCTCCCCAGGTGCAAGTTAACTAATAGTCTGACAATGACTCCTTCTCATTTAGAACAAGCTGTTAAACTTGCAAGGTCAAAATTCAGAATAAACCCGGACGAATGTCTATTTAAGCTTCTGCCCAAGCTTCAGACTAAAGGCTATACTTTATGGCGCTGGGTCAGAGAGCAGAAGCTACAGAATGACCTTCATCCCACTGAAATCCTTGGTTTCTCTTCTAGATAAATTGAAAGGAGCAGATGTTCTGCCCTGTCTTGAGATCAGACCCTTATATTTTTGATGAGACATCAGCTGTTGATATAAAGGCTTTTTTTTTTCCACTAAGTATACGTGATTTTTAGCCAGCTATGTGACATGCAAAAAACATTCTGTTTCCTAACCTTACTGTTTCTTTCACAGTTGTTGTTTCTGTTCTTTTAAAGCACTCCTTTAAAGCTTAAAAAGATTTACCACATATGGGAGTTCTCCAATGGGGAAACTTTCCTTCTTCATATTTGGGGATCTCTATTAAAATGAATAGTGTGAGCCAATGAAAAGTAAAGAAAGAGATCACCACTGTCAGTCCACACTGCAGTACTTCTCAGTCCAGAATCTAACTATGCACACTCATGTTACTTTGAAGCATTCCCTTATCTTCTGGTGGATATTCATCAGCGTGCTCTTTTCCACATTATTTGTCAGATCAGAACGCTGCAGGTACCTACTCGCAATACTGCCAAATTAACAACGCGAAAATCAATGATTAAAGCCCACAAGCCACAAGATTGCCATTGTCTGCAAGCCGCTTAATTTCCTTTTTTGTTAATAGTTTGTTCTTGTTACACTGCTGTAAGAGTCCCTAGGCCGTTATTCCATGTTACTATTGGAACGCGTGTACGTAGACCATGGGTACTTACAGAAAAGTTCTGTGGCACTGATGCTGAATGAGCTCTGGTCTCCCAGAGCTCAGCGTGACCTGGAACCCTGCACCCACAGGGAGCTCTGCTGACTTTTGATAGATGCCTTTTGATGGCAGGTGTTAGTGCCTCCGACAAAAGAGAACTCCAAGGTTTGGGGCTCTGGGATCTGCACATGTTGTAATCAAAAATTTATTTATTTGTGTGACTCACAGGAAAAAGCCAGGCCCTCAGGATTTTAGAATTCTGGTTTTAAAAATGGAAACAACAGGAAAATATGCTCCTAAACTGTCCAAGAACTGATCTAATAGCCACTGTCTTAAAATACTTCCGACCATACCAATACCGATTCATTGCTATTGTTTTGTACTTCCCTAAGAGGACTGACAGGATGAGCGTCATCAGAGGAGATATTTTAACTGACATCAAATGGCAATGGCTTGTACTGACAAACTGTGGTTACATAAGTAGAGAAGGACTCAAAAGGTACCATCAACTAGGTACACGCTCCATAGACATCAAATTTCTCTCCTAAACACAGGGCTGGAGGACTAGCTTCTCAAATAAGCAAAGGCTCCATTCAGGCCTAGCACAAGCACACTTTGTTTCAGATCTCCTCAGCAGGACTGGAGTAGGGTTTTCAGAAAGATGGATTTGATTCATGTCTAGTGCCCAAGAAGCATCCCCCCTATCATCTCATCACAAACCAGAGCTTCATTTTAGGTTTCTTTCCTCCTACCAAATCCCACTATTTTCAGAGACAATTTAGGATTTACAAGGAGCACAGGATCGGTTCCTTTTCAGATACTAACTAGATATTTAAGTCACTCTTGCTTCTACTGAAAGAGGTATGAGCTTCACCATTAGTTTGAACAGAAGCCAGATGAAGTTGCAGACTTACAAATCTGTACCTATTAGACTTTTTTTGTTTAGCTTGGAATTTTGGGGACAGAAGGTAACTTCAAAAGCAAACCCAAACATAATGTACTTGCAATCAAAGATTCTCTAAGCCTGACAGAGCAGAGTCGAGGCGTCACTCAGTATCAGAGGATGTTGATAATGGTGTCATGTAGGCTGCCCAAATCTACACAGATTCTCTTCTGAACAGTAGCTGGTGCTAAATTCAAAGTTTTTATTTGTGAGTTAAAGATGGACTCTACTAGTGCTCAATGATTTATGCTGCCCACTCCAGAAGCCATGCAGCTTCAGGATTATTTTGTTGTTATTGTTAAGCTCTTCTTCACACACCAGCTTGAAAGTTTCATCCAACAGCTACCAAGGGAATCCCAGCCAGTCGTTCTTTGGTACATAGCCTCCTTTACTGAAGCCAGGATTTGCATTTTCTGTTTTGAGAACAAAAGAATGTGAAGTAGTGGACCTAGACACATTTTATTAACAGAAGGTTCCATGTCCACTAACCCACTTGTCACTAGTCTAAGTTTTGTCTCTCATAGCACTAATTTTGTACAGAAGGATGATACATGCTACACTTTAAATATCTACACTAAAAATGAATATTAGAAAATCCTATATTGTATTTTACCTGTCAGAGGTCATCAGAAGCTGCATTTCAAGAAATCTGAAGGCATTAGATGTAGTTTGCCCAGTAGATTAATACTGAGCTGTGAACTTTCATCCTCTGCAGCAAGATTTCCATCCAACTGACACAGAACTGACATGCAGTAACACTTACAACCAGGGGGATCCAATTTAGACGGAGTTCAAATGGTTTCAAGCTACTCATAGGTCACAGAGGTAAAGTATGCATAAGAGAGCTGGCTTTAATCAGAAGGTTTTCAGTAATGTCACACCAGAAGTGATAGGCCACATGGAAAACGAACTGGATGTTAGGCTTGAGAATTGAATTACTCAATATATTTAAATATTCTGAATATATTCTTTAAGACATTTTAACAAGCCCCAAAATTGTTTGGGGTTTTTTTTTCAGAACAATAGAAAAAGACACTGAATTTTGCACAAGCATAAAAAAACCCCACTCCCTTCCCACGAGGCATCATATCTGTGATGTCTATCTTTGGAAACTTTGGGGGAAGAAATGTGATCCAAAGCAAAAACAAAACAGCTCCATTGTGGGTGACAGTCTGGAAATAATCTGAAAAAAGGCTCAACATCTTCTCCATAATGGAGCATTAGAACATAGGAAAATTGAGAGGGACAGGAAGGATTACAGTGAGAGAGAGGATTTAGGAAAGGCCAATTTTAATGCAGTTATCAAATGCTGACCTACTTGTGGAACAGGCAGGTGGAATCTCCATTTAACATTTCATACTAAAGAACAATGTGAAAATGAGAGGACTCATTGAAAGACATATCACTGAAAGACAATGTGTTATTCTCTTGAGAGTTTTAAAGGCTATATTCCACCCAGAAGCCCCTGAATCTGTCAGGTGCTCTTATCTGAAGTTTCCCTGCTCAGTTTGGCTGTATCCAAATCAGCCCTGTGCGCTCCTTTTCGTGTAGATGGGCTGTGGGCTTTGCCTCCATGCCATGGAGATGGCAGGAAGTAAACTGAGAAACAGCTCGGTAATACAATGGAAAGCATCACACCTTTTGAAGAGTCATTCCTACTGGTTTGCACTCTGTTTAAGAACTGCTTCTCAGCAGAAATATAAAAGCAACTACTGCACAAAGCCTAGCAGACAAGGTATGCCGAGTTTCTGAAGATTGCCATTGAGTTTTGTTATGAAAAGGACTAAAACCCCTTACTGCGGTGCCTGTCTACAATATCCTCTCTGCAGAAATTCATGTCAATGCCACGAAGAGAAGGGGAAACTTGAAGTCTGTCATTAGAAATACAGTGCTGGATCTCATGTCATATTACAGCAACTGTGTCTCAGCTCCGATCAGCAAAGCAGAAGCGAGGAACCTGGCAGAGTGGGATCCAGGGTTTTCTTACTGAACAGTCACCCAGAGGCTGGATCACAACTGACAAAATTACACCTTCATAACCCCCTAATTTCACTGCGTCCTGCACTGGTGATTTTAAATGTGTAAGCAGGAAAGAAAAAACCCAAGGAATTCAAAACCAGGATTTTCTTAAATAGGATAAAATGGGACTTGTTGAATTCCTTACTACTAGGAACCAGAGTGTTTCCAGTATCTGGCTTACTCATTTACCTCTATTTCAGGTAGCTCTTTACAGAACTCTGTGTAATCCAGGCATAACTTGAAATACTGTACAAACCAAAGTGTCCCCATCTAGCGTCCCCAAAATAAATACTTTTTTGCCCCCTCCAAACTAGGGGGCTTTTAAAGACCCATTCATCACTGCTTTCTAAGTCCATATCCATTTTGCTTCCTTGTATTGAATGACTAAGCGGTTTATCAGAGTCAGAAAATCATTCATCTTATGAAGTTCTATCTTTTGTTTGTTGCTCTCACTCACTGGCCAGAACAGTATCGCAAAATTAGATGTACTACTCCTCCATTCTAATTACACTGCACAGTTCAATTTCCTACACATTCTCAACATTGTAGGAAAAATAGCTGCACTGCATGAATAGTCCACAGATGCCAAATATCAAGAGATTCTCTCTTTCTTCCAGCCTACCAGGTCACATAATTCTTGAATTATGAAAAAGTCATTTTTCTTCCTTGTCTTAACAAAATACGATTCTAAAATAACAAAAACTAGCAAATGTCCAATCGCTTCAAATCCTCCACGGAACCCGTTCAGTCCTTCCTGTATCTAGCCTGTGTAACTCTGAAGCCTTTGATTATCTGTGTTTTCATTTCCACATGTAATTGCACAATTCTAAGCTGAGGGATGTAAGAGCACAGGGACTGCACCTAAACAGCAGTGCAGCATTTCTGTATAATTAAAACATGTCACAATAAGGTAGATGCAGCTTTCCTTCATCTTTGCCAGAAAACCATATTATGCTGCTTTTTGCCTTTTAACATATTCTAGTGACTCACAGTATTTAAAATGGACTTAAATACTTTTCTTAACACAGCTGTATATATTTTATTTTATACTTTTGCCAAGATCCCTCATACGCCATTCCAACTATTACGGTCTTCCTTTCATGGTTTTGATTTTTAGTTTCCATGGTTCCATAAAATACAAGTTGCTGAATGATCTCTTAAGACCATGGCTGGAAGTATCTTTTTATTCTACGCCACAGCTACATAGAACCTTGGACAGACATTAACACCCATCTTTTTGGGCTTCTTTTCAGAAGCTGTCCATTAGACTCTGGCCCCAGGTCTCCTCCTCGCTTCCCTGAAGCACTCCATCATTAAAGCACTACCCAAGGTTCTCTTATCTTCTTCCACTAATCATGAGTTTTATTAGCTCTCCCCCTAGAAATGCAAAAATCCCACAGCAACTGGAGAATTTATCAGATTAGCATGGCTAATACCAGAGAACAGCTGATGCATCTGAGCTTTTCATCCTCCCTGAAGGATTGTATTTATTTTTACATAGTGAAATAGAGAAAAGTAATGTATTGTTAGGATGCATCTCAGATTAACTGAATGTGAAACGGGAAACGTGCTTAGTCGTACTCTTGAAATTCTGGCTAGCAGAATGCCCCTGTGTGGCAACGAATGGGGCCTTCCTTCAATCTGCTGCTAAGTGACTCCATCCCGTACTGCTTGTTAATGATCTGGCTTCAGTTCTTCATCTCTCTTACCAGCGCAGCACATCTGGCACAAAGGCTTTGTGCTAAAGAAAATCCAATTAGTGCAGAATGCTTCAGTACGTCCTTTTGACAATGCAAACTATGATGCTTTCACCATCATATCCTCCGGTCTCTACATTGGAAAGCCTGTGGATCCTAAAGGTCTGCAATGAGCTACTCACTCCTCCAGCAGAACGGATTCTTAAGCAAGAAGGGAGAGCTCATCTGGAAGGAGCAAGCACTTTCCACGAAGGCTGACCTAAAACTGCAGAATGAACTGCCTTACAAAAAAAAAAGGGATCATCTCAAATCTTCCCAACCATCTGCTCCAGCTTCAAGGCACATTTTAGGAACTTGCTTTAAATTTAACATTAAAAAGGAATCCACAAGCGTATTAAAAAAAACCAAACCCAAAACAAATGTAATGAGAAAATAAACCCCAAACCTATCAAAGAGCCTATCGAGCAGGTTACTCCATTTGGGGATCTTCAAAAATAAAACAATCCCTCTCTCAACTGCTACTAAAGAGGTGCTAGAACATGGACATAAGATAAAGAGTTTCTAGCCCTTCCAAAGGGCTGCTTGGAGCACCGTTTAACAAGTCACACACAGTACAGAGCAGAGCAGTAATTCTACTGTAGAAATAAAGGTGATGGAATGGAAACAACTATGCCTTAAAATCAACATTTTATCCACACCAAGCATTGCTTACAGATTTCTCCTCATGCTGCTTTTCATTCATTGTCTTCCCAGGCTCTACTCAGAGCTTACACTTCTCTCCAATGAATTGCCCAGCTTACTTGATGTCAGCTGAAAAAAAACTCATATTGATTAAGAAAAATGTTTTCCTCATTCAACTAAAAAAAATACACAGTACCCATTCCCATTAAACTAACACTGGATAGTGATGCTACCTAGGACTCGAGGTGTTTCATTATCATAAAAGTCTACACAAAAATTAAGTAGTGACAATTATAACAATCTGTCTCCTCTCTGTGGCTGCACAACACCTTTTAAAAAATCTGCAGAGGATGTTTATTTTAGTCCTAAATCTGATTTATCTGTTGATCCTTCAGCATTCATATTTCATCAGCCTCCAAACCGTTAAGCTATCCCATGAGACACATATCCAAAACCACCCTTAACCATCTCCATTTCCAGAATAACAGAATATGTGGATCCGAACATTTCGGTTAGCTGGCTCACAGCGACTGAAGAGTTGATCACCTGGGAAATGACAGGAACTGTAAGGGTTAAATTGTGGGCTACCTCAAAACATATTTGTATTCTTTTGCAATAAAACACCAAACCATCTAATAGTGGCCTCATGATCTGAGATCTGGAAAACCTAGATGCATTCAATTGTTTCTCTGATTGGGTCTGTACTTACTTGGCATTACCAGAGATATCTCAATCCCTAAATAATTAACCTACAACCAATACGTATGAAATTGCCTCACTAAGCTCGCTATCCAGGACTGTTTGCTGTTAAATTAGTAGAATAAATAATTTACACCAAAAAAGTGTGCACAAGATAGTGCCAATAAACTGGGGGGAACTCGTTCATTATTTGCAAGAAAATTGGATGAAACACAATTCCCCAAGTACAAGCCATTCTGTAGAGTAAAAGGTGTATTAGTGCTATTGCACCAGGTAGGGAGCAAATGAAGTCTCCCGACTGTTCTCTTCAGAGTATGCTCGCTTCATTAGCCCTTTCTCCACTGCCATAAATACATGTAATACACTGTACATATGAGAACATAGGAGACTGAATGTTTGCATATGAAGTACGTTTCTTATTAAAAAAAAAAAACCCAAGCAAACACAAAAGTATTGTAGAGTTATCATCACTCATTACTGAATAAGCAAGGAGCTAAAGGAATAATATTTAACACTGAAATGGCAGCTGTGTATCGTTTGCAAAAGCCACGAATCATCGTTGCCAGCCACAAAGGTTACTATCGCTAACTCCAGATGCTCAAGGAAATTGCTTTGTAAATCTGCAATCCACAGGATGGGTATCATTTTAAGATCATTTCAAAACGAACTGTTGATAGAACTTCTCTCTCGCAAAGCTCTGCGCGGTTACTCACACAGCACTTGCGGCAGCACACAATGAACTGGTGAGTGTCTCTGTGATAATGTTACTGGGAGCTGGAACACACCCTGCCAGCAAAGAAAAACAAAACTGACTCTTGTTGAAACTTCAGAAATAGTTTAAAAATAGTTATTCTAAAAACATATTCAGAATTCCCAACTAAAAACTGACATTTAGAAATAAATAAAATCCAGTGATAACTAGTGCTGACACCAAAATAGAATTTAACTTGTGTGGGGGCCCATCTCCCATTAGGTTCCTAAAAACTGCAAGCTCCTGTAATCAAAAAGTTCATAGTGCTCGAAGGTTTGGCTTTCCATGCCCAGCAAGGAACAAGGAAGAGCCTTCCTGTGTCCGCAGTGGCTTGAGCATTTCTTAGAGAAGCACGGCTTCCCTGCCCTCCTTGAATACACAACCCCCTGAAGAGATGCCCAGGCAGGGAATGCCCTAACCTAAAGAACCACCTCCAAGCACCAGCTGCTCTTCGAGCTTTTTCCTATAAAAAGAGATGGTGACCAGTCTTACGTTCTTCCTGCAGGCCAAGGACAGAGCCACAGACACAACTACCACATCCATGGAAGGAGCAGCAGAGTCCCGGCTGGGTCCAGCCCCTTAAGTTTGAATTAAATGGAAGGTCTCAGCCTGATTTGCGGTGGCTTGTTGGGTTTTATTATTTGATAGCAAGTATCCCAGGACATGTTTCCTCACCCTGCTCTGTATTCATGATGAAAACAGAACAATCTTTTTTATTAAAAAAAATAAATAAATATTTCTCTCTAGATTATGAATCATACTAGTTGCATGACCTGGCTCCCAATGCTTCCTGCAATCTATCTTATTTATACCGAAAGAAATCCTACATATGAATGCCAGCTTGCCTGTTCTTCTAGAAAACAATACTGAGGATACCAGTTTCACTCATTTCACTCATCTTTAACCCAAAAGAGCAACAACAACAACAAAAAAGGTTAGCCCCATGGATTAAAAGGTGTCCCAATGTCATTGCTGCATGCAAGGATCAGATAAGCACCTGGTTTGTTCTGTCTGTGAAGACAGCTTTATCCAAATAAAGCCTAGTGCATTTTACCATTCTGTAATGGAAAAGACCTGTCACTCTTTGAATATCATCATATGGTCGGTGGCCAGCAGATAATGGACTGTTAAGTGTCAAGGTGACTGGCTTTGAATGTGCACAAAACTAAAAATTATAGACCTGTCATTCCATAGGCAGGCCACAATTAGCTGTCTATGCAACTCGAAATTTCCATTTTGCCAGCTGAATAATCAATTGGCTACAGTTTCTCAATATAGATGCATTTTTAGGCTCTTTGCACTCAGGATTTTATCTTTTTTTTTATATAATGTTTTTCAAATAACTGTGCAGAGCACTTAAGCAGATGGGGTTAGGAGTGAACTGTGCACTTATCTCCTCTCCAAACACGTACACAAATACATTCACCAATATTTTATAATCAATGCTTTTTTTTACATGAATTTCCTCTAGCTATGCTCTACTCTATGTTTCTGCCAGGGATGTGGTGCTAAGGAACACAAGCTGCACAAAATTCACAGCTTCAAACTTCACAGCTGTTTGTTTCTATTCACTACGCAGTATTCTTCTGGTACATTTTGCTATCAGTCCACCCTGACACGAGTTAATAATGCAACGTGACTTAGACAGAAAATGCTTTCAATGGACAACTTCAAAAAGGGAAAGTATTTTCTTTTTAGATAATTTTCATTTCAATAGTTAACCATATTTAATATAAAATCTAACAATATTTTAAGGTGGCTGAGGCAGAGACCTTATTTTATGCTACTAAAACAGCAGAGACAAACACAGTGATGTATCAATGATGACTCTTACACTCCATTTTAAGACTAAACAAGCAACGCAATCAACAAAGTTTAGAATTCCATGACATATATTAATGTATGTACTGTAGCCCTTTTTGTCCTGGACAAGTAGCAATCATTTGCTGCCTTCCAGGCTGTCTGCGTTTGAGAAAGAAATCGCTCAACACGATGCCTGAATGTGAGAACAGATTTACAAAATGGGGAACTTGGTAAGTTCTGGGGTTGTAACCAACACAGGATCAGGATAAATGGTGCCTCAATATCTTTTTGATAAAAGAAGTTCTTTAAAGTTATGTTGCTGCAAATCTTTTTTTTTTTTTTTTCCTTTTCTTTCCTTTTTTTTTCCTCCAGCTCAGCCTGACTTGGAGCACATGATTGACAGAATTCCTCCCAGCTGATGTGGAAATGCTACACACAGGTTCTCTCCAAAGCCACTTGGAGTAACGGACAGACAGCTGAGATCATCACCGGATTTTGAATCAAGCTGCAATATGTGGCCTTCCATTTTTATAGCATTTCATATATTGATAAAGCCTTTGCTCACGGTCCTGGGAGGTACGCGGTGGTACTTTGGTAATCTAAAGGGCTGCTGATCATCAAAGTCTGTGACTGAGTCTGTAATTATACAGCATATGGGCTTTCATGATGACTGCCTCAAGTGATAATGGCTCGAGGAACTCCTGGTCTTCCCTCATAGACCCACGCTCATTTCCTTTCCCATAGCATAATTTACTCTTCCCTCATTTGTCCTATTTAAGTGCTCCCCCCATCCTTTTTTGATGATGACTTTTAACAGCAGTTATTTGAACAGTATAATTTACGGCAAGTCATAGAAGTAGCTGTATGTACAAAGCTGAGGACGTGGCAAATTACAGCAAGAGAGCAGGAGCAAAAGGCTGGAGGGAGCAGAGGGGAAAGTTCTTAAATTCACATTGCAGCACTATACTGTTAGCCTGAATTTCCTCCCTGCTTTTTCTCCTCTCTCCCTCTAGAAATAGAAGGTTAGGCCATTAGAGAATTCAATTGGTTCCAGATGGACCCTTAACCCAGCTCTTCTAATAAAAACATTTTCCTGTTAAACAACCTGTGTCACATGGAATAGATGAAATTCATCTTTAGTGTACTGCCACTGAAGCCTGGAAAGACAAACCTGAAGTACGAGCGTCTGCATCTCAAGTATAAAAGGGTAATGTAACAATGATTTATTTCACAATTAGGCAGTGGCAATTAAGAAAGTAATACTGTAGCAGACATACAATACAAGATTCTAAGAAAAGTTACAAAAAATTACAGCCGTNAGACATACAATACAAGATTCTAAGAAAAGTTACAAAAAATTACAGCCGTCTTTTTTAAAGGCAGCGTGCCATTTGTGTGTTTTCTATCAAACTCTTCAGAAAAATCGAAACATAACACTTGTCACTATGATTCCTAAATCATCTTTTTTATAGGCTACTGCCGTTGTTAACAAATTTGGGTTTATTTTACTTCTACTTTTAGTACATGAATCAGAAACTCAGCTTTGCTTGTATAGAAATCTGTGACAAAAATCTCCCAAGTTTTCTCATCAGACCATGGTCAATCCCTTTTGCACATTCAAAAAAAAAAACATTTACTGTCCTGGATTAACATTTAAAGTACTTGGAAAATAAGAATAGACTGTGATTTTGCATTCAGTAGCAAGTTGCTTAAGTACTTCCCATCCTTCTTCCTCCCAGCCTTCGTTCCGCCCCACATGCCAACCAGTGTTTTGGCTGGCACAGACATTTGTGTTGCCATGCAGTCAGCATATATTTTATCTTTTACCAGCTGGATCTATTCCTTGATCAAGTTCACTGTACCGCTGTGCAAACGGTTGCGGCAGGAAACGCAAAAGCTGGGAACAACTTGCCAGGAAGGGGGATAGATGCCCGAGCTGCTTCAGCTATGACTGCTGGTGAATAAATGCTCTCAGTACCACAGCCTAGGTAGCCTGCCTGTCTATCCTAGGCCCTCAGAGAGCTTCGATTTTGTTCCAGTTGCTTTCAAATATATTTATTCACACATCACCTTTGCAAGAAGTGCTGCAATTCCCAATTTACAGCGCTGGAACTGAACTGCAACGTTTTCAAAGACATCTTTCAGAGAGACTTAAATTCTGAGTGCCTACAATGCTTTTAAAATGAGTTTTTAATTGACCTAGATGCTTTCAAAAGTATTTGCTTAAAAAAAGGCAATAAAGAAATGGGTTCTAGGCTAGCATTCTAACCAGCAAGCTGTCCTAGCACTCTTGCTTTTTGCATTTCCTTCCATTTTCCCACCAGAGATGGCTGTGATATAATTTATTACGATCGTGAAACTGATTATGCATTCTGAACTCAGCAGTTTTACCTTAAAATAACACAGTGCCTCAGTGAAAACCATTACATGTTCACAGTGGAATCCGTCTGGGCAAATGAAAAAAAAATAAAATGCTACTTGCCTCAGATTCCACCCACCCTCCCCCAACACGCACACAAACTCACTCTGTCTTATTCAGTTACTAGTTGAAATAAGAAAAAAAACAGTGGTTTTATCCATTTTAGAAACTGAAACTTTTACAGAGTCAGAGTTAGTGGATTTTGTCTCTGTTTCTGGAGGGAGCTGCACTCAAAACAGTCCATTGTCTATTTGATCTTTCAGTGTTTGGCTTTAAGAAAAGCACTGCAGTTAAGAGCATTTGTGCGGTGTCCCAGTCTATACAAACAGTCTGCATAGTTTGCTATATACTAGCAGAGGTTTGAAAGACAAAGACAAAAATCACACCTCCAGCTTTTTCTTTCTAACAGCTCTTTGCCTCAGAAGGCTGCTGTGTTGCCAGACAATCCTCAGAAGGCTGAAGAAAGTCCAAACTAAACTGGCCTTTGGTCAGACCAGCATCACACATACACAGTTATCTGCTGCCTTGTAGAAACACAACTTACTTTCACCAAACAATACTTTCCTAGGGAAGTTTCTTAGCCTTGAGACGGGAGATCCCTACGTCCCTGTAACTCCTGTTTAGAGCATATGAAAACGTCTTGGTTCCTCGGTTATATGGAAACTCAGGGAAAGGTAAAAACAGGGGAACTGACAATGAGGACAGGGCATTTGCACAAAGGGCGACCTTATCTAACGCGGAACGGAACAAGCTCCCCTCCACCTTCCTTTCTGTGCTGTTGCTTCTTTGAGTAACGCTGCTTCTGCAGCGCTGTTTGTGATCCCTTTTCCTGTCCGTACCGGCAGGCCTTTCAAACTGAAAGGGGCAATAGCAGGATGCAAGGCATCGACCAGGGCAGCTGCTCCTCTTAGTGGAACCGCAAGGAAAAGAATCACGTCAGCATCCCCCGCTGCTGTCTGAGGTGCTATGAGACACATTGCCTCTAGCAGCACTGGATTTTATGTACAGCTGTATGGATAGTTGGAGAAGTTACCATGACATCAAATCACCCTCTCTCTCCATTTCACTACATGGCATTTACATCTCCTTTTGAGGTGAATGCAGATGAAGCAATAAATACAGCATGAAATAAGCCTGGACCTACCCCTGCTCCACCTGGAGCTCGGCTATTGGCTTCGCTGGAGCAGGGACGAGCCCTTTACCTGCACCAAGATCAATATAACTTTGAACAAAAACAAAAGAGTAGGTGTTGACTCTTGGCTGCTACACACACCTTACAGCTGAAGTCCAGCCAGTTAAACTCTCAAAGCAGTAGTGCTGTTTAAGATGTTCAGCTGCTAAATGAGGTGCGGGCAAAAGATTTTGCTTAATTTCTGAGAACAAGAAAATATTTGTTAAAAACTACCGCACTCTAAATTCTGCTGCTATTTCAACTCCAAAGCATTAGGTCTCCAAAAGCTGACTGCTAAAGGAGTGCGGTTTCCTTTCTTAAAGCCGAGGGTACATTTCGACTGTACATTAAAACTACCATAAATAATATAGCGACTGCACGTGTCAAGTTAATATTACAAACAGGGGCTGTGCAACGCATACCAAGTAGTGACGTTCTCCATTTACCTAACAAAACACCGGTGGGTTTCACCCTGGGAAATTCTCCCCACTTGCTTCAGATGGGAGCTCAGGAAGACTCTCTTGAAAACGACTGCGTGACGCCGAGGGCAGGCGGCCGGCCGGGCGCTGGTGTCCAGCCCGCCGAGATGGGCACAG
>VWZK01006260.1:7314-18640 GCA_013396935.1 Baryphthengus martii | reverse complement strand
TCAGCACAATCTTGGTTCTGGAAAAAGAAAAGTGCTGTTTCTCCTGCTGCTAAAAGCCAAAGCAAAACAGGTAACATTAGCCTTTTTTATTTGCAGACATTTGTACATACCAAATGCTTTGAAAACTATTAAAAGTCATATGGCACTGTTATAACGGAGATGTGGGGTTTTATTAATTATCTACTAAACTTTTTTAAGCAATAAGGTATAATCCATTGAAGCATAGCCTGAGAAAAAGTTGTAAAGCTGTCCCTCTTGGCTGATGTTCTAAATCACTCCTTTCAGAAGCTAAATTGTAGTGTGTTTTTGCTCTAATTGCATCTATAACATATGTGTTGCTAGGAACACCATCTTAGACCAGACTGGAAACCTTCAATAGGCCACAAAAAAATGGGGCTATGGATTCGAGGTGTCTCATCCCTTAGACAGTAGTCTACACTAAGTAGTAGTGTGTCTGAGCCAACAGCACATTATCTGACTTTTGGAACATTACTGATATCAGTCTAGTTTTATTATAAAGCTAATCTATTGTGTCCTATTTTAAGTTCAGGGATTCAAGCAAATTCTTAATCATACTCATTTTGTATTTCAATGTGTGTGTGAGAGAGGAGAAAAAAGCATTTGTAAAGAGTAGACTCCAGCGGTGTTGTACCAGTAGATAGTTTCAGACATAACCTTAGAATGACACTGACTGGTACATTGGCATTGTGATAGACCAAGTATCTTTGGGAGTGGAAGACTAATGGAGTAACTTGTCTTTCCACCCAGGGCTTTAGCACATGCTACAATACTCCCTGGCCCAATTTTTTCATGTGCCAGCTAAATCTTTGTGTATTATGGTTAGACAATTGTGTGTTGGCAGTCACCATGCCTCCTGAGTGGAAAATTATCACTCTCTATGCAATAGTATCTGTTTCAGTGACTAAATGCTCGACTTGCTGCAACTAGCCAATCTAGGTGGATCCCTAGGTAGTTTTGGGACAGAACGTGAATATACCTGCCACTTATTTAACCATCAATAATAGCATTGCAGTAGCATTAAAACTGTAAATAGCACACCTGTTAAACATATGGCTCCACCTTCTGCCAGGGTTGGTTAGTCAGTGACTCTAGCTGTAGAAAAGTGACTCATCTATAAGGTTCAGAATACTTTAAAGAGAAAGATGTCATACTACCATTTCAAAAATTTTCATAGGGCTTTGCCATTTTGTAACACCATGAAACTGAACTTCATTAGTTGCGAAACAATCCTTGCACCACTTTTATTTTTCTCTTCTAAAGGTAAGAAGAGGGAGATGCAAGAAGTTTTTTAGGTCTCAAACTAGTATTGCATTCAGAAGTATCCCATTCAAATTATAATCTTCTTCGCTTTGTGGTTAGCAAATTTCAGAACTCAAGAAGTAGCTGTCCCTAAACCTTTCAGGATTTGACAAGGTCAACTGCATAAGAATCTCAGAGGTGATATGGCAGAAGACAACTACAATATTTGAGCTCCCACTGTAGTCAATGAGACTTGATGTTACTCAGAATATTGACTGCTAAACTTTTGATTCTTTAGGAGTTTAAGTAAAACCTTCCAATGACCCAAAATAAGGGATCAAAGAAAGATATTTTGCTACTGCTTTGCTTGTGGATTTTTTACCTGTCATTTCGATACAATCACACTAGGCTGTTGGAACTGTGATTCTTGTTCTGATTACTTCTGGTATTTGATCAAGAGTGAAATAAAGAGAAAAAAAAAAAAGGTGAAATTAGAACTGGATCTTCTGAGAAAATTTGCACCAGAAAATGTACAAGGAGAGTGTCAGTTTATCCAAATCAGAATCTTATGTGGGAGTATTGGGACATTAAATTCAGAATGTACCTGGAACAGAAATTGTTATCAGTACTAAAGACATATCTGTTCCAAAATGTGCTTTACTCAAAAATTTAAGGCAATCATTTATGTTCTCATTTCACTGGAGATTAGAAAATTGAATATCAGGTTATGCTTCAGTGGATTAGCACATATGTAGGGAAGCTCAACCTCACGGTACCACTTTCTGCGTTGTTTCTAATGCTAAAACTTCCAATGCTGTGCTGTTTACCCAAGTGCCAGTTTCCTTATTAGTATGCGGGTTAGGTCTGCTATGAAATTTCCTGAAGCTAGTTGCTATAATGCAAGACATTTGTAGACCTAAGACAGGTTCTCATCACTGCTGCCCAAAGGTTTGTATTATGGAGCAACAACGCCACATGATGTTTGACTTGCCAGTTGCTCTTTATGTACTGCTTGTGATCATTAAAAATACAAAAATTGTAACTACACGAGGACTACTTGTGCAGGTGTTACCTCAAATTACAGCTATTCTTACCCCAAGGACATTGCAGGCCTCCCTAGCTTTATATACAGTAACCTCAAAGCCTCTGTGCTTTTAAATCAAAACTTGTTTCAGTAATAAAAGTGACATGCACCATTTCTGGACATGAAGCTCCCATTTCACAGGGTCTGATTCTGTGAAATGCCCATTGCTCTGGAAATCCCGAGGGTAAATGCATTTTGAGGGGACTGCTCTGATGTGCCTGTAATGATATCAGAACTGGTTGTCTCATCCTACACTTTTTCCATTCAGTAAACTCACAGATAAACCTGGAGTTAGATATAAAGACTGGATTTGCATCCACCTCTGATTTTCATGGAATCTGAAAATATATTGCACAATCCAATAGACAACGGAAATATCTTAGCTGCAGAGAATGAGAAATTTCATCATAGACTAATTTTCCCTGAGGAAAAAGGATTTCCTGAAAAGCAAAAAAAAGTGATATAAAGAAGTGCTCAAAAATATTTAAGATGACTGTGATGGCAATTTTTTCAAAAGATAACAGTATATCTTGAGATGATGCTAATGTGGAAAAAAAATAGATCATAGTAATTATTGTAACTGAATTTCGTGATCAATTTATACTAAATTCTTGATTTTTATATGTTTATTGCACAGGGGGAAAATATTTATGAAATAATTAATCTTAACAGATATCAATATTTTCTGGATAGAAGTTATGCCGTTCGTATCGCCCTTACTGATTCCCTCAAACCATAGCTGCAAGCTATTAGATGCAGACAGAACTAATAATTAAACTTATGTTAAGCTGTTTTAGGATAGCGATTGGATTGAAAACATTTCCCATACAGTCACAAATCTATCCATCTTCCATCTTTTTTCCATCTTTTTCTTTCTGTCTCACAAAAGGAAGCGGTTGCTAGAAAAGACACAATACATGAAGATCTCCTCTCCAGAATATTAGTCAATGTAATCTCGTAGATTTTGATCTTATAATGAAAAAAAATAGATTTTAAATATACAGGATTCATGCAAATGTATGCATTATCCAGTTTGTACTTTTGGTACAATGAAACAACCACAATTTTTCTTTTATCTTTCATTTGGATTGAGTGCTATTATCTTAGCAGTTCTGCAGGATGCACGGTTTTGATGTTAAAATCTATATATTTTCTCCAGTATCTGAAGTACTGCTGGATGGTTGCTCCTAGCAAAAAAAAAACAAACAAAAAAAACCCCCAAAAAAAACAAACAAAAAAACAAGCAGATTATTAGTCAATATAAAATTAAAATTCTGCAGTAAAACTGTACTGTTGCCTGTAATTCTGTATTAAAAATACCATCCCTTTACTCTAAAAACAATCAAACACAACTTGCTTATCATAAATTGTCTTTTCATTTTGATATAATATTCCTGTACCTACAATAACAGCATTTATACTTTTCATCTAATTTAGTACTAAGGATGCAAAACATAAGAAGTATTTCATGACTGCAAAGAAAACAAATGCCAGACCAGTTACCTTTGCTCTGAGATCCTCTGAAATGTTCTCTTTATATAACGACACACAACATGGCAAATCTGCTTTGTCTTTTATCTGTTTTCAGGAAGGATTAGTTAGGAGGAAAGAGAAAGCTGAGAGTGAAGTGCAATGACATTTTTTTATGTTTTGCTTTGTTTCACTTAAAAATGAAGAAATGTAAATACTTCTACAGCATGATGAAAATGTTACCCTAGAATTCAATATTATAATAATATTTTAATAATGAAATAGTAGAATCCAATTTTTCCGTGCTGGCATGCTTTGATGTCTTTATTTTTTTTTAGGGAAAAAAATTCTCTGACAGTGGAAAAACAAAAGATGAAAGTTATGAGACTTTGGAATTACATCCGCCCCCAAAGTGATCCTTTCTCATTTTGTTTGCCTGCTTTAAGCTGTAACATGAAGATACTTCTCCTTATATCCATCTTTGAGAATTGCTACTATCCACTTCTATAAAAAGAAAATACCCTCCTGCCACAAAGCAGAATATGCTGGTGCAAGGCATAGAGTAGAAGTCACCAAAGCAAAAAGAAAGTGCTGAAATGTGGGATGTGATAAAGCTGCAAGATAGACTTCAGGATTTATACTGAATGCTTCTAGATGTCAGAACACTGAATTTAGCTGGAGCTGACATGAAGCAGCACAGAAGTAGCATGATAGAGGATCAGCCATTTTCATCTACATCTGCATTTAAAGTGCATTATTAATTCTTAAGTATAAAATGTCAGCATGAAGTAGCCTAGCTATAAAAAAAGTATGCTATAAACCAGGAGACTGACGGCAAAGACTTTAAATTGTGATTTTTAATTAAAAGAAAAAAATCCTCCTGTGCCTCCCAGACATCAAGCTTAAAGTGTGAGCTGAGATTTCATTTCAACCAAGGAGATATATTTTTCAGCACAGCCTACCATCTAGGTTCCCTAACCATCCCAGTGGAAATACAGCACCAGATAGCTGTTCACTTTCCTGCCTCTCGTATCTGGATGATCTTCATTGAGGATGATTGATCCTGTATTCAATGCAGACTGGACAAAGTGCATGTTTACATCTCAGTGTGAGCATTATGAATGTGAGAACATTTAGGTTTTTTCCTCAAACATTTAGCAGTTTTACATGCACAAAGCACAACAACCAGCCAATACTTTGAGAGAATGAGGGCAAGACAGCTGTCTGCTGAATTTCTGTGTGTGGAATCCAGGAAGAAAGTTCCTGTGTTAACAGAGGAACTAAAACTTTACATGACAATTAAAACTTCTATGTAAAAATGATACACCTCTAAATTTCAAAACTAGTTTTGGATGTAGAAAGGAAATAACTTATTGAAATTTAATTTTTCAAGTGAGGGTGAAATGAAAATTGACTATGGAATCATAGAACCTGTGAAGATTGTCTAGTCCAACTCCCTTGTCATGGAAGATTCTATTAAACATTTTTCATAAAATCATAGAATCATAGAATTGTGTTGGTTGGTGTGGTGGGTTGACCTTGGCTGAGTGCCAGGTATCCATCAAGATGCTCTATCACTCCCCCCTACTTCCCTCAGCACAACAAGGGGGGAGGGAATAAAATGGGAAAAGCCTGTGGGGTATGATAAAGGCAGCTTGATAGGAAAAGGCAAAACACAAACTGTGTGTGCAAAAAATGAAGAAAAGAAAGATCTTATTCTCTACTTCCCATCAGCAGGCAATGTCTGGCCTTTCCCAGGAAGCAGGGTTCTGTTACACGTAGCGGTTGCTCAACNTCCTAATATCCCATCTAAACCTCCTCTGGTACAACTTGAGGCCATTTCCTCTTGTTCTGTCACTTGCTACTTGGGAAAAAGATCAACACCCACCTTCTTTCAAGTAGTTGTAGAAGGCAATAATGTTTCTCCTGAGTCTCCTTTCTCTAGGCTAAAGAACTCCAGTTGCCTCAGCTGCTCCTCATCAGGCTTGTGCTCTAGACCTTTCAGCAACTTAACAGAAAATGCATCTATTCAGGCTGGAACTTGAGAAATCTTTTTGCTTCCATTTCTCGAATTATAAGCCTTTCCTTTGACATCTTAAATAATGCTAGTCAGAAAGAGACAATATCTTAGCGAAGGAATGGAAGATAAAGTGTGGTTTTGTAGAGGATCCAACCTTCCACTACAAAACCGATTGCTAGTTATGCTTTGTCTAATACTGTCTAAAAGTGTCTAAAACTGCAAGTTAAATAAAACTCCAAACTACTTCTAATATTTTATTACTGATTCCTTTCTGCACTTTTACTGTATCAGATATTTTCTCGCTGGTAATCAAAACCATCCACTATCAAAAGTCCTCCTTTGCAAGATCAGACATAGACATTTCTTTCCAGAAGTCTTTACTGGAATCCCCTTCTTAAAAACAAAAGATCGGGGTAGAATCCTGTATCAGTAAAACTACGCAAGTTTATGGTTTGGTTGATATCATCAGGTTCTTTCCTAGTTAAAAAAAAAAAAAAATGTTATCTAATTAAGATCTTACAGTCTGAAAGAATTGTACTAGATACCTTCTTGAATTGTGAAATTACTTTTATTTAGACTGAGTTGAAGTTATCTGGGAACTATTTCCATTAGATTGCAGGCTAGTTAGCCTGGCCATAAAGGAAAGACTTTCACCCTCCGTTTAAATAGGTAGCATCCTGATTGCATGAATGAAATATCATCAAAGCTTATTAGGTTTAGTCCTTTCCTTCTAAATCACTGTTATTTGAGGTACAGAACTGAAACTGATGCTAGATTCAGGTACTTTGTAGTGTAATCTTGCTTATTAAAAGGGAGTGTAAAAAATCCTTGTTTGTATCCTGACCACAGTAGAATCAAGCATGTGACAGTTTTCTCCTCATGGACATGGGGGTCTTACTAGCGAATGCTATAATCAAAAGTGGCTATCTTTAATTTTAGCTTAAAATATATTTATACATAGTTTATCTTTCTTATTGCATAGCAAAGTTTAACTGCTTATTACACTTATCTTGGATGAAAACCATTCTTATCCATCCAGTTTCAACTCCCAGCCTAGTATAACCTACATTTCAGACTACTTAAAAGCTGTACTGGTTTTGGATGCGATAAAGTTATTTTTCTTCATAGCAGCCTGTTTGTTGCTATGGATGTGTAACTAAAACATTGTTGATAACACACGGTGTTTTACTTATCACTAAGCAGCACTTACACACTATCTCTATTTCTTGTGCTGCCCCACCAGTGAGTAGGCTGAAGGGTCACAAGTAGTTGAGAAGAGGCAAAGCTGGGACAGCTGCCATGAACTGACCAAGGGGATATCCCATGCTGTATGGCATCATGCACAGCAATAAAAGCTCAAAGTAACAAGTCAGAAGCTGGAGGGGAGGGGGAGTGTGTGTGGGGGTGTTGGAACTGTGGCATTGGTCTTTTCAAATAACAATTTTATGTGATGAAGCCTGTTTTTCTGGAAATGGATAAACATCCACCTAGCAGTGGACAATAGTGAATTAGTTCCTTATTTTGTTTTGCTTGCATGTGCAGCTTTGCTTTGCCTATTAAACTATCTTTGTCAACCCATGAGTTTTCTCACTTCTAAACTCCTGATTCTTGCACTCACTGGAGGATGGAGGTGGATGAGGGATGTGGCAGGGGAGTCAGCGAGCAGCTGGATGGGGCTTAGTTGCCAGCTGGGGTTAAACCACAAGAGCTGCTAGTATGCATATAGGAATATATTCTTGTGCTGATGCTTTGACTAGTTATACTGAGAAAAATAGCAGAGGGGCAAGAAATTCACTGCTGAACTTAGTCTGTCTAGTGGAACTGATAGAATCTTATAATGAAGTCCTGAGAGACATAAGTTTTGTCCCTAGGAATTTTGGTCAACAGTGAAAAACAGTTTTCCTTTCTCACAAAGATATTAATCTCTACCATTTATGCATAAGGAAGAAAGGAAATACAAGAGAGGAATAACTACTTATTTACCATGAAAAACCATTAAAATTAAAAGTCTGTTGGCATTGAGGCTTGTTGTGCAGGCTACAGGTAAGTCTGAGTTTAAACTACACCTTCTGTATAAAGTGGAGAGCTGCGGTCATTACAGGATACACTGATGCATGAGGGTAAAATGGCAACCTGAGAAGCTCTTGGCAAGATGGAGTAGTGAGCGGCGTTTTTAACAACTGCTCTGTTGTGATGTATTCAGTGTTCAGCAGTTATCCACAACAGATTCCACTCCGAAAAGAAAAACACCCAGGCAAGAAAGGAAATAAAATTGCTAGGATTTTTTATTTTCTTTTCCTGTGGGAAAACAAGTAAGGAATACTTTAAAGAGAGCATTACAATGAACAGAGTGTTGAGCTTTGTTATTATCCATTTTAACTGAGAAGGTCAAGTGAGGATCTTCTATCCTTAGAAAGCACAAACCCTGCTCAAGATGCATTTCTCAATCTGCCACATGAAGCATTCTGTCTGCTTCATTAGATATATACGTCTTCAACCAGTCCACGTTACTTTCAGTAAATACTTTGTCAACATCATAATTCTTGATGGTGTCTCTAATTTCTAGCAGTATATTTTTTAGGTCTTCTCAGTGTGCATAAGCCAAGTTTTTAAAGGCTTTGGGCTTTTTACTGCAATATTAACAAGCAGTGAGCAAGTATCAACGGTAAGACTCACAGCTAGATAGCTGTAAACTTTGTAATGATGTGAGGTCAGTTGCTGAACTTGTAGTCACCTAGATCTTGATTCCTGTGTACGTGCTCTGATGCTTCCTGAAAAGCCTTCCTTTTGTATTTCAGGTTCAGAATCAAGTTATTTATTTTCTTCCTTGTATGGGAGTTTATGTCTAGCTGTTCCATACACCATGAAGAATTAGAAAAGCAGTGTCTTTCTATGGAAGTTATAAGGCTGGAAGGGCAGAAAAATAAATAGAAGACCTTCTATTTATAGCTGTTTTTGGTTTATTTGAAATTCAAAACAAAAAGAAAAATTTTTGTGGGGATACGGTAGAAACTGATCAATAAGGTCTTAAAGAGATCCAAAGGAAAAAGCTGGCTAAGAGTTATTCATGGAAGATTGTGTTTGACATATGCTTTTGACTGGAAGCTGCATGAGACCTGGCAGTTTTTATTCGGGATAGATGACAAATTCTGGAAACTTTATTTTATGGATCTTGATGTTTTTTCCAATTCAGCTAAATCTGACAGTCAAACCAATATCAAAACACCAAACCATGCCAGATTTCAAATAAGAGAGAAAGAAAAGACCCAGAACTATGGATTTGCTCTGATCAATTGCTAAGAAACTCATCCAGGCTGACTTCTAAATTGGCTGACAATTTTGAATATTTTTACCTTAAATTCAGTTTGTGATGTGGTCTTACAACCTGGTCTTGTTTTATGATATGTTATCAAGCCTCTCAACTAAATACCTCCTCCTAGTATTTTATTAACAGCAATTAATTTGCTTGTTTTTTCCAGAAGCATGGGTGAAAACTGTTATTCCTTCAAGCTCTCAAGTCCCTGAAGATTCAGTAAGAATTGGTCCTGAAGGTAAACCACAGAGCATTATTCACTCATCTGTTCCTCTACCAGGCACCGTTGTTGATTATTCAGAGGAGATACAAGAACATCCTTTGTGTGTGGTTAAAAGTGTTACGGTGGAAGACACATCTGAAGAGGGTAAGCAGTACTTTATGCCTCAGGTGTTCAGAATGAGAGTGTACATTCTTTCCTCAAAAGAGAAAATTGGTACTCCATTACCATGTGGTAGTCTCAGAGAAGCGGAACTCGTAAGTATGATAGTCCAAAATTGGATCATGAGTGCTGATATATCTTGAATATGGGTGAATGTGAGCACAGACTAGAGAGGGAGAGTTCCTGTCATGATTCAGCATATAGGTAATGGAAGTGATCCTCAAGCTCCTCAGGTACAAGAGCTCCCTATTGGCTTTACATCCATTAAAACAAAGTCTGCAGAACAAAAGTAAACTTATTCTATGTTCTGTATCTGTAACTTCTAAAAAAAGATGTGCAACGTAACAGACTTTCTAAAAGCTGACATACTCTATGAGATGATAAGCTAAAAGGAAGAGGTGTAGATTGATTTTTAACATTTGTGAATTAATTTATATGAGTTTCAAATATCTTTCTTCCCAATGGACAGCTGTAGACTGAAGGGGAACTTTGCAGTCATTTTGGCAAGCAATACAGCAATGCTTTCTTTCCAGTAAGAAACAATATCTGTATGTCTGTTTTCCATTAAGAGTTTAAGATTAATCTTTATCCTGGATGGAAAGATAGACTCTACACTCTTAGCTTGTAAGCAGGGATTCTCTAGTGGCTAATTTTGCCTAAGGTAAGATTATGTGAAGTGGAGGGCTTTTTCAAGAACAGTTGTGGCTTCAAATAGTCTCCAAGGTGGTTGAAAGAAAACCAGATATGAACCAAAAGGACGTAGATGTGAGAGGTGAAGTCCTTCAGGAAGTAGCTATTTTATATATAATTCATAGAATCATAGAATTGTCAGGGTTGGAAGGGACCTTGAAATCACTGAATTCCAACCCCCCTGCCGTGAGCAGGGACACCTCTCACTAGATCAGGTGGCCCAAATGTGTCCTTCTCACACATAATTCACAGAACAAAAGCTGATATATGTATGTAATGTATAGTGATGAAAACGAAATTCCGAAAGAATAACTTCAGCTAAGAATACTCTTCTCAATACTTATTTATTTAGTTATATATTTCATAAATCATGAAAACTGGCTTTTGTAAAACAAGACTTTTGTGGCTGTGTGGGAATAGCATCTGGCAATTCCATCAAGTAGCTGGATAGACTGTTTTAAAACAGTATATTTTGCTACAACACATCTGATAAAAACAATGCAAAGAGACAGATAACTGGTCATAGAAAAATCATCACATCATGGCAGTAAATGGATATTGCTTCAGAACCTTAGGTGAGGTAGCTATACATTTGGATTTCCCCAGTGGACAAAAATTCTTAATTTCTGACAATTGTTTTGATCAATTCAAAGACTCAGAAGATTTGTTTCAGATAGCACTCTCCCTTTCAACCAGAACACTTGAAGAAGTTGATCACATTGAGTGTTGTGGCTTGGTTTTCTCTCAACAGGAGTGTTGCACACATCCAGTCCTCGTTAATCAACCTCAGTCAGATATATCTCATCTAACAATGCAGTTCACCCCTGTCCCTACACACACACTTATCTTCAAAGACTCTGGGAAAAATCTCATTTGTTTTGTAATTTTTCAAAATTAAATTTTGAAAAGATTTTGACAGAAGATGAGAAACAAGTCTGGAGTACAGACTTTGATTCAGTATATCTCTATTTTCAGTATCAGGTGGAACCTGTCAAGTTTCAAGCAAGTATTACATCCTTCTTATGCTTGTAACTGTCTCAATCACTTCCCAGTCTCCCCTTTTTTTTTTTTTTTTTTTTTTTTCTTTTTTTATGTTTTTTGCACATT
>VWZK01006252.1:0-12187 GCA_013396935.1 Baryphthengus martii | reverse complement strand
AGCAAAACAAAACAACAAAAACAAACAAACAAATGTAAAGATGAGTTTGGAAAAAAAAGGAGCAACCAAATTCCATAGGAATCAAAAGTACTTATGATTCAAAAAAACAAATTGTCAAGGTATCATCACTATTGTCTTCTTTTGGGCAGAACAGATCTAATTCTGTTCAATGATTTTATTTTTAAGCTAAGTCCCTTCTAACTTACAGCACTTTCTGAAGGTAATGGCATATTTTTACAGTATCTGCTTCTAGAAGTAATAGTGTTTGATGTTTATAGTTGCTGCCGAGGATTAGTATGTAGAAAAACTCTTGCTTATACTTGCTCCTGTATGAACAAAGCTCGCTGCTAAATCTCGTGCACCACACTAGGGGTGCAGAAAGTAAAAGGCCACAACTGTGAGTAGGATCAGGCAGGACAGGTGACACTAAAATGACCATCCTGTACACATCATATTCAGTATAAGACTGAGATATCAAGAGAGTCATGGTCTCTTTGTCAATGGCCGGGGACATAATTGCCATCAGGGGGGTTGAGTTTGTATATATTTATATAGATTTCGTTATTTTTATTGTTATTATCTAATAAAATTGTTTTAATTTTCTTTACTGATGTGTAAGTTTCTCTCCCTTATTTCCTTTCTCTTCTTTTGGAAGGGAGAGGGGTTAATAGAGAGTATCTGTCATTTGTCTAGTGGCTGGCCCAGCTCTAACCCTTGACAACGGTGAATGCTATAGTGGAAGAAAAAGAATAAACAGATTTACAAATTATAAGCATGATGGGCTTTGAATTTCTTGCAGGCATCTTATCAAGCTTGTGTTAATGACAGTAGTTGGAGCTGTTACTACAATCAGCTAACCTTTATTATGATGCCAGAGGTAATTCTCATAAAACAAACAGAAAAATCAAGTATTCAGCAGCTTTCTGACTGGTGTAACATATAGCCCATCATACTAAACCAAACTGCCATCCAATTTGCTTTAAAATAATGCATCAGGCTGCAAGAAGTAAGAACCAAAGATAGTCACACATATCCTTCTGTTATGCCTGTTCCAGGAAGATAACCTCTAAACAAACACGAAGTAACCAAAACCAAAATTTAGCTAAAGGTTTTACTATTTCATTACCAAACAGTATGTATTATCTCACATTTTAAGATACAAGCAAACTTGCATTGGACAGAAAATTTTCCATGAAATGGCAGTTTGTGACATAGTAGGAGTAATTGGTTACAGGCAGTTGTCAAAATTTGTAGTTTTTTCCAAATAAAGTTTTAATTCCCTTTAAAGAATTACAACAGGAGTGTAATCTATCATTTTTTTATTTAAATACTTGCCATTACAAGGCTGTTTTTCTTGGAGCTTGTAATAAAGGGCCATTAATTTTGCCCATGTTAATATTATGATAAAGAATTTGTGGCAGTCAGCCACAAAGCCTCTCTACTTATGTACTGTTGCAAGCAGCAAAATTTTCTGAGAGAATAGGTATGAGAAAAACGTTACATCAAAATATGATTCAACCATGCATTGCAAGAGAAGAAAGAGCTGTTATCTGAATCTCCCAAACTTTTCTTCTGGTGCTGGAAGAAAACATAAACATATGCTTCCAGTAAACATAACACACTGTTTTAATTTTGTAGACCAGCTCTTTTGAAAACATATTTGTTCATTAACATTTTTAATATATATCCTATAATATGACTTCTTTTATATGTTAATTTTTTTATTTTTTTCTTTACAGTCAGGTAGAGGAATTGTTAAAATCTATATTCAAAGTTGACCAGAAAAACTGGTTTGGTATATGCTATATATTAACAAAGAAATGTGTTCTAACATTACATTAGGAATACTAGCTATTACTCAAATTATTTTTATTTGAATGAGACATCAGGATATTGCAAAGATTTTCAAAATAAAGATTGAATCTGTGGTACAACTCAGCTTTGTTAATAATAAAATAAGAGTCTGTGATTACAGAAAAGCTATAAACTGCTGTTGCTACTCTGAAGTATGAGAGAAGAGGGTTTTCTGAAGACTTTTAGAAAGATAATTTTGTTTATGTTTCTGTTAAGATTGGGATTGCTTTCCGTATTTTATTACTTATTAAAAAATGGAATTGTGATGTGAAATGTAAAAATGGAGAACTAAATGCTAAAAATGGTCTAAGAGATTTAGAGACATTTTTAAAGGCAGTCAAGGTCGAAGAAAATAAGAAATGTCTCTACAGTTTAGATTTTTTAAAAAAACTCATAAGGTGTGCTAGCTTTACAATGTCCTTATATTTGTTATTCTCTTTATTACAATTTTATGAAATGCTGAAACACACAGGAAAAATATAAGAATTATGGAAACTGCACTTGTACATCCCTTAAAAATGATGAAAATTGCAGCTTTAAATTTTACTTTAGAATATCACTATCACAGCTAGATGCAAACAACTGAAAGTAAATAATTTTCAGTTTAAAATAGTTTTTAGTCCTCATTTAACTTTACAGTTATGATACATGACAGATTGTTAGTAACTGGACATACAGATCATTGGACCTGGTTTTGAGGTCCATATCACAATGGTTTTGAGGGAGTTTCTGAGAAAACAGGTTTTCCTGGAGACTTGAAATCTTCATGTGAGAGACTGAAATTTTGACAAAGAATCGTTTCTCATTGCTAATCTTTAGGAAGACAGATATGAAAGAAAGATTAGAATGAAAAAGTAACTTTTTTCCTATGCTAAGAATTAAAGAATATTTAATATATTTTTTAAATTTGCTTTCACATCTTTAATCTTTCAGAAAGTGAATACATTTATTTGCTCTTAAAATTTTCATCAACTTCCATCTATCTTAATAGTCTATGTGACACAATAAGGGGTTACCCAGATGTTATTATATACATACATTCACAGCTGAGATGAATCACCTTCAGCAGCGTTACATAAGTTCATTCATCACTGGCCTGAGAGTAGTAAACTCATAATTCTTTATACTGATTTATTTTTTTTTTTTTTTTTTAAATTAAGCATGATGCTGAGGTACACTTAAATTCATCATTATCTTAACATATTTCTTTCAGAGTACAATTGAACATTTACTGGCTAAAATCAACAGAAATCAGATTGGCCCTTCTGCTCACTTGGGTTGTAGTTTCTTTTTCCATGGATAATATCATATTTCCTCATGTGGGAGATACTTAAATAGATAAAACTTCAATAAGACAAGAAAAATGTTTTTAACTGATGTAATGATCTGGAGCACTAAGCATCTACAAAGCCCCAGAGCTCAAAACAATCTGACAACAGTAAATAAATGAAGATCAATTCTACCAATCTCTGACTTTCCTTTCTTTACTCGCATCTCACAATTAAGGAAAGTTGAAGCCCGTGGATCTCCGCAAATACTCCTTTGACTTTTAGAAACATTCATCGAATGCTTGC
Source organism: Baryphthengus martii (assembly GCA_013396935.1). Lineage (NCBI taxonomy): Eukaryota > Metazoa > Chordata > Aves > Coraciiformes > Momotidae > Baryphthengus > Baryphthengus martii. The sequence goes on along the minus strand of VWZK01006252.1, from coordinate 8,759 downwards.
ATGTTTTATATCACCTGGGGGCTCTGATGTTGTCTTGCTACAGCAATTGAGTCAGTGTATTTACAGTGTTGTTTACAGTACTGCTTTGAAGAAGTGCTGGCATTGTAGGGACACTTTAAACACAAAACAGTGTGTTGAACCAACTCACCTGCCATACATGGTGAAACCCTTTTCTAGCATATGCAAGGAAGCTGTGAAGAAGCGGCAATAAGCTGCCACGTATGCGTGAAGAATGGGACTGCGTCTTTGAAGGAAAGCTAAAAAGTATAAATTGTATAAATCTAAACTACCTTTCAGTGTGTTTCAGTTCTGTCAGCGGAATTCTCAAGGGAAGAATACCCTGGGTCCTGACTGCATAATAATATTTGGTGTACTCACAAAACTTACTCAAAAAAACCCACAAAAATGGTGTTATGAATAATTTGAAGGATAACCCCCATCTTCCATGAACTATTTTCTCAAAATAAACTCTTTCTACACTATTTCTGTCTGTTACGTAGACTTAGCTTAGAGGCTATGGCATTACATTTCCATCTCTTTACTTCAGTTAAAAATATACATTTTTCCTATTGATTCCTACCAGTTCTCTTTCTTAAGTAATGTCACCACTTCTATAGCACATCGAGTATGCTTAAATCTTCAAACACTTCAAGAACTTTCTGTTCAGTGCTGTGGATGTAGGTCAATGCAATCCCACTATTGATTCATAACACAATTCCATCTGTCTCATTACTCATATTCAAAGGGAGACGAAAAAAAAAGAGGACACAAAATTTAGAAACCAAGTGTGTCTTTTCGCAGACAGAAGCTAGCAGCTAGCTGCACACATTAAAATATTATCCCCAATTGTCCCTAGTTCTTCCAAGTATCTCAAACTCTAGCAGCTGTTGTCGTAACAGCATAGTCAATAATAAAAGTCCAAAAATGGGTACCTGCTGCATAGTCAATAACGAAAGTCCAAAAATGGGTGCCTGCTGCTGAAAAGACCATCCTGGTTTTGTCAGTCAAAATCAGCAGCTTTTTTACCACTTGTTTTAATAAATGATTGATTCACAGCTGTTGATTGTCCAAGACCTCTGATCCAAGGTAACAGCTTTTTGAAATATCCATTTCCTCTTACTCTCTAGGTTATACTTTATTTTACATGGATAAGACAAAACTTGAAATGCTCATCTCATTATTCAGCCTGTCTTACCACTTTAATCAAAGTGGAGTAGGTGTTTAACATAAAATTATACAAATCTTTATCTCATGAAATCTTACAACAAAAAATGTGATGTGATGTATTGATATTTGATCCACACAAATTGGCATTTATTCCTAGCAAAATAAAATCCAACAAGCAACTTTACATATCAAGTAAAGGCAAAACATTTAAATTTAACTCTGACATATTCAATGAAAAAAAATAATTCGTAGAAAACAAGTATCAAAATCAACTTTCTTAGATTTTGACATAAGCATCAAGCAGAAAATTTGAGGTGACTCCAGCCCCTTTCAGGTATCTTGACTGTCTTGACTATCTAGTAATTTACATCCCAAGTCCTATTCAGCTTTTTCCTGGCTGTAGTTGGGAATTTATTAGAAAAGACTAAACTGATCAACACACAAACCTGTTTTTCTCTGTAAGAAATATTTAAGCGTTCATATACACTACAGCAGTGCCAACAGAAAGGTGAGAGAAAAGATGAAAACAACCCATCCCTCAGTTACTCCAGGGCATTGGATAAATTCTATTGAGTATTTTTATCAGAGTGAATATTTCCTAGTCGAAGAGTGATATGATTTTACATGTTCCATACATAAAGTTCTCTAACTGTGTAAGTACTTAACAATGGGAAGCATGACATAGTCGTTTCCTTGTCTTCATGAGATCTTTCCATGTGTCTTCAGAAAGGACTAATACTTGCTTTCCAATGCATTCTCATGTTCAGTCTTGTTAGTGATTTGCTATGTTTTGTCCTCTGTTCCTGCAAGATATACAAGGTATGCCAAATTACATACATATATATACGACTTCCCTTTTTTTGAAGGGAGTTACAAGCTGTATATTCCCTCTATTTGCATAGAAGACATGCTGTCTAGAGGATGTGCACTTTACAGGAAGGAACAGATTGTTGCTGTTAATCCACTATTATCTAATTTACCATGAAATCAGCAGAATGAGTTTGTAAAATCTTAGCTATTGGTAAAATCAAGTTGGACTACCTCTATAGCTAAGTTGCATACAGAAGCTGCTTTACAAAATCTGCTGCTGACGTCTACAATTGGTCTCTTGATATCCTTGCTGTTCTATATTCTGCCTGGGTGCACATACAACTCCTTGAAAATGGTCATCATGCTGCACAAACAGAAAGGTGGGTGGCTACAGCTAATAATAACGTCTCCAATGAAAATGTGTTCTGTGCTGTACCAGGCTATGTTTGTAGAAGGGGAAGACTAAAATCTAGTTACACTTCACTTCTATTTTACTTCCCAGATAACTTTCTATTTCAGCCATGAATTGTGTATTCACCATATCCTTTAATCTTCTTAACCTAAGTCCAGATAAAATAAGCAGATTTTTAATTAAGCAAGCTGCAAGCAACCCAATCATCTCTAGCTAGAGAAAGAAAAGCAAATGACGGTTGTGTGGGTATAATAATGTGCTGTGATCAAGGCTGAATCATGGCTGAAACCTGAAGCTGATTGTCCCACTGTGGGTTGAATGAAATGTGAAAAAATAATTTAATGCATGCAAAACCTTTACACAGATTCCTAAGTGAATTACAAAAACTAAGGTAGTTGCCTTAAAAATAAATTATTTTTCAGTGCTTCCACATGCGTACTAATCTGTATCCCTGGACATTTTATCCTACTATGGTGGGAAAAATAAAACAAAATACAGAATACTGACCAATTTACAGTTTTATTGGATTCTGAAAAAAAAAGGCTGTTTTTGTTTTAGCATGCATGATTTCTATTTATGCAAATATACAGAAATCTTGGCTCATTATTCATTATTAGTTTCACTTCACGACTGGGGCAATGTATCTGAGCCATATAATACTAGCTGAGGTACATAAAATGAGAAAAAAAAGCTTCTTCCCAAAGGCCTCATTCCTTAAAACAAAAAGCAAAGAAAAGTATAGGAAGACTGTTAGAATGCAGAAGCAAGTGTCTTTGCTTTTTCTCTACTTCTATTCTGCTTAATTTCTGTTTAAGCATAATTACACTATATTGTTCATGTTGCAACACATTTGTTTATCTAGAGTGCACCATGAGGACACACCTGTGAGGTGTGTTTTGAGGAAGGAATATATACAGTCCTAGAACTCTAGAATATAAAATTCAGTAAAGGAGGCTTTATAAAATTGAAGATTTAACCTGTCATCATTTGGAGTTTGTCATTATCTGTAACTAGACCAAGACCCTCCTAAAATGTCATACAGATAGTTTCATTCAGTGGTTTGATCCCAGAACGTGATAACACAATTTAAATGTCTAAAATACCCATGGTTTCCCTGTCTGATAGAATAATCAAGCTTTCTGGGAATGTTTGACTTTGGATCTAAATATGGAGGGTTGCTCAAAAACTCTCACAGGATATGTAAGTATCTGATTCATTTATGAACACATTGTTCACTTCAAAGAGAAATTATAAGTTTAAAGCTTTGCTTCAAGCATTGTATTTACACTGAACCGTATGCTATGTCTGAACAGATTGTCACATTTGGTGTTTGAAAGTTGAAACACCATATGAAAGAGGTATTGGTGGTATTAATGTTGTCTAATGTTTTAGCTTCACTTTTATGTTAAGGAATGTTAATTGGACCCACACGAACACTCTTACATGAAGCATCCTGGGTTTTCCCCACTGTTAATTTCTATCATTTGTTGAGCTTTTTTATAACTTTTTCCAGATGGTTTATATTTCACAAATGAAAAGTAGTGTAATGCAAAACCTACTAAACTGATAGGAGTTAGAACTAGTAGACTCTGTCTACAGTAACTTCCTGATCCACAAAACAAAGCTATGAGCACCATCTGACAAATCTGCAAAAAAGTCTCTCCGAGTAAAGACATCTTCAGTCAGAATATCTGCACAGCAGCAATGGTTTTTTTGCAAACAGTATAACTATCTCCACACAGAAATCTTATCAGTTTTTATCCAGTAGCTATGTAGATTAAAAAAATACATTATTACGTCTAATTATTTTGTTCTAGAAGCCTAATAAAACTTATATTCTTCAATTAGCCTGTATTGAGGCATTTGCATCAAAAGAGAAGAATGAAAGCCAGAATCAAATCTAGGAAAGATTGATGAAGTCTTTTTAGATACCTTCCTAACAAATAATTCTAATGTCATAATACCTTATATTTTAGGAAACAAATGTAATTTAAAAAAAAATCGGTAAGTTACTGAATCTTTAGTTATTTTGCTATCTCTCCAAAGATAGTACAAGTGAAACTGGAGTAGGAATAGCATCACAAGGTTTTGGACAATTTGTGGGAGTAGAAGGAGGCATGATTTCATTAAAAGTCATTAAACATTTTAATAAAGATCACTTAAAGATATCCTTTGTTCTCTTCACGTAACCTTTTAAAGTACTTTAAAGAGTAGATTAGGTTCTGATGTTTTGTAAATAATCTTTAAAACATATACACATTGCTTAAGAAAGGGTCATACCATTTATTCGAGAGGCTGTGAAAAATGCTATTTTTTCAGTTAAGCTAAAATTATCTTTGCCTTTAAATAATATTCTGCTAAATTTCTGTCTGGAAAGAGATTGTTGAAATTCCAAAATCCAGTTGGGATTCAAGTACAACATAATTCTTCTGTTTATAAAATATAGATGAAACTCTAGATTCTCAAAAAAAATAAGGCAAAATGAAACAAACATAAGATTTTGTCAGTTGAAGATGTGTTTTCCATTGGGCCAACACAGCTTTCTCAGCATAATCAGACTTCTTGGGGAGGGAAAAGAACATAATTTCAAGGGCATCCCAAATGGACCCCAGATGACCCATTAAGGAACCGTATCCATTCACATCCAGTGCTGGGAAGAGAAGCTTCCTGCTGTTCTGTCTTACCCGTTAAACCCTGCTGCCTCCAGGATCAAATCAAGACATTTATGCCTTTATCTTTTTTAGGAGCACATTTCATCAAGTAGATATCCTAAGAAGCTGTATGTTAAGAAATGCAGGAAATCAACACTTCCTGTCAGGGTTATTAGAAGTTTTCCTTATTCAAGACAGAGCAGATTTCCATAGGGGCAAATCAGACATATAGGATAAACTTCACCAACCCACTGAAAAATCACAGATCTAGTCTTCCTGAAACCTTTAGTTTCTCATTCTTTCTATACCTCCAGAAATGTCTTCACCACTTTTGAAGCCCTGTATAATATACTACTACTACTAACATAAAGATACCACAATAGGGTTTTGTTCAGAAATATTTTTACACCTTCTTTTCTCAGCTTCCAGGCAAAGCAATTTTAGTGGTACATGGAGAAAGGGAGAGCATGACACTAAATGCTCTAAGGAAAACAATAAAGATGTAACCCGTCCTGCATTTAAGCATAATATGCGAGGCCTTTTGTGGTTACCAAGGTTAGATCTAGGAAAAAGAAGCTTCTGTCCTCTGGTACAGAGGTATCCTTCTGTAAAACATAAGAGTGCTGACTTCATAGGAGTTGCATCTGCTGAACATCTTTCAGGAGTTGCGTCCTTAAGTTCACTGACAGTAGAAGAAAGGGATGATTTTAAGACAAACGTTAAGACAAAAGATTTGTAGATTTGTGTTGTGGAACTTTTTATCAGTAGTCTAGTTGTCTACAGAAGGTCACAGGGCAAAGTTGCATCACTTCAGAACTGTAGCTTCTTATATCTTCTGTTTTTCTGGGACTCTAAAGACATAAATAAAAGTACTGCAAGGGAAGAGGAATTACTTTGTAATTAAATGGCAAAGTATATTCAAGAATATATAGAAAACAGTCATCCTGTCTTTCAGTCTCTCCTCTGGAGTGTGTTTAACAGAGCTGCTTTGTAAGGAATTCCTTAAGGGAAAGTCTTTGCAGCATATGTTCCTAAGAGAGGAAGAGGGATTGTGGAAATATTCAAATACTTCTGAAATTATTTAGGATCTGTATATCCTCTCTTTAAAGGCACACAGCTCAAATTGCTATGTTCTTCCTTATTTCCATGCTAAACTTAATTTTAAGTTTTCTGGTCAGACAGTATAACCTTGAGTACTATCGAGCATGTGTCGGAAGACCTAAGGTCTGCTTTATTATTTCTAAGGAAAGAACAATATGAAATTTTGCTAAAACGTAGGAAATCAAATAAATTAAATGAAAATGAAAACAAAGAGCTTCTAGTTAATGGAAGCAGATTATAACTCTCCTATAAAAACATAACTTCTATTTATTTTTCCTGTGGTGTGACATGACACTAATAACAAATGACTTCGCATGTAACATGTTTAACTTGCCTTAAAAATACTCCAATCACAGGACAAAGAAAAACAGTAATTCCATGGGTTATAACTTCTGGAATATAAAAGATATTGCTTCAAAAGACCTCACAACATTAAATTATCTGAAATTAGCTGTGATGGCTGTATAAAAGATGAGAACGTTTACATGTAAATCTAACCTCAGAGAGGGCTTTTAATATGCTGTAAAGCCACAGCCTGAAATTTTGGCTTGCTGGACTGGAAATTTCTAGTATGGTAATGTTTCTTCCATTTATTCCGTATAGTAATACAAGGTAAACATCCCAGAATGGCTGGCAATTAACACCTGCTGTGATCTCTCAAATTTCACAAACTAAACAGACTTGAGCCAAGAGAGTACTTGGAAGATATAGGTGCTTTGTTATATATGGCTGATGAGTAAGTAAGTAGTTCCATTTGAATGTTAGTCTGTCTTTGCTTTCCATATGTATGAACAGGGGAATTGTGGTCTTATCTTCTCAAAATGCATTTAACAAAGACGCCAAGGCTGCCTGCCTTAAAAAAAAAAAATTAAAAAAAAAATTAATTAATGTTTACTTAAATTTTATATTACATTAAATGGTGAAAAGTGACCTAGAACTACAAAGGAAAGGTTTGAAAAACAATATTATTTGGGAAATTATGTAGCCTAGGAACTCCTAGAAGAGGTTGAAATAGCTACTTTACAGCCTTGTAATTATTCAAATTTGACCATGTGAAGCTCAAAAGACAAATTTATGATAGAAATCATTCTGCTATTACAAATATACTCTCCCACAGGCCACTAGGAAATCTTGGAAGAAACTACCAACTCTAATAAGATTGGTGTCATTAATCTGAGGTAATTTGAGCTCAGTTGTGTTTCATGATATTTCACTAGTTGAACTTGCAGTTTACTTGGAAGGTATCTTTCTTCTCCAAGAAACTCAACTAGAGACAGATCCAAATTGTGGGTCTAATCGTAGAAATTCTTTGCACCTGCTGTGTTCTCCTATTGCACTGTGTCAGACAAAAAGTAGTAACTTGAAGAAAATTTACTAGGAAGGGTGATTGTTGCTAAGTAAACTATCTGTGTGATATGGATTCACCATTCTTGCCCACACAGTAAAGCTATCTGAATTACAGTAATCAAAGAAAAAGAGATTTTTCCTTCATAGTTTGTTATTATATCCAGGGACTGATAGTTTACCAGCCACCTGTGCTTCCAAGTACTATAGGTAATTTTGTGTGATTTAAAGTGGGATGCAACTTTGAAAATGGAAAGCTTTTGAAGTAAATTTTACCATGAGTAAATACTGTCACTGAAATGTGTTACAGTAAGGAGTAAAAATACACCATGCTTTTTACAGATGCATTAATTGTATTATGCAGATAATCAAAGAAACAAAATCTTTTAAAGCAATGTTGCTGTAATCGAGATAATGAAAGAATAGAAATACATCTGGTTTGTAAAATTAAGAGCTCTTTGTGTTCTGCAATGAAACGCTTCCATCATTTTAAGTAAAATAAACAGCTGCGTAACATAATTTCTAGGATCAGTTTCCAAATCCCAAAGCCAAAATCTAGCACTGCTCAGCAACTGGGTTAGCATTATAAACCCATCTGGAGGTGAAGGTTGTAATGTACATTAGCTGAGAATCTAAAGACTAATGTTGTGAACATGTATCCTTTACCGTTAGGTATGGTACATATAAGCTATATACAGCATGTAAGTATACATGGCTACATATAAGTATACAGATAAAACTAATCTATTTCCATACAGCTGCATTAGTAGAGTGCTGTACTTTATCTTTTATTTCAGGGCTCAGTAACAGGGATTTTGATTAATTCTTGGATTTGTGATAGCACAGTTTTAGAGTTTTTATCCAAACCTGGTTTACATCCAGATAACTTAGGGAGTTGAAGACCTCATTTAACCATAGTTGAACTGAAATACACTTGTGTATATTAGTTATTTAAAAATTTTATTATTTATATTGCTATTGCTGTTATTACCATTTTTACAAAGCCTGAATTGATCAGGAATTCATTCAAATAAAACAAAATCTGTATTTACGCTCAGAATTTTTTGAAATAACTTTTATTGGTTGTGGGAAAAAATAAAATTACAGACTATCTATGATTAGAAATAATTTTATAATTTATGAATAAAAGTAAAACATGAACAAAACAAAATACAGATGGAGTGTGTGGTTCCCAAAGAAAGTACCAACAGAAGGAAAATTTTTCTCTTATTTGTTCTTTTCAAAAAATTACTTATAATAAGAAATCCATTCAT
>VWZK01006249.1:14553-27343 GCA_013396935.1 Baryphthengus martii | reverse complement strand
ATTTCTTTCTCCTTTGAAGGAAATATACACACCTGGGCCAATTTCAAATGTGCTGCTCTGCATACTAAAAGTTCAGTCTGTAACTCTCCCAATGACCATTTCTTCTAGAGGCTTCAGTAAGAACAAAGAACCTAATGAAAGCCTGCATAAAGCTGCCGTTGTCGTCTCTGCAAATAGCAAACTATGAAGTCTGTGGAGCTACCTTTTATCATGGAATCATAGAATCATGGAATCATGGAATCATCAAGGAATCATAGAATCATACACTCTTAAAATCAAGGAATCTTAGAATATTAGAACTGTGGAATGATAGAATCATAGAATAATAGAATTAAGGAATCTTAGAATCATAGAATATAGAATCATATAATTGTAGAATCGTAGAATCGTAGAATCATAAAATCACAGAAGCACAGAATCATAAAATGGTTTGGGATGGAAGAGACCTTAAAAATCGTCTAGGTCCCAGCTTCCTGCCATGGGCAGGGACAGGTTGCACTAGGTCTCCTCCAACCTAGTCTTGAACATTTCCATGTGTGGAGCGTCCACATATATCTTCATCCACATAATTAAGTCCTTCTGAGTATGTGCGATACTTCCCATCTTTCAAGTATAAGCAGAAAGCTGCCTGTACCAAGCCTGTGCTACAAGTAAACTGTCTCCTTCTAAGTGCTAAAACATGCTATAACTTTCTAAACACAGCAAGAAACCACAGAAAATGGTGCTGCCACTTTCTTTCAAAATGTAGTCAGAAGAGAATGTTCAGCAGGAAGACTCCCTTGACCTGGGGAACTACAGCCATTTCATGAAGGAACTCATCTGTTATCTCCTCAAGGACAACCTTGATCGTCATGTTACACGCTATTCACAGTGTCTCTTGCACCATTCAAAAAGATAGTTTGCTCTTCTTGCCATGATGATGTGTCACTGAGCCACCGTGGCCTGCTGCAGTTTTGCCTTCTACTAATTAGGGTACTCGTACTGGAGGTCTCAGTCCTGAGTTGCACACTTTGCTCCCTCATTTCAGAAGAAAGCAGGAGTATTTGCTGAATCTCTCATCTCTGCAGTAATCTTTGCAGAGGAGAGGCAGCAACAACGACATCCCCTTGTGCAGGAGCAAAGGCAGGTTAATAGTATGCTGTGGTTTGTTGTAGGAGTAAATAACAGATGAATAAATACAATCCTGGAGTCCGTGCTGTAGAAACTGCAAGGACTCACATCTCTTTTTACAACAAGCTCAATATTGTGCATCTACAGAGCTCTGTTTTTGCAAAAATTGTTTTCCTTCCCTTTTTTGGCCATATGCTCTGCATCAACATTATTAAATTATGAAAGATAATAACTCTGTGCTAGCATCAGATTATGAGTGCTTATTTTGGCTGCTATGCATAATAAAACAATAATGATACAATACAAATATTTTGTTGGGTTTCTATGTTGCGTTTTACCTATGGGCCTCAAACAATTTTCTGATAATTTACTATTCAGAGATGTAGGATGAGTATTAATTTGCTTTTTAAAATACGAAATACATGGAATTTCAAAGGCAAAATTTATTGATGTTCCCATAAACATTATGTACCTGCAGTGGTAGGTCCCACAACTAAGCTACTATCTGTTTTTCGGGGAGTTATAAACCTCTATATTTCTTAATAGTTTTAATAAAAAATTGTATTTCAGACTAATTTTACCGAAATATCTGCTGTCTATCCCCTTTGGCAGAAAAACAGCTGTGAAATGGTGATGGTACTGTATCCAAAAAATAAAGACTTCACATCCTATGCCATATGTGAAGATTTTCATTGAGGAGCCAGTTAGGCTGGATTCCTGTCTTGCAACTTGAAACACCATACAAAAGAGACAGTAAAATAATAGAAGATGTACTCCATTTCCTGGTGCCATCCAAATTGCTGGTTATTCAAAAAGTGAAGAGAAATAAAGCCCCAGAAGAAGCACTTAACTTTTCCCCCACTACCCGCAGCTTTTACCCGAAGAAGTCTAGGACCTGGATTCACAGAACAGCCGTATCCTCAACCTGTCTCAACCACTACTTAGTGTGCTTGAAGTAACTCCTGCTCAGCTATATTTTGCACAGTGTATAGCTAGGAAATAAGATAGGCATAGTGTATGTGTTTCACTCATGAACAGCCCCAAGGCCAGCAGTTAGACCTCTTGATGTGAGGAGGTCATCAGGTAGTGTACACCTGCTCAGAAGTTCATAGCATCAGCCATAGTTCAATGATGACATAACCCTCTGTCCCCTTGCAGCAACACAGGAATATCGCTTTCCTGAGCAGGTGATTACTGAGCGCCTTTTCAAAGTGCTTTCAGATCTGCCAGTGGAAAGCAGTGCATGAGATTTGCTGCGTATTTCCATATGCTGAAAAACAATGAAGAGAAGGTCCAGGGGCAAAGTCCCAACCCATGACTTTCATCCCAGGGTGACTGCCTTAAACTATACTTGACATTCTTCTGTCTTGTTAAGGATTTGTTGTTTCATTGCACAGATGGCACCCACCTGCAAAGATGGATGTCTTGGAGCTGCCTATGTGCAGTATCTAAGGATTCTATAGGAGTTTGAGCTTCCTTTTTCTCATTTATTTGGAAAACCGTATTTTATGTCTTCAGGTGTCTGACTAAATACTGTCTTCAGGTAACAGATTGGAGATGAGAGAAACAAATACAATTGACTACCCGCAAAAGCTGATGCATTGCATGAACTGTGTAAAAAAAAAAAGAGTTAGAAAGCAGTGCCTAGGTTCTGAACACATTGCACATTGTACATAAGCAAATAAGGTTCCCGAATGTTGTAATTAGGCTCTTGTTTGTGCAGTTATATGTTTTACCTGTGACAAGGGAAAGGATTGATGCCAATGAAGAGGAGGCCCTATAAATTGCATTTACTCTGTATTTTTCCCTTCTGTACGCTCTATTGCCTTGATGACTCTTGAGATATGTGCAAGATTTGCTCTCAAATAGCGGAAAGGAAGTTGATAAGCCTTTCATTGAAGAAATGTTTCTTCATATCTAGCCTAAACCTCCCAACATGTTTCCTAATATATTCCTCCCTAATGTTTCCTAATATCTAGCCTCTCTCTCCCTAATATCTAGTCCTAAACCTGATGGACTCCAGTCCATCAGGTTTTGATAACAAGCCTATGAAGTAAAGACCATGCAGTATCCACTTTTTCTCCTCATCCCGTGACAGTTAATGGTGGAGTAATAGAAAGATCATATACTAATTGTAGATGACAATCAGAGCAGTGGCTGCCTTTCCTTCCGAACAGTTTCTGTAAACAGCTGGAGTGAAATAACGACTAAGTGAAGAAACTCCAGGAAATCAGGATCCTGTCTGGTGTGACACCTGACAGCCAGCAGGAAACGGTGTCCCAGTCTTGTCGCACCACATTGCTCTGCCTGAAATTGAGACAGTGGGAGCTCTGGGTGCCTTCAAATACAGCGATAAGGAAATTAAACATTTTGAACAGTTTAAGTGTTGTTTAGATAGCTAAATGTACGCCATTCCGGCTTCCTGCACTTAGCCAGTCATTTCCAGTTTGGGTCAGCGTGTTACACTTGAGTACCGGATCCCCAATTTGTCATAGCCATAAAAGAGCTCAGGCTGAACACCTTCTGGTGTTTGAAATAGGACTTCAGCAGAGCTACAGAATACCTTTGGTTTAGGGAGGGTTTTCTTCTTCTTTGTTTCCACTGCGATAACTTTCACAGTGACATTTTTAGCCACTGGACCGAGAATCGTAACTCACTCTGGATTCTTAGCAACAAATACAGTGTTATTCTTCTGGGAGAGCTACGGCTGAAGTTTGAAGATTTAGAAACTCCTTGCTATAGGAAAAAAGGTCGTGTTGCTTCTTTCCTCTAAAGACAGAGAAGGAAGGCCGAGATCTTTGCCTGCAGGTTGTCTGACTGAACTACAACAGCAGAGCATCAACAATGTCTTTAGTATCGACTGTTGGGCTAAAGGTAAGTCCTGTGCACACTTGGCTGAACTAGCTGGTCTGGATGACATCATCATTTGCCTGTGGGAGAAAAGACATCAGGTTATTCTGACAGAAGGTTATTCTGTTAAGCTAAGTGCACCAAATCAGTAACAAAAACATTTTATTGCTATGGTTTGAAAACCTTTCTTTTCTCTGGGTAACCTCAGGGATCAGGCAACCAGTTAGGACTCGAGTCACTCATTCTTATTGTGTCAGAATAGATGATGTTTTGACTTCTTTAAATTGCCCTTACCTGTTTCCTGTTCTGTATTGCAGAATACGCCTGGGCAGCTAACTGGCGTTTACCAAACCTGAGAGAAATGCAGAAAATCAGGTCTGAACATTGAGACCCGCCACCAGATCATGACCTGTTACCAAATACCACAGAGAACGCTGTGGTTTCATAACAGCTACTTTTGAATTCATCTTTTCAACACCAAGAGCATTGCATTGCAGTTTCCAATGAACACCTTGTTGCATGGCTAAATTTCTAATAAGGTACGTTGTATAATTCTGAAGATAGGATTGAACAGGATGCTGCTTAATCAAGAATCAGATATCACAGAAAACACATTTTTGTTCAACAGATGTCAATCTGCCCTCCAAGTAAGGCATCAATTAGTTCCCCTAAACAGGATTGTCATTTTTTCTTTACATAAGATGTGAAAATATGGACCTGACTATAACAGGGCGGAAAAGATCCTATGACATGTAATTATGGTTATCTAACCTGCTCAAATTCCAAGTTGATTAATATCATAATATTCTTCTAATCTGTCTTATGATTTTGGTTGTATAACACATTTTCATTTTCGGTCCCCATTTATGTTGCAAAACAGTACATTTGGTTTTCCTTTGAGGTAGCTAAATTCAGTGGTGGGTACAGTGAAGTCCTACGGTAGATTAGGAGTTGTGCCTAAACTAGACCACTCTTATTATTTGTTTGCACTTGGAATAATAGAGGAGAAAAGGAAAAGAAGATCCAAATTTTCCAGCCATGGTGCTGGGCATCAATATCTGGCAGAGGGAAGGTCGCTGTGGTTTAATTTAAAGTAATGAGGGGCACCAGGGAGGTGAAAAGGGGAAAAATCTTTTGATGCAGGATGGGCTATGAATTACCAGAACAGCCTCCTGTCTCAAACGTTAATTTCCATATCCCTGAAGATAGGAAAATGAACAAGGACTGAATTTCCCTTGATGAAATAGTCTTTTCAGGATCTACTCGCATGCCTCTCTATTGCATAGCGTACAGCGATATTTTTCGTTGAAGAAACAGGTAACGACCCTTGCAATAACACTCCCCTCTCCGATAACATTGTGCAACACTCTGCGCTGCAGGTTTAATTGGAACCAGAGACTTTTGGACATTTCTACCCGCTACCGATTCACATGGTGAAAGTAAATCAAGCCCTATATAAACAAAACAGATGGAAGTGACGCTAATAGTACAATGTCAGCAGTATCCACAGATTGACAGAGCTAGTTATGTTGCCAGATGCACAGAATGTTGCACTACTTGTTCCTTATAAACTAGACTTGATGGAGTATGTCAATGTCAAACTCCTTGCTGATTTACACACGAACATACAAAGACATGCACACTCACAGATACTCACGTTCCTGTGATCTATATCAACCATACCATCTGCTTTCTGCTTTGCATGTGGTAGCTAACTAGCTATCCTACTGTGCACGGGTATCACTGAGTACATGCTGTGGAGGCAAACAACAGTTTTTTCCTTCCTCTACCCTATTTAGTGTTATAAAATAGGCTCGTTAACATTTGCCATCTAGGCACGTATATTCCACATGTATTTTTGAATCTTGTTTCTCATTTGTACTTATTCCTTCGGCCAGTGTATCTTTCCACATACTTGAAAATTTAAAAGCTTCATTCTCTGTGGAAACCGTATGCCTTTAAGGCTATAGCACAGCCTTCATTTACACCTTGTAAGAAGCACAAAACAGCGAGCTCCAGACAGGTAGCAGCACATAAAACAAAGATTTTGCTAGTTTTTGTCACAGATACACTCAGCTGAGAGTCTATTGAAATGTCTTCATCGGGCGGCAGCGCTGAAAGAATGCTAAATGTCAGGAGAAGGAGGCTCTGCTTGGAGGGACAGAAAGCTGACCCAGCTACAGCCAGCGCCTAAAGTCTCTTTCTGACCCATTTCATTGTCTGGCACCTGTCATTATAACAATCTTTCCAAAAGATCTACGGAAATTACACTTACCCTCTGGTAACTAGGTAACATAATCTCCCGGAGGCTAGCTAATTGCAGCCCATGATAACCTCACATACAGCAACTGTTAAATTTTTCATTTCTTTCAAATTATTATGGATCAGTGGAGAGGGTATTGATTTGATTCATTAACTGATTCCCAGTCTGTTCCAAGGTTAATGATTACATGTATCTCAATTACATCCTTAACAGGTTATACTGTATGATTTGTTTCAACTGCAATGTACATTGCGTATCTTCCACAGCTGAAAGCCTTCTTAGCACTTGATGATTTAATAAGACCTTTTTTTCCATTTCACTGAACGTGCCTACAAGGCACAAGTACATCTGGGACAACGGCAAAAAGAAAGCTTTCCCCAAATTCTTTAAAGAGCATGTGCAAGACATACTCTGAAAAACAGTCTCAAAAGGCCCGCACAGATAACTCAAGATTCTTTCAAGTTTAAGACATTTGAAGACAATTCAGAAGATATTGGAAGTAATGATTGATTCTCTCTGGTTTTATTCCTTCATCACCACCGAAAGTTCATATTACCTGTCAATTATCTTTTAAGGTGCTTTGGGTTACTCGACTGGAAACGACTTTACAAATCTTTGCAAAAGAATGTTTGCCATTCTCAGTTCTCTGTCGAAATAGACTGTGTGTTTTACCAGTGACACACTAATTTCACTCTTCTCAGCAGTGCAGCAGAATCCTTTTGGCTTACAAGAGCTCCCCGAATTTTTACGCCGAGTTTGCCATTAATGCAGTCACAGAAAATAAGGTTTTTTTCACCACACGTTGCCCCTAGCATGACAGTTTTCTTGGTATTGCTATTGGATTGCTGCCTCGTTCGGAGCTGAGACCTGTGATGCCGGTGCCAGGCTCTGTACAAATTGCAAATGACAGTCCCGTAGGAAATCATCATAGGAAAAAACAGGTGTGAGAAAAGTTACACAATGGGGCAGTGAGAGAACTGTCAGAGCACTTTAGGTCCCCTGTACCTATGGTTAAGTGGCTAGAGAACAGTAATTCAATGCTTTCTCTACCCATTATTTTACTTTTGCACCCTGTTTCTTCAACTGCCCGATCCTGTTGGCTTAGTTGGACAAATGCTGGGTGATGAGAGAACTTTTCCTGCTTGACGGAGAAATTTAAGGGAACAACAGTTCGCTTGTCTGTGACTCTACTTTACACAAGGCTCTCGAAGTGCAAATACTCACACTCGCTGCGTGTCTGTGGATCGGGTAGATATTGTTACGGTCATGTGCAGACTGGTAAATTGAGAGCCGGAGGGGCTGAGTTTAATAACCAAGGGCACAGAGCAAATCAATGTCAGAAATGGAAACACAGCACAGAAATTCTTGACTCTTGGTCGCTGTTCTGACTCCTGATCCAGATGACTTCCAGCAGTTTGCATTCTACACTTATAAAGACCCTTTAATCCTTTCATGTCTCCCTCTCAATCCTTTACTTTGGAACCCTGAGATACAGTAGTTTAGTTTGGAAACTAGGAAGCCAAATGAGTATAGTCATGAGGAAAGACTTCAGCTATACAATCCATTAAATAAAACAATAGAGCTTGCAGCTGAGCTATTAAAAAGCGTAGAGCAATTTTTATTTCAATGGCTACATTTTATTTCCTCTTCTGAGTGACTGCTAACAAAGGGCTGCTGAAAGGACTGGATAAAAAGTAGACGTCAGATGCAAGATCCATGAGTTAAACAACATTATTAGATACAATTTCATAAAATCTAGTTGCTTTTCTGCTACTAGAAATCATGTCCTTTTGTCAACTTGTGGTCACATCAGCACTTCTGTTGATATAATTTGCTCCAGCTGCAGAGCGTAGCTGGCCTGCAAATCAAGAACTAGAATAGGGACAGTCAGGAATAACTCAATGGCTTGGATAATGTGCAAATCACTACACATCTTGCTATTAGTATAGTTTATTTTCTCTCAGAATATTTGGAACATGAAAAATTTATCTTTAGCAAAACAGCCGATCTGACACTTTACTGAGAGCAGAACTGGCTGGCTAGCTTATTGTAACACCCCTCCTCCCCTCACAGCTCACACACATATACACCCCCCACTCTATAATCATTTAAGTGGGATTATCATATCAAAACCCTTCATTATCTTTCATTGAATTCAGACCAAACACCTAATTTCATACATTGTTCGAGGTCTCCCTATAATATTCCTCACAATCCTTTACATTCACTTTTTAAATGTTTAAAAGAGGTTGGTTGGTTTCGGTTGTTTTGTTTGGGGTTTTTTTTCATTTCCACTTCGTTTCCCACTTTCACCCTTTCCTACCTTGTACTCAAAATGGGCAGAATAAGAAACAGTCCATCCTTACAGTAATGAGATCCTTCAAACTCCAGCCTTCTAGACAGATGGGAACCTGGTTGGAAATGAAACACAGCACATCTGGTGGAGCACAGAATGAATGAACATTGTGCAAAACCAGAAAAAGACTTACTAAAGCAACCATACTCTTTTGTCTCGACATGAATAGGAAGCATACAGAACCAAGATGGTGTTTCAACAGCCCTTATTTCAGTCTACTTTTAAAACATGCATTTCATTTAATGCAAAGAAGACGGTACCAAGAATCAGCGAAAGTCCAAACTCCTTAGGTTCCTATTGATATTGGAGCTTTCTGCTTTCGATAAACAATTAAGGAAGGGAAAACAACAGGAAATACAGCTGGAAGCACCTCTGTTAACAACAGTGATTAATCATCTGTGAAAATGCTGCAGAAAGTTTGCTGTTTTCCAGTGCAAGCCAGCGGCAACAGTCCTTGTGCAGAAAGGAAGAGCCTGAGCGCAGGTGTTGGGAGCATTGCAGACCATCACTGGAGAGCCCTTCACCAGCCCTGACAAAACGAGCATTTTCCTCTTTAACTTGCTCACCTCAATTAAAACCCCATTTAGATCCGGTCTGGCATCATTTAACACCACTGTCTTGAGTTTGCTCATCCGTCCTCTTTGTCAGATTAGGATTATAATTTAACCAATAATATACTAGCTTTGTGAAAAATGTGAATTCCCTTGCTTTTGTCGAGGGCGATTTTACTCCTTGTCAATGAAGGCAAGGCTTCAGCTTGCAAAATTCACTATTGCCACCTGAACAAGGCACCAAAGGCCAGAGTGAAAACAATATCGGGTAGCTGTGATCAAGAGCTGTCCAAATCACATGTAGGAAACCTCTTTCTTCAAGCTGTAAAATACAGGTTAGGAAAGAGCAGTAGAGATTTCACTGCTGGCTTCCTCTGAATTTTGTTAGGTTGTTGGGCTGTGTAAGGCTTTTGTTTGCTTCAGCTGTTGCTAGAGGTAGGACATGACTGACTCATACCCTGGTTCTTAAAGCAAATCCTGTACTTTCTGTTTTGAAAAACCTTTGTCTCACAGTAGAGTATGAAATTCCTTGTTTCAGCCAACACAATATAATGGGGAATGGATCCTACCTCTTTATTTGACATCAGCATGTTGGGGCGATCAGTATCTCAATGTAAAATGAAAAAATGTTAAACATGTGAAATTCATGTAAACAACATGACAACAACATCAATTCCCAGTCATCTTTTCTCCTTTGCACTTAGTTCTGTGTGCTTGCTTTATTTCATCAGCACAAAAGACAACAGCACAAAAGACAACCTCAGTTTATTAATATCTTACAGAATACATTTAAAAAAGACTAGAGCAGCCTTGGCCACAAAGCTGCTCTAAATCTCATGAACAGCAAGGAACTTTCACAAGTATGACATGCTAAAATAAAGTCGAGCAATTGCCACAGATGCTGCAAAATCGAGACTGAAAATAATTTTGAAATGTGAACTACTTAATCAGCTATCTTCTCCAAATTTGACTCATTGTTTCTATCAATGAGGTATTCTTTTATTTTGCTAATAACGACAAGCAAATGCAAAAAAAAAATTTAAAAATCTTGGGAAGCTTGGTTTGGTGATCTTGGCCTAAACAATGACACAGATTAGTTAAGCTAAAGAGAAAGGGGCTCTGGAAATGATTAAGGAGATCTAAAACACCACATCTTTCATCTTTTTGCTGAAGAAAATCTAAGACTTCCACTACCCATCATCAGTTTCACATAAGAAACTGACAATTTAAAAGTCACTGATGAAATGCCATTGATCATTCAAATGCCATTGATATTTTGCCACTATATCCAGCAGGTCTGCTGTCCCATCCTAACACTGTCTACCTGAAGCCAGAGTTCTGGATTGTTTCAGATGTAGTTAGGCTGTGATGTTAGCTGGTGGATGAGAGCTTCTTTATGATCACAAAATAAAGGCACACTGCCATTCCTGAGCTGTCAACCACCTTCACTCACTCCAGTCAGACCAGCTTGTTCCAGTCATCTGGCTTCTAGAAGAAGTCATCTGCTGACTTCTTGGATTGTCCCTTGTTTTCAGAATGCGGAGGGAACATTCCTCTGCTTAACAGAAAAAGGCTAGTAAGTGAGTCACACTCCAGGTACACAAATATCAATCAGATAGCCTTCTACAATGAGATAACAACTCTTGGAGAACCTGGGGAGAACAGAGAATGTTGTTAATCTTCAATAAGGTTTTTGACACTGTCTCCTGCAGCATCTTCAGTGAAAAACTGGTGAAATAAGTGGACAGTGAGGGGGATTGGGAACAGACTAACCTTCTGGGCTCAGAGGGTTGGCATGTGCAGCACAAAGTCCAACTGGAAGACAACTGTCAATGATGTGCCCCACATGCTGGGTCTCGGACTCTTGCATTTTAAGTTAGCAGATGATACAAAACTGGGAGGGTAGCTGATACACCCAGGTGGCTGTGTTGTCATTCAGAGAGACCTGGACATGCTGAGGGATCTCAGAAAGTTCAACAAGAGGAAATTCAAAATCCTCCACCTGGGGGGAAACAATTCCTTGCACACTGTGTACTAACGGCCTGGAAAGCAGCCCTGCAGAGAAGGCCTTGGGCATCCTAGTGGACTCCAAGCTGACCATGAGCCAGCAGCGTGCCTTTGCAGCAGAGAAGGGCAACAATCTCCTGGGCTGCGTTAGATGGAGCATTACCAGAAAGTCAAGGAAGGTGATCCTTCCTCCCTACTCAGAATTTGTGGGGCACATCTGGAGTGCTAGGTCCAGTTCTCTGCTCTCCAGTGAAAGAAAAACATGGACTTTCTGCATAGAAGCCAGTATAGGGCCACAAAGATGACGAGGTGACTAAAGTGTCAGCTACACAAGGAGAGGCTAAGAGAGCTGGGATTGTTCATCTTGGAGAAGAGAGACTTATGGAGGACTGGTTAATATATATATAAATACCTGATGGAGGAGTAAAGAAGATGGAGCCAGACTCTTAGCAGCAAGCAGTAACACGGTAAGATGTAATGGGCACAAATCAAAATGCAATAAATTCTATTCCAACATTAAACAAAAAAAAATACTGTGAGCGCTGTCACACGCCAGCAGAGGCTGCCCAGAGAGGTTGTGGAGTCTCCATGTTTAGGGATATTCAAAAGCTATCTGGACATGGTCCTGGACACAGGGACCTGGACTGGACCATCTCCAGAAGCCTCTTCCAGTTTCAACCATTTTGTGAATAAAATCATTTATTATTATGAAGGTGGTGAGAAACTAGAATGGATTGTCCAGAAAAGTTGTGGATGCCTCATCCCTGGAAGGGTTTAATACCAGGCCGGATGAGGCTCTGAACAACCTGGTCTAGTGGGAGGTGTTTCTGCCAATGGCAGGGGGGTTGGAACTAGATGATCTTTAATATTCCTTCCAACTCGAGCCATTCTGTGATTCTGTGATTCTATGATTCCACAATTCTGTGATGGATTCTATAATTCATTGGTTGAAGCTTAAATGAGGCAAGACGAAAGTGACCTTCAGTGAGCTTGGCCAGGAAATAAGCCTTATCGTTTGCTCATGGCATCTGCACAGCAGCCATTAAGACAGCAAAACATTTTCAAAAATGGTTGTCTGGATCGAACTGTAAAAATTCTGAAAGCCTTAATTAAGCAATCATGATAAGACTAAGCCCAATCAACTTTAAAGTTTATCCTGGATGCCCACCTTTTAATCAAGACTTTCTCACAAAGACAGGGCTAAAGAGCACTTCATGGTCTCGAACAGATGAAAGAGTAGGAGACAACAGTAGGTGGGAGCAGACAAAGGAAGAAACACGAAAGATACAAAATGAGAGAGATACCTCTAGTCATAGAAATGCAATTAGAAGGGAACTTCTCTAATAGCGAGTTTCGGTTTACACCCAGATGCCATGTTTACTAGCTCTATAATTATCTTGAAAAGCAGATCAATATACCTAATTACAGGGAGGGGAAAACAGTTGTGGTTAGGTAATGTTCACAGAGACAGCTCCACTTCTTCAGCCACAGGGACACTGGGACACGAGGAAGTAATAATGATTCTTCACATCACCTGTCCCGTCTGGTGGAGGCTTCCCAAAGAAATCCCCTCCTGCCACCCACCACTCTTGAAAAAATTCAGAATCAGAAACTAGGAGAAAGAACGGTGCATCTTCTGCGTCTGTCGCAAAA
>VWZK01006249.1:0-14541 GCA_013396935.1 Baryphthengus martii | reverse complement strand
GCGTCTGTCGCAAAAAAAAAAAAAAAAAAAAAGGCTTCATTCACTGTTCTCTGCAGGAGTCAGATGAGATAAAAAGCTGCTACAATGCCTAGGGATCTATTTAGGGTTGGAATGCCTTTCTCTGTTACTTGGCTGCTTGGATTATGAAGAAATACGTGTGGAGAGAACAAAATGTCTGAATACAAACAATTTAAGTGTTTCCATCCAAATTTCAAATCCTCAGAACTCCTACTTAGCAGTTTTCAACTCTAGAGGCATCCAAAGTCTTCGCACGCCTGTGTTTTTGTCAGTAAAGTCCCACCAGAGCAAGTGAGCCGTGCTTCCCTGCATATCTGCACATGCGTTGGGGATGAAAGGGGCAAGGAGCTCACTGCTCATGTTTTCCCCATTTCTCTTCCCAAACAAGTCTTGTATTTACTTGTTCTTAAATTTCATCATAGTCAGAGGAGGAGATGATGGCCCTAATTTCTTAGCCAGTTTCTCAGTGGTTAGAAAACCATGTTGGTGGTGAGGGAGGGTTTTCTGGGGATGGAAGAGAAGATGTGGTTGAGACAGTGAAGGAAACTGAAGTGAGGTCTTCCACATCCTGAGTCCACTGGCCAACAAAGGCACAATGACCTTCTGCTTTTATTACCCTTATCAAAAAAAAAAAAAAAAAAGACTGATTTTCCATCCTGAGTTTTTAATTTGGAGATTCCATGAGGTGACTAGACCCAAGCTAGAAGATGCTCCAGTGCTCAGCACATTGCTGGCTGACTCCCCTTTGCAGATCTGGTCCTTGGCCTCAAAAAGGTTTTTTAATAAAAGCCCTTACCTGTTTTTTTGGTTGGTTGTTTTTTGTTGTTTTTTTTTTTTCCGGAATCATTCAATCAGGTCAAGATTTAGGTCATCAAATTGCCTTTCCCAGACTCGGGCAGTGTGTAATTTGTGAAGTGCCTCCTGAATGGGGATCAATTACTTTCATTCTGCTTTTATGGCTCTATACTTGTTCACGTATGGATTGAGCCCCTGCTTTATCATCCTTAAACACAGAATTGGTTGTAGCAGTCAGCAAAATGTACAAGGCTTGTCCTAAGTGATAGTGCAAGCACATAGGCTTCTCAGGCCACCAAATTGCTTAGTCTATGTCAACCCTTAAATGATTATCTATGATCTTCATTTTGGCCTACATCTAGACAGAGAGTAATAACCAAAATATGTTTTTTTTCCATGGTTTCCTCTCTGTTTCTACAAGGAAAACATTATTTCCTACACAGCTGGAAAAGGTTCCAGGGGGGAGGGGCCAGGGAAGGAAGACACTGCTTTTCAAAACATCATTTTTCCTTCAGAATGTCATGGTTTTGGGTAGCCCCTCCAGAGCTGGTGAAGGCACAGTGATCTGTAAGGTCATTTAAAAGCAGAGGATTCGGCAGCACACCCTGTAAAGGCTGGTTTTACACAGCGAATGAACAACCTGCTGCTGGGGTTCAATTTCATGCAGTGTCAAACCTCTGGTGTAAAGGTGCTTTTCCATCACTTCAGATTCAAAAGAATCTTAATATGAAAGATGAGAATGAGAGGACTGCCAGGTTGTGTGGCAGCTGTGCAAGTGAGGGAAATGCTTTTGCTGGCAATAGCATTTTCTTGTTTGGGGAAAAAAAAAAAAAAAAAAAAAGGAAAAAAGGGAAAAAAACAAAAAGCCACACACAGGAAAATCACCCCAAAAAGGATCTATTCTCCGTATTTTTTTAATTCAGTTGGATTTTCTCCTTCTAAGCTCAGGGAGATGTTCGTGGATAGCCAGGACATTTAGGGAAATAGAGGAGTGCTTGTGACATTTTTGAGGTGCAGAGAAAGTGAACTGGAACTGCTGCAAAGCTGCCTGGGCTAAGCGTGATCCCAGATGTGGAAAGAGCAGGGTCTAGTACAAATGGGCCTTGGAATGCTTTCTGTTGTTCACTCCATGTTTTGGCTGGCTTAAATGGTTTATAGGATTGTTCTCATTTTGTTTTGCCTAAAGATCCATTTGACTGGTGTGCTGTGAGCAAAGTAGAGACGCTGAGAGAGCATGAGAAGGGAAGAATTAAAATGCTACGACTAATAACAAAATTAAAAGGCTCATTTTAAGGAGTGCACTTGAGATTTATACAGCTGACAGACACGCAAGGAGTTAAGACTTAACTTACTTCTGTTTCATTTTCTGGATGTTTTTTCCTGGAGTTTGATCCAATTACCAGAGTATGTACATGGATCTCAAGACTACAGAGCTATATTCCTGCTGTGCCACTGATTCATTGTCTGACTAGAGAGCAGTCTAATCAACTTCTTCTGTCTAAGGTTGCCTGCTTGGGAAAAAGGATGATATAATTATTTCACTGAGACTTAAATTCTAGAAGATGGTCTGATATGCTCTGATTTAACACTGCATATTAGTTCAGAGAATATTATTACCTCCTTCCTATTCTGCAGGATAAACACAAGTCCCAGTTTTCCCTCAATAATTCTTAGTCATTCTCCTCTTGTTGCCCCAAACTAATACATGAACAAAGAACCCCAGATTTGCACAAAAAAATATTGCGTGTCACATCCTAGCTTGAAATCATCTACAGATATTTGCCTAGGTGTAATAAATCTATTTTTTGTATATATCATCTTAGAAATCTCTTATTTTCCCCCACTGGTTTTTTTTCCCTGCCCCCCATCCTGTATTTATTATGTGTGTGTCTTAGCTGCTGTTTCCTCCCACTTCACTGCAGCATGGCATTAACTCTGTCAGTATCTGTGACCGAAGGCAGGTTTGCAGTCATAAGCCATTTCTTCCTGCTGTGGGGAAGCCTTCTCTCCTTGATCCCAGGTAACTCCAGTGCACCGCAGAAGGACAGTGCTGAGATGTTTCGTCTACTCCTGCATGGAAAAGAGCTTCAGATCAAGAAATGCTTTGGCAAATAAGCTCTTTGTTCTTTTGACAGAGTCGAAGCAAGAGGCTTCCTAAAAATGTTATTGGAGTAACTGTGGGGAAGTGAACAAATAAATGCATTATGCCTAACTGTAAGAAGGAGAGATTTCCGAGTATTTAAACAATGGTGCAGCAGAAAATAGCCTCTCTTCAAACAGAAATATCAGAGCATATGGTAATAAGACGATGTTGGATAAAAAGACCAGCTTAAAAAAATTTGGAAAAAAGATCATTAGCGTTCTGAGAATAGTGAATTTTGCTGTATTTCTCCTCTGGCAAACTTGCCTGGCTCATTGGTGCTGCCAATTACATTGTCTGATCTTTGACAGACAACGAAGTTGTAGCCAGAGCAACCAGGAATAGCCAAGAATTTAAAAAAAATATAATAAAAATGTCTGTTTCTCCTTTTTCTTATTAAGATAGGACTTGGATTATGGTAGATCAAACGGTAGGATAGAAGAGGGTTAATGTGGAATGTCAGGGATAAGTTTATTACCAGTATGGAAGTAATGGTGAATATATTTGACCTGGAACAGGGTAATATTAATGTTCTGTAGGAACCAAACTCCAAACAAATCACATAGTCCTGTCCTCAATGGAAACCTATTCCTGAAAGATATCCAAAGGGTCCATGTGTTTTTACACATTGGAAACACTTGTAAAGTTTGTTATGCCAAGTATAATTGAACTGAACCCAACTGAAATTGTAACAGCAAAACCAGCAGCAGGAGAGGTAATTTGTAATTTCTTTAAAACATTTGTAATTTATAATTTATTAAACAATCTCTAAATATACACTTCCGAGGGATTCCATGTCTGCTTCATGCACTAGGGCTTCTGCAGCCTGTTGTTTGTTTGTTGCCATCATCGTACACGCTGGTCAAGAAGAGTTTCGATGTACTTACCATTACGTGCAAGCAGACAAATCCCAACGGGAAGACCTGGCCATAGACATATTTCATAACACTCACAGGTCTGTAAATTGCTTCCACTGCTATTGCTTTTATTTCCATCACCTTCAACTCCCCTACTGCCCAGATGCTGAAAAAAAAACCAAAACCAAACGAAACCAAAAAAAAACAAAAAGGAACAAAACCTGAAACAAACAAACTCTTGAATTTACCTTCAAAAGCACATCTTCAGTGACAGCTCTTTCCAGAAAGAAAGAAATCACGGTGTTTAAGGGTTATCTGTGAAGGCTGAGAATCACTGCTAACCTGGCACTGGTTTTCTTTGTGTTGTGCACTCCTGGCAGCTGCACATGAGGTCTGATCAGGTTTGCTCAGGCTTCATGTTGGCCAAGAGCTGGGCATTCACATAGTGCTTACATGTAGCAAAACTTAAGCTGTGTCTAAGTAAGTTTTCCTAGCTCAGAGCCGTACAAACACATTCATGCCTCTTTCAGTCAAATCGGTGCGTGATATAGTAAGATTATAGCATGTAACTCCAGTACAACCAGACCTTGTTCATCACGTGGGCTTATGCAAACAGTCACTACGGCGTTACATCTTTTTTTTTTTTTACAAACCATGCTATTATTTTCATGGAGTTTATAAAAAGTCTTCTTGTTTTCCTACCCAATCTGTGTATTTATTTTTGTGTTTAATTTTAGTTCACCAGTATTCTCTTTTCAAGGGCTAAGGAGCTGAATCACTATTTTCTTGAGAGATTCTTGCATGAAATAGAGTAAAATAGTTTTCCAGTTTTGATGCTGTTTTTCTGAAAGTGCAAATAAGCATAAATCTTGCAAATGCCCCTTACATTTGACTGATTGGCATCAATGTTTCAAAAGGATATTTGCAAAGGATAACTTCAGCCTGGAGAAGGACCCCTTCTCTCCAAGCAGTGAAGTGAGAGAAGGTCTCCTCCCAAGGTTGATTGTGTTGGGTACTCAATGGCCCAGAAAAAAAACCACTGGCTATAGAGGGAAACCTGGAGAGTGTTTCTGGGCTCAAGTCAGCTTTTGTGCAGGTATTTAGCTGGCATCAAGCTTAAAGACATAATGTTTGATGTTTAGGCCTGTGGAAGAAGGGATCAGAAGCAGATACAATCAGCCTGGGGGGAGTAACAACCATGTGGAGAACCATTAAGGTGTGAAGCTGGTATAGGCAGATCCATCCCTCTTTCTTCTACAGTGCACCACAAATGACACATCTGTAAGAAAGAAACCATGTCTGAAACATGACATGCTCATAAGATTTGAGCAGACAGCAACATTTAGGTGGTCACTCAGCTATCATAAAACGGAAATTTTGAGGTTGCTCCACTCTGGAAGCCAGTTTCATCCCCTTGGCTGTAACCAGGTTTGTCTAGGAAGTGAGGAGCTTTCCGTATGCCCTCTTGGTGCTTGGAGCTGGTTGAGGCACACCTCAGGATTGGACCTTTTTTTTTATCAGGATTTCTTTGCACTGTGGCAGCATTTCTGCCTCTCACTGAAAAAAAAGGAAAATCAGAAAAAGTCTTTAGGGATTAGGTGAATCTCACTCATATTGATGACTCTTCCTTCATCCAGAGGAGATGTAGAAGGCAAGTAAAAGCCTTTCAGAAACAAGACAGGTGAAACAATGGGAACCATTACTGTGTGCAATCTGCAATGACCTGCACTAGGCTTATGCACCCACAGGCAAATGTGCACGTATATTTGTATACTAACACATGCATAATGCTATATGCAGAGTTTGCATGGAATTATGAAAAAAACCACCAATAATTTAGACTAAATATCCATTTTCATGGTTGTTCAACAGGGGCTGAAAGGTGAAGTTTATCTATTGAGCTTAAAATGTGTTTCAAGAACTACTGTATTTTATGCACTGATGAATATCAAATTCTTTTTCTTTAAATATAGAGCTAACTTCCATCTCTAGGATATAGCTTGATTGGAAAATTATTTTAAATAGATTGCACTGATCCGTTCCAGAAACATTATGCTCATATGAATGGAAAATTGTAAGCACGATAACACACAGAGGAAACAAAACAGTAAGGTTGTTTGCTATATATAACCTACAAAAAAAATCCCAAACTCTTGGATTTCACATTTGAAGATTCTTCTTTTCCCATCCTTTCACCACAACTTCTGGGTTTTTTCCAAGCTTGTCCCATACTCTGCCCTGCTGCAGATCCAGCCCAGGAGATGTTCCTTGGGCTACATTTCTTCACACCTGCTCCTCTATAACCTTGTAGCAACCCATTTCCATTTTTTTTTTTCATCCTGCCGACTTCTGTTTGGGCATATCTGAACCTAGTCTAGTTCCTCACGTGTAATCAGGTTTATGGGAACACCACTGTTGCTTTCCAGGTTTGTGTCGTACGTATTGAACCACAAATGCTACATCTCCCATCTTCCATCACCAGCAGCAGTGTCTGCCTTGCATTCCTGTGAGGTTCTGCAAATCCAGCCATATAACCTTTCATGGACAGCAAAGGAGGCTTAAATGGAGTGAGGTCAGAGCAGGAGACCACGTGTGTTTATATTGACCTGAGAGCACTTTAAAGAAATTAATAAATAAACAGAAAACGCTGCTGAATTCAGTCATGAGTTAGCAATGGTGTAAGTTACACGTCGTGTAGCTGTCGGTCAGGAAACAGGTGTACGTGGGTGTAAGTGCCAGAGCTGTTCGACTTGCAGCAACTTGGCATTTAGTGGGAGTGCAATATGAGTGTAACTTATACACCCAGATATGGAAAAAGGAACGGGGTGGGGGGAATGCAGCGAAGCAATCAGATAATGGAAGCGTCAAGCAAGTTTGCAGCGCCCACTGAAAAATTTCTCCAGGATATTTGCATATTTCCCCATTTTTCTTTTCTTTCCATGTGCCCAGGGTCAGATCTTCTGCTGATTCCAAGGGCCCTGCGCTATGCTTTGCTTATCCCCTGCCGAACCGACAGACAGAGCACCTACGAGGTATTTTTGCGAGCAGGCACGAGTTGTTGCTCTTCCCCTGCTCCTGAGCCAGCCAGATGCAAACTGGCCTCAAACCAGCAGCCGTGTAGCTGCAGTTAGCAGGCACACAGCCCAAGCTAACAAGCCGTGCTGAGGAGGCAGGATGTGTTTGCTGAAGCTCAGCATCGTGCTACTGCAGCTGTGCGGCCTCTGCTTTGCCCTGGGCGCAAGCAGCCGCCCGGACTGCAGGAAAAATGAGGGCTCCTCTGCTACTGAAGACCAGGATTGACATCACCCTCACCAGAGAAAAGCTAGATCCTTTGTTTCATGTATGTAGCCTGAAGCACGTAATCGGTGCTTTAAAATAATTTTGAAATTACACCTGTAACAGGTGGCGTCATTATGGGGGAAAAAAAGAGGAATTGTCTGAAAGGTGTATAGAACACCAGAAAAAAATAGTCTAGGAATCCAGTGGGTCCCTAACATGTTGCTTTTTAAGACAGACATATTTTCAAATACATATATATATATTTTTTATTTTTTTTTTAATGTAACAGGAAGAGTGCACAGAGCTTGATCCAATTTTCAAGAACCCCTCATAGCAGGAGGTCAGGGAAAAAAATCCTCCATACCCATTTTGTGTATAGGGAGTAAGCTTTTGTGCCTCCTGAATCATCTCAACAGACTTTCGAATGTTCTATGTGCTCCAGCATAAATAATCACCTGTAATCAGGGATGTTGTGGGTGTAGGAAAAAAAAAAAAAAATCCACCTGAAAATCCCCATGCTGTCTTTGAGAAAGAGGAGGAAAGTTGAAGGAGATCTCCAAAGGTTTGAAAATGCATGTAATAAGCACTTACATTTTTCAGTAGATTTGCCCGTCACTAGTCAAAGGTCTTATTCATGTATCACGTGTATTTTCCCTGAGTAAAACTGTCTTTTCTTCTGGAAGATGCATCTCGTTTCAAATTGCTGCCAAGTCTAATCAAAACCACCTACGCAACAATACCAAGCTTTTTTTTTTTTTGCTTTTTTTTTTTTTTCCACCTCAGCCTTAGTTCTTCTTTTAGGATTTTCGTAAATTGCACACAAGCAGCTCAACAGATAGAGATAAATCAATTTAAACTAACAAGGCCTGTATCCCATGTATTTGTGCTTCTGTGCTCCAGCATCATTTCTGACAGAGACCTGAACATCTATGCAATGGCTAAGTTGTTCTGCTGCTGTCAGATGGATATTTCACAGCTGCATCAGAAACCTCCTTTTCCACTGCTAGTTTTATATTGGGTTTAATCAATTTTTCTGCATGGAATAATGTGATCAGAAGGAAATTATTTCTAAAACTCCCACAAGAAGCTGTTGAAGTCTCAGCAAAGTGTATCATACTGGTATTGTACACCATGCAATAAAGCCCTTCAAGTATTTTAAAGAAATGCAGGTGGGATAAAAGTTTAGGGCAAGGTAGCTGTCCTGCCTGGATTAGGTGGATACACATCCTGGCTTTCCAGCTACAAGGTGCAGGAGGGAATACCTCTGTGGTTAACGGGTGATGTCCAGCACATGGGGCCCGCTTCGTTCATAGAAGGCAGCAGTTTTACACATCACCTGAGCATTCAGACATCTTTGTTTGTGTTCTTCTTTGTTTGTTTTTTTTTTTCATGAAGTCTCCACTCACCTGAGGTCCCATGGCTTTCAAGTCTTCCTCAAGGTCAAATAAATCTTTTGAAGACCTGCATTTGGTTTACCTTTTCCTAAATGAAGTTCAGAGTGCATTTTACATCCTACACGGAACAGATGGCTTGGTTTTTTTCATGTAATTTTCACCAGGAGAGATAGAAGCATTCACATCCAACCTGTGCTTGCCCCAGCAGTCGCCCAGGAGAGGCTTGAGATGGGTGAAATGTGGCAATGGATGAGGATTTCCAAGACTACAGTCCTCCTAACCGAGTGCTGAAATCTCCCACAGAATTTGGCCATAGGGGATTACTTTGCTTAGAAAACAGTCCCCGAAAACCTCTGCAGACCTGTGCCTGGCTTTGTTGTGACCGATGCTGAGGGTAGTCCCATTGACTGCAGCGTAAACAGAGCTCCAGCACGTAGTACAGCAAAGCTGATAAATGATCTCCTGATTTGAAAACAATGAGTCTTACTTTTACTCTCATGTATATTGGTTTTACATCAGTGTAACTTTGTGGATAGGGCAGGTTACCCCTGATTTATAGCACGAAGACTGAGTATCAGGGCTCCCTTATGTCAACTGGTTTTGAAAACTCTCCAGAATAAGTTATCTGAACCAATTTACTCTTTGCCGGTTTCTTTCCTCTAGCCTAAAAAAAAAATGATTGCAGAAGCCGCATTTTCTGTTGGATTGTTCTTTCAGCAGTGTCTGCAATTAAGAACCATCTCCCTAAACAAACTGTAATTACTGCAAATTGTAGTAAGCAGTGGTAATTGACATGCTTCGGTAAAGCTGACTAGTTTTAAGATGGCCTTTAAGGACATTAAATTGTGAATTTACGACTTTGGACCACATCGCTTCATGTTTGAGGGTGCTTAAAACATGGAACACAGCTATTTCTTGTTGTGTGGAGTGGGCACTGGTAATGGAGTGATTTATGAAAAGGTACAAGTTAAGTTACCGTGCAGCCCGTGTGCTGTCTGCCCCTGTGGAAAGCTGCCATACCCATAATGTGCTCTTGAAGGGGGTCTGTGTTTAACTGTCTGATCCTGAAGCTTACTAGCAAGCACAGGAGCTTGAAGTAGCACCGTTATTTGCAGAGAAAGGCTGAGTTAGGCCATTTGTAGATGTTTTTGGCATTTATTACTCATATTTCTTTTTTGAACTCGAGGCCTATAAAGCTGTACTCTCAGGAAAGTGCATTAATTTTACGAAGAGAGGTTAGGAAATATGTTCCCATCAACATTATTTCAACACTCTAAAATATTTCTCCGAGAAGTACATCACGCAACGCCAGGCTGCTCGGCAGGTGTGTGAACGGGGTCACCTAACCACTGTGCACCACATGTGAGTTGACTGAGGATCGCTCAGCTGAGCATCAAGCTATGGCAGATTTTCTCATGGTAGCAGTCTCTGTCCGGGCCTGCATGGACCACAAACGTTATGATGTTACTGCAAGTCCCTTCAGGGAGCAGACTTCGACACGCCCACGTTTGCGTGGCACATCAACACGGCATTAAAGCATCTCTGGAGCTGTGCACAGAGGCCAACGAGTCAGAAGGCAGGTTATTGTGTGACCTTCAAGCTGTTCCCATGTGAGTAACACAACCATTTAATATGCATGTGCTTAAAAATACTGTTGTTCTTTTCTTCCCTCCTAGATTTTACATCCTCTTAAACAGTTCTGCGATGTACAACAATGGCCTCAACCAGCGCAAGTCGCTTCTCCTGGATGTTCACAGTCCTTAATCTTACATTATCTCACTCTTTTGCAGCTGGCCTATAGTGATTTCTAAGGAATCTTGGTTAGATTCATTAGTGCAGCCCTTAAAAGAGATAGGCCATTAAGTCTGTGATTTCTGAATAAATTTCCAAATAAATAATTTCCCGCAATGAATATTCATTGAATAGGCAGAAAAAAAAGGGGAAGCATTTTAATCTTTCTTGAGTAATGAAATCAGAAAATCATTTGAGATGAGGAAATTACTGTCTAACACCGGGTGTGTTGTCTGGGACCTTACTCAGTGGTGACAGACATTTTCAGGAACCGAAGAACACCCCACCACAATACAGGGGAAAACGGCAATCTTTGGATTCTTAACACCACCTCTGCTCTGATATTGACCTTTGTACTTCAGTGTAATCGTTTGTTCTGTGAAAGAGACTAAATACAGGTCAATTCTTCCATTCTACCATTTACTTTACTGTCTTGGAGTCATATTCCTTCTATTGTGACTGCTGGCATTTTTTTTTTTTTTTTCCCCTCTAGATAGAACAGCATTCGAGGACATCTGAGGTGTTGTATAGGTTCCCTTCCAATTTAAACTTCTCTTTCAAAAAGTTTTTCCTTTGCATTTGTTATCTCTTCCATCATAGCTCCTTGGAAAATACACCTCCATCGTGCAATACAAGTTCAGGGGACATTTTCAACAGAGCATTCTGGGAGTATGTGCTCCACCAGTGAAGTTCCCATCGTTACCAGAATAACAATGCTTGAAAGGTCTTCACACTTTTGAGAGCTGTCTAAGAAAAAAAAAACCTGGGAGCACTTTGCTCTGACAAAACTAAAACCCACTGGACTTTTGACTAGTATGAACTTTCTGCTTAACTGTGATTGAATCTGAGCTTCTGTCTGGTACCTGACAAACTGCTGCAGGGCTGAGCAATTTAATGCTATTACTCATATATATGCAGAATATGTAAAGCATAAGATATAATGAAAGTCAGAAAAAAAAAGGAGCAAATTTAGAAGAACGTTGCGAAGCATTGTTTCTAACACACTGGTGCAATGTGTAGCTATAAAAGGGTTTCATCCTGTTCATCTCTTTAAATATATTTGAGCTACACTTGAAACGAAGATGTAATGTCAAAAGTATGAAGGATTTAGGAGGAAATGCACTGCTCCAATACATGTTTGTAATCCCCGTATTTATTTTACTTATTGATTAGAAATGTTTATTGAGCTGTGCAAGTTCCAAGAGTGCTTCATTACACAAGTGCTGGCTAGAAAATGTCAGTACTGATCTGCCTCCAATCTTTTCATGTCATTCTAATCCTCCTCCAAATGCTTTCACAAGCTTCATCTCACTCTCTGTTATTTGACTGAAGATCCTTTTTTTATAAAGCAGTTTATAACCCTCAGTGATTGTTTGAGGGAGGGATCTTGGCCAGAATAAAGACCAGCATACATTCTGCAAGCACCTGAAATGCCGTATTTTGCATGCTATTAGTAAAACATTCAATGTAGTTGTACCATTACTCAGCTTGTCAAACGGATTTATGGGGAAATGAGGGGAGACCTTAGCACTGGGTGGGAGATTCCTTCCTCGGAAATCTCTCCTTGTCTTTATCAGCCACGGGAAGAGCAAGCTTGACCAGTGTGCCTTCTGCTTCACAAATTGCAACAGTTCTGGCTATGTACCTTTAACATCTTATCATTTTTGTTTGCCCCATTCTTACAGTGTTCCATCCATGAATGGGGTTCTTTTTTTGTTGAGCAGAATTAATTTTTTCTTATTTGAAATGAAAATTTACAGAGTAAGCGTTAAGGTTTAAATCATGATTATTTTTTTTTTTTTTCCTTTTTTTTTTTTTTTTTGCTTTGTTAGAGGATTAAATACGCTCTTTTAACCAGATTAAAAACAGTAATAAGACAGTTTGTATTAGTTGATTGCATTTTGTGGCCAGTATCACATGTAGGAAAAAAGCTCTTTAGAAATAAACAAAATCTGGAATTTTCTTATAGCTCTGTGAAAAGAAAAACACAAAAAAACTGAGTACCCACAACCTCCATCATAGAAGAGATGAATCTCTAGGCTTACCTGAAGAAAAGAGCAAAAGTGGCAATGTTTGCTGCTAGGTATGTGGAGATAGTCTACAGAACAACAGTGGGTAGTCACTTTCAGCCCAGCTTTTTGTCTGTCTTCAGACACCAAGAGGTGGAGATCAAAGAGGAAACCCTGCATTTCAGGATGATGGGAATAGAACCATCATGCCATTCTTGGTCTTAGATCATACATTCTTTTCCATCTTGGGAAGTCACTGTGCAGCCTTTTCATACAAAACAGGACTAACAGAGCTAGCTATCTTGATAAAGCAACAGATTACTAGAAAATGCCAGTTTATCAAACATGATTAAAAAATGTTGAAATAAATTTTGCTTTAACTTATGTAGCTTTTTCATTAAATTGTTGCTTATACATCTGGAAAATTACTCCATCAGTAGTTTTATGTCTCCTCATTCCTGAGATGTTCTTTGTCGACTTTTCCTAAACTGAGAATTTTTAAACTGAATTCCTAA
Source organism: Baryphthengus martii (assembly GCA_013396935.1). Taxonomy (NCBI): domain Eukaryota; kingdom Metazoa; phylum Chordata; class Aves; order Coraciiformes; family Momotidae; genus Baryphthengus; species Baryphthengus martii. The sequence goes on along the minus strand of VWZK01006249.1, from coordinate 1,743 downwards.
ATTCAGTGCTCGCAGAAAGTCCCCCCAGATAATCCAAAAAGCATTTGATCATCAGTTTGCCCCTGTTCCTCTTGGTCAATTTGGCTGATAGCCCCAGATGCTGTGAGGAGGATATCCACTTTTAGCATCAGTGAAAAAGACAAGAATGTTGAATTTTACCGAGCAGCTGCGGAGTCTGGGGAACTATTTTATTTTAGCCATTTTTTTTCATTGCTCAAATTAATAAAAATGGGGTTAGTATGATTTGGACTAAAAGATATTTGGAAAAGAAACAGGTGGTTTTTTGCTAATTGGAAACCCAGATTTCTGGGCCTAGCACTAGGTGGTCTCTACACACTACTGTGACAGTAACATGTTCACGTTGCCCCAAGTTCACACTGCTTCAGAATTTGTAACATCACCCAGAAGAATATTAAAGAAATATTTGCATTTATTAGAATGTGTGAAGAGAGAGGTAGCATTGTTTAATTATCTAGAGCAATTAGCAAGTTTAGTAGGACAGTTGCACTCATAATGGCTTTATCATGATTACTAACATTATTCACAGAGATAAAAGGTAGCTCATCCAAAACCAGAGATTTAAGTTTGGGTTTTTTTCAGTAGCACGCATAATCACCTTGTTGTACTTTATACTGCAGTTGTGCAGTGTATGCTGACAGATATCGACAAGATAACAAGTGTGACTATATTGTAAGTATGTAGATAAAGGCAACTTGGATTGTTTGTCAAGATGAAATGATTCAGACTGTTTAGACGGATGAATGAAACTGTCTTGGCAAGGGGCATTCTTGCTTCCACATACTCGGATAAACTTCTGCATTCTCTCCGCAGTGTTTGGTTACAGTCTGGCTGTGATTAAATTTGTCACACAGAGCACTTGATCTACAGTTGGTGGTACATTTGTGATGGTGTAATAGATGACAAACTGCAACAGTGATGGGTCAGGTGCTTCATTATGAAGGCTCTACACATGAAACGACAGACACTGAATCACTGGGAGCAAAGGGCTGAAAATCCAGCTTTGCTCAAGGCCTGCTCTGACAACTAAAGAGTGAGCACCAAAGAAAGGTGAACCACTGAAATTGTTTTGAGGCCTCCAAATTTAGGCAGCATTGGAACAGACTTTTTTACTGAATCCAGCCTATAAGCCCAATGTGTAGACTGCCATCTATAAAACAAGGAGAACATCATTCCTCCATCTCATCAACTCATGAAAACAAATCTATAGAACACTGAGCAACCTTTAGCTGCTGTGGTAAAGTGTGTATAAAGTGGAGGATCCCAAGACTCAATCATCACTGAATAGATGATGCTGCCTCATATAGCTATGATACTGTTGGTGTTTCTCCAGCAACCACACAGCAACTGGGGAAAAATGACCTATTGCCTAACAGTTTAGTTACACTCTGCTTGTTTATGTTAAACAGTTTCAAATATAGAACAGAATTCTGCATACATTTACCCCTTATTAATCCTCCTAATGTAGGCAGCTCCAATGAGCTAAGCCTACAAGATCTTGCAGCGTCCATTCATAGCGAGTTCCCAAATGGATGCCTTATTTGTAAATAAATAAGTATAATCCATTTCGTATTTTGATAAATTTACTCCTATCATACAAATCTGGGCCTTGGGAATACCATTTTGGGGTTCCTATCTTTTCATATATTGTGCCATACTCTCAGTATTTTAACATAAGCAGTCTTCGTTAGCTGTATGTATTAAAAAAAATAAAATAAAATAAAA
>VWZK01006247.1:0-17424 GCA_013396935.1 Baryphthengus martii | reverse complement strand
TATTTATTTATTTATTTATTTATTTATTTATTTATTTATCCCCGGAGCGACGCTTTGCCTCCTGAAAGTTATAGGGCCGTGACCGGTCGGAGGCAGCCCCCCTTCAACCTTCCGACTTTCAGTTAAAGAATCCGTTCTTCGCTTGGGAAAGCAGCTCCTTTGCTAGGGGGAGTGTAACACCGTGCTGTTTGTCTTACTATTAGAGTAGTAACTAATTGGAGCAGGAAGACAATACTAAATTGTCCTCTACGCACCAAGAAGCGCATCTCAGGGATTCTTTGATTCAACAACACGAAAATCTCCCAAACAGTGCCCATCCCCACTACATTTCTCATACAGAAACAAATAAAAGGGAAAATCTAGTCTTTCACTCTATATCATCTTTCCCGAAGCAACAACAAAGCAAGCCAATACTCCACCTCCTCGGAATTTACATAGCTCTTTAAGTGGGTAGAGACCTGCGCCAATTCATATCACCCGTGGGTCTGGCCCGAGGGCACTACTTTTCCCTTTTGAGTGCTCCTGCTAAGAGAGAGCTAGCAGGTAGGCAGCTCAGATCTGGGCTATGAATTAAGGAAAATTAGGAAATTGTACAAGAAATCAGCAAGTTTGATCACGGCTTTAGGGCATGATTTGTGAGGTAAAGCTAGCAAAAAAAAAAAAAGATTTAGTGTAGAGAGGACATGTCCAAATGCTGAGAATTTAACTGACTTTACACTTGTACGTCTCTGAAATCAAACTAACAGCTTTTTCTTAATCAGGGGCTGAGGAAAAAAGTATGTTATCTTGGAGCTTGATTTGCCAGTGTATTGGAGGAAGTGTGCAAAGGATGGTGAGAAAAATGGAGGGAGCTGTTTCTAATGGAAAGCAGAACACAACTCTGTTGTGCTCTTCCCTGGAATTTAGTTGTCATTCAACTGTTTCCCATGAGCAATAACGTTCTAGATATATCCACCTAGTAGCTGTAGAGTTTAATTTTTTTTTTTTTTTTTCACTTATATGGCCCTGAAAACATTCTTTCTATAGGGAGACAAGCTGCTTGGTGAAGAACTCCTACTCTTTCCTCTGCTTTGATTTAGCTCTCTCTTTTTTTTTTTTTTTCATTTACTAACATACTTATGGAAATAATTTGAAAACATATTGTATCTTTTAAAGTTTGAGATATTGTGCTGTTTGTTCTTATGCGGACCCTTAAATGAAGTCATTGTGGGGTTCTCCTTAAATAGTGGATGTGAAGAAAGCTTCATGTATTTCACAGGTTGGTGGGTATGGATTTTGCTACAGCATTTCCCCTCCCACTTGTTGCACAATTGTGCATTCACTTCTCACTTTTCCTTTAAAAGAAATAACAAAAAATTGAGTCTAGAAACCTCAGTCACAGAGATTACTACATAAAAATAACCCCCAAGCACAAACCAATCCATTATTTCCATTTTGGGTTTGAGCGAATCTGAAATAAGAAGTAGATATGAACAACCCCATGCATTTTAACAAATTGCTAATTCAGAAGCAAAAAATAAATTGGGAGGAATGCTGTACAAAATAAATACCATATGCATGACTCATCAGCATGTTGTTTCTTTTCATGTTTAATTATACCAAGGCTTCAAAATCTGTAATTTACTTTAAGATAACAGAAAACACACAGCTTCTTTAACAAAACGCAGTACAATTTAGAGACTTCAGTCCCATTTACTCCGTGAAAGTATCCAGGACATTAGCTACGTGACAAAAAGAACAAACCTTACCTGTGATATCATTTCAGTTTAAAAAGTTTGCCATGCATGTGTTTAAAGCTAACCACAAGCACATGAGCAGTGCAGCAATTACGATGCCAGACAGTCATTTGTATTGAAGAGGTCGTTTAGAATGGAGCTCTGGCAAGTGCAAATGTCTGCTGTGCCGCTTACAGCTTCTCTTGGGCACAATAAGATTTGTGAAAATGTTTTCTACTTGGTGTTTCTTGAACAAACATTTTCTTTGGAGAAGTCAGGGATGTGTGTCTTTTTTCTTGTTTGTTCTCCCTGAGCACAAATGGCAACACAATTATTACATGTGTTTTCAGAATATTTGTGATTTTCTCTTAATTAATTCTTTTTCTTCATTGGGCTATTTTTTTTTTTTCCAGAAATGTATTAATTGTCTGTATAGCTCATATATAAACCCTACAATTTACAAAATTACTATTATTATGGAGGATGGATACTGACATTTTTGCTTTTATATACCAAGAACTTATTTGTTCTCTTGTTGATCTTATGAAAACTCATAGATTTCTGTCTAGAAAATAGTATTGCAGCCTAGATTTTCTTTTTTTTAAAATTTAAGTATGAGACAATTAAGAGGAAAATCTGGTGTGCTATTACTAATGCAAAAAATGGCAGATTAAAACATGATACAGGATGATATTTATGTGGTTGGGAATAGGATTCCTCAATCTCTTTCCCACTACCTATCATAAGCTGTTTAATGAGATTGAACATGTTCACCACCAAACTTAATAAATAGATAGTGGGAATCTGAAGATATATAAAGGAAAAATTTTCCTTTCTGTGTTTGAGCTACAAATTGTAGACAATTCTAATTAGAGAGAAAGACTGTGCAGCAAGAGCTCTCTTCTAGTGCAATGCAATGTCACTCTGAGGTGCTGCAAGTAGCTGGGGCAAAAGCCTTGGGTATATAGATGGGATGGCTGATGGTGGCCCGAAACTGAGCTCTCTAGACCTACTGTAATAGATGCAGTAATCATGCCCAGTGCTTCTCATATCCTTCGAGTCACGAGGTCATGAGGTAGCAGTAGCATATGTCCAATCTATGGGGCAAATATACTACTTGACATTCCTTGGGAGCCTGGTCTCTGATTATCCAGAAAGTAAGCACAACTGATGCATGCCATGATGAAACCAGGGGAGAGGAGATGGGAAAGAGCTTATGCTTGTGCCTTGCCCTAATACAGTGACAATGAGGATCATGGCATAGGCTGCAAGCTGGAGTTGGGACACACTTCTGAGTTCCACAGGCTGCAAGGAGTAGCTTGCCCTTTCCAGACTTTTCTTCTATCTCTGTGGCTGATATCTAGTTTGGTAAAGAGCAGGTAACCATCTTCATCAAATCACTGTAAGCTAGTGTGGTGATTTGACCTTGGCTGGGAGCCAGGTGCCTACCAAGATGCTCTATCACTCCCCTCGCCCCTTTCTCCTCCTCTCAGTTGAACCAGGGGGAGAAAATAAGATGAAACTTGTAGGTTAAGACAAAGGCAGTTCAATGAAAAGCAAAGCAAGGCCACGTGCAGAAGCAAAAGAAAACAGAGTTATTCTCTACTTCCCATCAGAAGGTGATATTCAGCTCATATGGGGAAGCAGGGCTCCAATACACATAGCGGTTACTCTCGAGGACAAGCTGATTCCTCCCCCTTCTTTTTCTAGCTTTTATTGTTGAGCTGATGTCATATGGTATGGAATATTCCTTTGGTTAGTTTGGGTCAGCTGTCGCAGTGGCATCCCCTCCCCAGATTTTGTCCACCCCATCCTACCAAGGGGGGAATGTTGAACAAACAGCCCTGGTGCTGTGCAAGCCACAACATGGATGTGTTATCAACACCTTTCTAGCTCTCAGTATAAGCACAGCACTATGAGGGCTGTTATGGGGAAAATTAACTCTGTCTCAGTCAGACCCAATACAGTTAGTGGAGACAGCTCTGGAGAGCACTGTGGCAAAGACAGAAACAGCAGAATTCCTGGATTGTCCACTTTTAGACAGTGTACGAAGGGGAAAGAGTCATGAGTTGTAGAAGTTCAGCAAAGAACTTCTTATTTTGATAATTACTGTCTCATGTCCATACATACCACAGATGTAGCTGAAAGTAACCATTGCAAATCCCAGCACGCAATTGCTGCAGAATCTTGTGGTGAGGTGTATTCGTGTGTATGATTATGGTTTTTGAGCTGCCGTTGGCCTCTGTGCCACAGGAAGCTGAAGTTGTTGGAAAAAAAGTAGTAGCTGGTACATTTTGTTCTGCTAATGGTGATGGCTGGTGCAAACAGCCTTGCTGACACCTGCACAGTTAATCTTGTCCTGCAAAGGGTGGTTCACTTTGCTTTCTAATCCACAGATTGAGACTGACTGTTCAAGTACATACACTTAGTTATGCATCTGCTGCCAGGTGAGGAGGGAAAACGGCTGCCCGCTGCTGTGTCAGAGACACGAGTCTGCTGATTGCTTCCTTCAGGAGCATTCCCTCAGCAGCCGTGGCACTGGGTACAATGGCTTAATTTCAAAAAAGCAAAGTTGTTATATAATGTAATGCCTGGACATTTGAATGACTTGTGGTGTTCTATATAGCTCATCCTGGCAGGTCTATTCCTTACTGTTTGGGGTAGAGGACAAGGCAAAAGGTCTTTTCTCGATAGCAGGGTTCTCATAAAAAGATTTAATTGGGAATTCCTTTACTTATGTACATTGGCTGTTTAGTGAGTTTTTACTGGACTTTATCTTGTCCTACACTCATTTTTTTTAGGGAGAGGGACCATGTCCTTGTCCTTTAGGAAAATGTCTTTCTTTTTGCACGTTGTTACTTTTCTTAAACCTTAAAGGTACTCTCCTGATTACTGTGTCACCCTTGTCTTGCTTGGTGTGCCCGAAGAGTGACCTGCTTTGCTAAGGTGAAAAGACTGTGGATTTGATCTGGTTATTTTTGCTTTGGCTTGCACACACTTTTCTTTGGGTGTTATTGACTGTATAATTCATCACATTAGATCAGATACCAAACTCCTTTTTTTTTTTTTTTTTTTTCTGAACATCAGCTATATATAGAGGCAATGAGATAAACTTCCGGACCAAAGATTTCTGATATTTTAGAGACCTCTAATTTCAGATCACTGTCACACTGGTGAACAAAAAGGACCTCAGCAGACTTCAGATTTATGTATAGCAGGGAAAAAGTATTGAGCCTCTAGATATGATATGTCTGGCCTAATTCTAGTATGGTCCAGTGAGCTGTGCAATGTTCTGCTTGATTTACTTCAGTGTAAACAGTGTCTGACCTCTTCTACCATATCGGTCTAGTCCGTCCTCCTTAGATAAGGAAACCAGGAGAATTTTTGATCCCTATAGTCAGAGCAGTGGCCTGGCCTCACAGAACTTGTTTTATTTGAAGACTTCCCAGCCAAGTCTCCTGTGTTCAATTGGATGCTGCTGCTTCCAGGATGTCGTGTTCATGTTCACCCTGCTGTGCTAGCACTTCTCTGCATGTCTTTACTGTGTCTATGATGTTACAAACACCCCAAGATATATGGATAGCCTTTATCGCAGTTTGCTTGAATTCCTCCATTTTTAATGGATGACATAGAACTGATAAACAAACACTTGTTTTCATCTACATCATGGGCCAGAATGCCCCTTTTGGCCTTTTGGCTGTTTGCGTGTTTGTGTGTGAGTAAAGTGCAGAGTGTCTTGTAGAAATTCAGTACTGCAGGAAGAAAATACCTTTCAGATGTGCTTTTACTAAAAGAAAAAAAAAAAAAGTTTCTCATTATTTTCCAACATTATGCATAGTTATGGTATTCAGATTTAATTACATACAGAATAAATATAACACAGACCCTGAACTGGTGAGATCAGCTTTCAATCACAGCAGGCCATAAGCTCTAGTAATTAACCATACCTCCACAAACCATCCCCACTAATAAATCCAGGGAAAAAAGAACACAGCAGAGGAAAAAAGGCGAAATGAAAAATCCAAGATTTTATAGCAAAGGGCCAAACAGCACCCTCATGTATACACAATGCATCACTCGGAAAACCTACGGCGGTAAAAGCATTTGTTTTCCCAACTGAAGTGCCTGAGGCTGGGGATTCGGAAGAGCCGAGGTCTGTATTTAAGTCAGCATTTCTTTGAAATGAAGATGTGTTGGAGAACTGAATATGAAGGCTGTGTGGTGGCTCGACTCCCTGTGCCTTCATCCATCAGTCCCCGAGCCCCTCAGGGGAGCACGGAAGATTAAGAGCCGCGGAGGTAGCTAGCAGGTGGTGCAAGCACACCGCTTTATCGAGGAGCTGACTCTAGGCAAGGAGATCGGGACTGCCCTGACCTGATGTGGGAGTTGGCAGCGCCGTTGCGAAGCCTGAGTCAAGAGACTGAGAGTGAATATGGCCTGTCCTCTCTTGTGTGAAATGGTAGGGCTTCACATGAATCATCACGTTGTTTTCTAGTGGTAGTTAAAATTTTCCACTCTGCTTTTGATGTCGCACACACAACCTTTGAAAGTCCCCAAACTGGAGTCTTAACAAAAGGGATGTAAAGCAAGGAATCATTCTTCAGTTAAAACTAAACAAAATGAAAGAAATTCTAAATGAAACAATAGCAATTGTAGAAAGATCACCTGTTTCATTCCAGTCAGGCCCCCAGAGATATTAAACACACTTACTTCACCGACTTAATTGCCTCAGGATGAGGCAATCCTGTATATCTTTTTTAGAACCATTAATAACCTACTTCACCTGATTGCAGCAAGTATTTTATTAGAGGATTTGTCAAATGGTAAATGCAAGGACTTTATGCACAGATAAACAACAAAAATTGACCAAATTTAGCCTCCACTTACAGCTAAAGCTCATTTTTATTTTAATCTTCCATTTAATTTGAAACTTAATAGCTTTTCAAAAATTAAACCTACGTGATTTTTCTACCACACTTATTTTGATTAAATCAAATATGCTCATTTCCACAATGCTCAGTGCCTTGTTATCGAGAATTGTTGAACATGTGCAATTTTTTAAATCTATTCCTTTTATTTTTGATAAAATATAATAAAGAAGCAGAAATTCTTAAAAGACAATGAGAAACTAGCCACCCACAATTTATATTTGTAGATAAATACACCTAAATTTGAGGACAAGTGTAGAGAGCTGCCCTTCAGAAGGAGTCAAGGCGTGCAAACAATAGAAATGTCTGCCTGGTTACCAAGACTGCAGAAAAGGGTCTGCAAATTTCAGGGTGTTTGAGTGAAAACATAAAACAATGCAATGATGCTGCAAAAAATGAAGCTGCCATCCCAATGGGATTCGGTATTTCTAGCAAATAATATGTTTGTGGGCAAGGGAAGGTTGCTGCTGCGTGGCATCCAGCCCTGGCCGGCCCTACTAAGAGAGCAGAGAAGAACAGCAGGCAAAAGCAAGGACTTGTCACCTACCATGAAAGGCTGTAGTAATTTGATTTCTTTAATATTAAAAGGAGGAGAATGAGAGACTTCATTGGTGTTTTGGGAGAGAGAGGTTGTAACAACAAAAAAAAGCCATTTACCACTTCTGTGTAGCCATTATTAAAAAATGGCTGATATTCACATGAAGGAAAGATTAGGTTGGATATTAAGGAAAAAATTCTATCTGCTGGGATGGTGAAATAGGGAATGGCCTATCAGGGTATGTGTAGAAACCTCCCTGGTGGAAATCTGAAAAACAAAGTCAGACCTCTGTTTGGAGGCCGTTTGGAGAGAGATCATTCAACTCTGGCTCCAGGGCTGGCCTGGTCTCTTGCATTGCTTCTCAGCTCTCTGTTCATGTGGCTCTGTCCTACGGCAAGGTCGGGCAAACATATAAGCAATGCATCATTTCTGTAAAACAGGGGAACTCTATCTGATCCTCAGTATATAATACACATTTCTGGGAGTTAAAACGTGGACTGAGAACAATGTCTATCTTCCCTACTCTGCAGAGCTGATATCTTTTCTACTGAAGCTGCTTTTAACAGATTTTTTTTTTTATTAAATTATAAATTTACACTGCCATATTTTTCTTACTTTTCTTAAAATAGACAAACCAAAAAGCTAGCATGGCTTCAACGTTGCCTTCCTCACCCTCAAATGTTTTAATCTAAAATACCACTGTTGTGCCTCATAGTGACAGTAATTTATCGTCTCACATTGCTACCCTTTGCATGATTAGCCTGCATGCCTCAAGCAGCTCTGCAGCCAGGAACTCTCTCTTCTGTCTTCTGACAGGAATCATAGTGGGAAAATTGGAAATCAGAAAGAAGATGGGAATAGGAAATTAAGCTCCAAGAGAATACAACATTGGCTCTTCTTAGTCTCATTTTGACTTTCAGCTGAAAAAACCCACAATAATTAAAAAAAAAGTTATAAAAAGTAGAAACTTTCCCATGGCTATTAAAATCATTGTTCTGATATACCTGTTGGTTCACAGAGAGCTCTCCTGTGTACGTTTGAATGGAAGCCCAAGAGGCTATTAAAAAGAAAGGAAATTTCTACTACAGAAATAGTATTTCCTTATGAAATACATTATGACTTACTCTGCCATTGTGTGTTGGTGACTTTAACAACACTGTGGAAGATAAGGACTGCTTATAAAGCCTGCATTGGTGAAGATTAAAGATCTCCCTTAATTCCTGATGGCTTATTCTAAAAGAAAAAGATCGTATCTCAGCAGTAGATTCTGAGTATCTGCTTGCTCTTTGGCAGAGGAAGACAGGGAGACAGGGACTCTTCAACCACATGCTGTCTGTATTCTAAGGACAGTACACTGACAGTTCGTCAAACAAACACCACTTTGACCAGCTGGCCAAAGGGGGATGTTTTCATATACAAAATAACCTTTAGCTCTAAGCTTCTCCTGAAGCCTCTAAATTTCAATTAGAAACCTAACCTCAGGCACCATTAATGCATTTCTTCTTTCAAAGCCTTCTTTATTGCACTAAAATGAGATACGATATGTGCATTTGCACTGTTTAAGGGCAACATGATGGAGAGAAAAACCAGCCTTTACTAATATTAGTGTATCCTCAGTCACAAACTTACTAGCATTCATAGTTCAGTGAAGAAAATTCAACTGCTTCCAGTGCAGGACAGTCCTTTGCCAGTCAATAGAAGCCAACTAGCCACAACCTGCAGGTGGCCAGCTCTGCTCTGTCTTTCTTGCAGATAGAATTGTTACTTGATTAAGTGTTCTTAATGTTGAAGGATGTTCATTTCCCTAGGAGATATCCTAATTGCTACACTCCCTAACTACTGCTTCCTTTTGGGTTCTGTTTTACTTTCTAATACTTGTTCTTGTAGTTTTCTGATGGTGACACATCTTCAGCAAAAATGATGGAGAATATCACAGTTGAGAGAGGTTTGTAGGTAGGATGCTTGCATATCCTCTGCTTATCAGGATTCCAACTTATCACCTCTTGGCAGGTTGGATTTGAAACTGATGTTTCTGGCTTTCAGTCTGAGTGTCTTCTAGGATATTACCTCCCAAGAGCTCCAAATACAGAGTTTGTGGATAAGGGAAGAGCAATTGATATCATCTACCTGGACTCGGGCAAAGTTACGCTGTTCCGCATAATATCCTGGTCTCTAAACTGGAGAGATGTGGATTTGATGGACGGACCACATGGTGGATAAGGAATTGGCTGGGTGGTGGCAAGGTCCTGCATCTGGGTTGAAGCAATCCCAAGCATTAATTCAGGCTGGGCAGAGTATGGCTAGAGAACAGTCCTGAGGAGAAAGACTTGAGGGTGCTGGTTAAAGAAAAGCTTAACACAAGCCAACAATGTGCAAGTGCAGCCCAGAAAGCCAACTGTATCCTGGGCTGCATCAAAAGAAGTATGGCCAGCAGGTCGAGGCAGGTTATTCTCTCCCTCTACTCCACTCTTATGAGACCCCACCTGGAGTACGGTCTCTGGTTCTGGAGCCCCCAACATAAAAATGACATGGACCTGTTGGAGTGGGTCCAGAGGAGGGCCACGCATTAAATGAATGCCAACTTTTTAGTTTTCAGACAATTCATTATTTCATGCAAATGATGATTTCTTTGTGCTTGAATACTAACTCCAAAAGCAAGTAGATGATCTGTCTCTGCTATAGAAGAGCTCTGTGAAAAACATCATTGTTCTTAATGTTTGTTTGGAATATTTTTTTTTTTTTTCTGTGGAAAGGAGTGGGGAAAGGCAATTAATAATTTAATTTTCTAGACTTTAATATACTCTTTCCAAGTGAAAGTAAGTCCTTCTGAATGTTTCCTTTCACTAGCCAGGAAAAGAATTTCCATTGCCTGTGAATGAATTTGTTCAATTCTTTCAAGAAATTGTAAATCCTCACTGTTCACTGTTTGTGTGAAAATATATGTTCAGCCATTGTCTTCAACAAGCTTCAATGAGACTAATCTTGACTTCCATAGACACTTCTGTTTCTTCATAGTGCCCTTTTGTTTAATGAATATGTGAATATATTAGAAGGGTTACAGTGGAAGCAGATGTCATTATAGTTTGAGTACAGACAGCATATAGTGCTCTTTTATTTGTTGCTGGTACTGATGGGTTCTCAATTCACTTGGCTTGGCACCAACATATCTGAACAAGTGCAAAATGACATACCTAGGTGAGGACAAATGAGGTGACAAGGGAGATGAAAACTCAGGCAATTCTATCAGTGCTGTGTGGTCATGGCGTTCCCCAAACTTTATGCTTGATGATAGCAAAGTTTGCTACTGAATCTTTTAGTGACTTTAACTTGTATCGCCTCTCAAACAGGCCTGTAGCAGAAATATAAAAGAGTAGAAATCATAAGATTTGCAGAAACCCCCAGATTTTTCTTTGAAAAAGTCTTTAAAGATAGGAACATTGTGTTTTTTGTCTCTCGGCAGGAGGCACTCGTTAGGTAATAGGTTTTTGTCATAAAAGGCTAATATTGTAGTAGCTGAGACTGTTTTTCATATCTGCTTGGCAGAGGAAGGATGACGTTTGCTTTTTCGCTTTTACATTCATAACAACTGTCTGTTCACTTTTACGCACTTAATAGTTTTGCCACTCTGGCATTAGACTAGTTCAACATAACCTGATGGAAAAACTTCAAGCCACTGGAATGTTAAAGACAGGCTGTCCAATTTCTAAACAAGATTGGTTGCTAGGAGCAGATGAGATGAATTTGTGTTCATCATTCATATAATTTGCAACTTGCGTTGCAAATTATATTGTTCAGGTGGTGTAGCTCCTGAACCCAGAGCCACATCTGAAGAAGTATTGCTTTTTCTCCTCGGTGTTGTGTTGAGATTAATGCTTGATGATTTTAGTATAAACCAATATTTAACACAGGAATGTCACCTCCTTTCAACTTTTTGACTGGCTGATAATTGTGCTTCCTGGTCAATTCAGTTTATTTAATCAGCACAATATTATCAATTGCATATTATCTGTATGTCTGGAATATTCTTTTAAAAACTAATTGACATACAGTTGTACCTTTATAGGAGAGAAAACATATATAAACTCAACAAGAAACAGCTATTAAAATACTTTAATATTTATTCACTATCTTATTATAATATTCCAAGAATGGAAGGGCTCAAATGACATCAAAATCATCCAGAGTAAATATTTTTCCATGCAGTAAGTAGTTAAGTTGTGAAACATTTTGCCACATGATGCCAAGATGCTATATGAGTTGTATAACCAATTGGAAAATTTAGTAGAAGAAAACACTATTGAAGACTAGAAACACCGGTTTCGGTGTTCAGGAAGAAGTTCAGGGAGTCTCTGTGCAGCAAATGGCTGAAATTGAGACTATTCCCATTCATCTTCCAATGTGATTGACCTCCCTCCCCAGGCACCCACCCTCAGCCACTGTTGGAATAGGATACTCCAGTTGATAAAGCCTGGTGTTACCTACAACAGCTATTCATGTCCCAGAGTAGGTCAATCAGCCAACCAGCAGAGAGAGTGAGCATATTCATTCATACAGGTATACTGGCTCTATTATTTTTTTTTTTAAAAAAAATCATCATAACATGGAGCTAATCCAAACCTGTCTAAAGTCATCAATTCAAAAAGCTGACTTCCATTTTAAGTTAGATTGAGCTCTGGAAATTGTAGTAGCAAAAGTGTCAAAAAAGGACAAATTATTTCTCCTACCGTATTAACTGATTATGCTTGTGAAAAAGTGTGGGTTAAAGGGTAGAATAGACAGAGCATGACTTTCAGTTTCTTTTTAAATGTTGCAGTTCTCAAGTATATTTTTGTACTGACATCTGGATATTTCAATATCTGAAGCAAACAGGAACAAAACAGAAACCACCTGGACTTCCAAACTCCATATGTAGAAGATGTAAATATAATTTTGCCTTGCTTCCTTTTTTTTTTTTTTTTTTTTTCCCAATCTTCCTGCTCAACTTGTTTGTTCTTGGAAAACTTCCTAATTGCTTTATTTTTATTTTAGAGTTTCTTTAAATAAACACAATGCTGTTATTCTGCAGATGTGTAGGGAAACCCTGACCCCTGCTGAAGCCTAAGCGAGACTTATTGTTGATATGACTCCACTCCAGGACTTCACAGTGGAAATCACTCGGTCTAGGAGTAGAATTTTTATAGTTACATAGTGCAAGGACCAACCTAATCAGGTCTAAACTTCTGTATAGGTCAGAGTGTGTGTTTCACTCAGTTCTCAGTGTTGAGTATTTTGTTCATCTGCGTAAAGGACAACATCGAAATACTGCTTTGGGTTTGGATGTGAAATTCAGCTGTGTCACACAATATTTGGCTCACTAGACTTCAGTAGAGTTAGATTCAGTTAATTGAAGTCAGTCAACAGGAGCCTTTTGTACATATTTGAAAGAAGAATGTAGACCTTTTTAACTAATCAACTACAGAACATTATCAAGTTCCCATAAGAAACGGTTTAAGTGCAACATGATAATGAAAAAGTCAGTGAAAAAATTTTATTCACTTTGAGTAGCTCTACAATCTAGAATCTGAAAAGAAACCACTTTACATAATGGAAGGAGATACTTACAAAGCAGTCAGAGTGAAAAATACCTAGAATTATAGGGGGTAGCAAATTAGAAAAAAGCTTGTAAAGTGATATAGCAGCAAAAGTAATTCCAAGCTGGAGAGATATGTTTTTAGAAACGAAAGAGGTGCTAATGCCTTTATTACGTGAAATGGTGCCTGCAATATCGCACTGAGTTCTGGGAGACTCCAATAGTAGGAAAACATCACCAGTGAAAACAAAATCGAGCAAACCTGGTAAATGCTTTGGAGGCCGTGGTAAAAGTATGTACTGTATAGCCAAACGCTGATGGTTTCACTCTTCTTTAGAAAGACTAATTTAAGAGGCTCCTTAGAAATTTAAAAGTCAGACAAGTGTGACAAAATAGTGTGAATAATCTGATGTTTACTACCTCTTCTCTGCCTCCAGGTGAGTTTCAACCATGTAGGAGACTTTGAACTAGATCTCTAGGTGGATTGCCTGACTCCACCACCATATATTAATTGTCTTTGAGACATCCAATGCTGAATTCTTCTGTGTACATCAATATGCCATTTCTTCAGATTTGTCTCATTCTCGTAATGATCTACATCCCTTGTTGTTGAAGACATTGAAATGAGTCAGCCAGACATACAGTTTTCTTCAGACTTCAAGAGTGTCTGCACTGGGCCAGGCTAAAGGTCCGTCTAGCCCATTATCCTGTCCTTGACTGCTGCCATCAACAGATGCATAGGGAATACAAGAGCAACTGTGCAGTGATACTTCTCAGAATCATGCTCCAACGTTCTTATGGTATTTCCTCCTGGAGGGATGCCATGTTTCTGTTTACTAGCCCTGTTGAGTTTCTTTTCCATGAATTTCTTCAGATGCTTTTTGAATCCATATGGATTTTTGAAAGTCCCGGTGTCTCCCAGTTAAAAAAGTTCCTTACCTTAACTATGCACCATTTAACAAGAATGTCCAATTTCTTCTTCTGAACTTGACTTTTCCAAGTTTCACCTGATGGTCTCTCAACTCTTAATAGTGAGTGAGATATAATTCCTAATATATCCTGATCACATCATTCTTATGGAGCTTTACTATGTCTCTGTTAGTCATTTAAGTTTTTTTTTTTTTTTTTTTTTTTTTTTCCAGTTCCAGAAGTCTTATTTTATTTAACCTACTCACGTCTGGAGGCTGTTACTGATTTTCGTTCATGCTTGTCATCCTTCTTCAAACCTTTTCACATTCTATTTTAGCTATTTGACCAGTTACATCAGTGTAACTGTAACTACTCTCACTTTGCTAATTTACAAATCTGGATTCTAATCTGGCAGTGGGAGCCAAAAGGACTGAACCATGGTCAGCTGAACTGAGCTCAGTATGGATCCATGGCAAACATCTGATAATAAAATTGAAATGGAAGAGAGGATCAGAACCACGTGTCCTCCTTCCTGATGCATGTGGGCAGTTTGGAGTGAACTGTTTTCACTGGTTTGCTCAGAAGGGCTTTTATCTCCAGTGACGATTATTTCTTTGTAAATGTCCAGCTTAACCTTAGTTATGAAGAAAAAGAGAACCTTTCTGTTCTTCTGAGTAACTGGGCAAAACACATTAACCTAAAATATGAATGCTAATTATTGCTTAAATAATTTTCCTCCAAATTTCACTGTTCTATAAGCACCTTAAAAAAAAAAATTAATTTCTAACCAAAGGGCAAGATTCAGAATGCCCTGAAGTTTTGGAAAACCGTAAGGTGAAAAACAGTCAGCTGGAAATGACCACCCAAAAGAGTGATTAACAGGAAAGACAAGAATTTAAATAACACTGGAGCAGCATTCTGCAGATGCTCACAATTTCAGCAGAATGGCTTACAGCAAGGGAAGTTCAGCACATTCATGAGCCTTTGCAGGACTGGGGCTACATGGAGGATGTGTTTTCTCTCTCCCCAGAGCTATATAAATGATACATCTTGGATAAAATTCATCCCTGATGTATAAGTTAAAAATAGAGACTAGAAACAATTCTTTTTAGATCTAAACATTTGCACGGGATAAGGACTATTGAATATTAAAAATCTGTGAAGTAACATAAAACAGAGCTGGACAGACATCCTCAGAGGGCTCTGTAAAAACTTACAGAAACCTGAAGTAATGATCAGGATAGACATGGGTTTTAAAAATAACTTTCCCTGACTTCTTCAGGGTCCAGTAATTTTTTATGTATTCAAAAAATACTCTCTGAACGTGATCTCAAGCCACTGGAAATAGAATTTTTGCTTGACTTTTGGTGTGAAAATGATCTCCTAAAATATCGTATTTGCACAAAAAGTCTGTTTTATGTGAGATTGTTTATTTCTTCTGTCTTTGGTCTGCAGAGGATGAATTCTGCTCCATGCTAATCAGCCTGGATGGTTAATGCCCAATTGGTATGTTAAGTGTTTAGGTTTATGATGCCATATAAATAAAGCGCTAAATACAAATGAAATAAAAACATCATTACTACAGTTTGCGTTAGGTTTATAGTGTTGTGTTCTCAAGATGTGCAACTGCTTTGTGTGCAGCAATTGAAGGTTATACACTTTAGATTATAAGAAGTTCAAGCATGTGGTACAGGAAGAAACATCAAAGGTTAGACTGTTATTATTAGGACACTTCAAAGAAAAGAATTTCTGAAGCCTTTAAGTATTATGGCAGGTGCATGAAGAGGTGCCAGGTCATCTCAGGGTGGTCAAGAGGAGGCTACATTGAAACTAGATTGCATAGGACTCCTTTTATCTGTCAAAGACAGTTGGGATTCCGACTTGGAAAGAGTTTTAACAGTGATTTTGAATACTGGACATCAAGCCTCTCTTATTTCAGCTGCTCTCAGCATGGAAGCTTGCAGTCATGGTGTCTACCAATGGGCACATCTGGGTAACAGAAGAGTGGTCCTCCTGG
The DNA here is from genome assembly GCA_013396935.1 of Baryphthengus martii. Classification (NCBI taxonomy): domain Eukaryota; kingdom Metazoa; phylum Chordata; class Aves; order Coraciiformes; family Momotidae; genus Baryphthengus; species Baryphthengus martii. The sequence goes on along the minus strand of VWZK01006247.1, from coordinate 1,748 downwards.
TCATGTCCCAGCCACAGAGTCTCTGGTACGGCCCACGGCTGTCACCGGGTCAGGCAGGCTAAATGCTCGGTAAAACTTTTTCGGTTTTCAAGCAGATACTTGCTTCAATAACTACGGCAGTGCAGGGGGATGACCTCTGGCTCCTCCTCAATGTCAATAGTCCATTTGAAGACAAAAGTGTCATTCTAGTGTTTCTTATTTAGGACAAGTGCAAAAGGAGATTAATTATATTTGTAGTTTAAACAAACTAGCACAATAAATCCAACACCTTCTGACTGGAGTGTGATCATACTCCCCTAATGGGATGTTACATGAAGCTGTATAGAGCATAATATTTTTACAATCAAATTAAGTGACAGTGATGGTTAATTTTAGCTGATTAAAGCAATATATGTTCAGGGCTTGGAAAGAAAACATTTATTTCTTTAGCTTGTACAGACTTCTCGTTCCTGGAGACTTGTTTCTCAGCCTCATCTACTTTGTGTTATAACTTGTCAATTTAAGGCCACTTAACAAGTATATTCTTCTTTGGAACATTATCAGCCGAAATAATGATTTGTCTTAATAAAATGAAAAAACAAAATTAATTATATATAGCCAACAAAAACATATTCCCTGCAACCAACTGCAAGAGGGTTTCTTTCTGCTAATGAATTAATACATTAAATAATTATAGTTAAAAACCATTTTACATTACTTTGATCATTCACTTACACGTCATTAAGTAGTCTGAGCATTTTAGTGTGAAAAGGCTGTGTTTACAAATTAGTCCAGAGGACATGTTTCACAGTGAAGATCAGCACATATATTGTGTTTTATTTCAGCTGCACATGACACAACCTTAATATTAGAGGCAGATGATTAAAAGAACATTACCTGAGCCTTGAGAGTCACTGAATGAGCTATGCTAAATTGGTTGTTTTCTATTTTGTGATTAATTGTGCTTCTAAACCATATTTTAGTGTGCTTTGTTTTTCTGTCCCCAGTCATCCCATATTATTAAAGAGAAATTCTGCATATCTCTCCTGGAGTCCAATTAAGGATTTGCATCATGACTAGATTTTTCACTTTAATTACTGTATATAAAGTAGGTTTTGACTTATTTCCATATTTATCAAACTATGCAGAAGAAGCAAAATTCATCAAATAAACAGATATCTGTGGCTATAATTGCAGCCTGCACTGAGCATGTAGGAAGAAAATATGAGGGTCCAAATTTCATTATGTAGAACATAATAAACATCTGAATAATTAAACTGTGTGTAAATCACACGCTTGGCAGTAGTAGGAACAGAGAAGAGATACCTTAGTTTGATCAAAAAAAATACCATGCTTCTAAATATATTTAAAAAATATACTCTAAACATAATTCAATCAGCAGTGAGTAGAAAAACAAGAACCAAAGCCTTAAATTTGCGGCTTGTTATCAGGTAAGGGAGGATGCTGCGTACATTTAGAAACATTTTTTTCATTAATAGTAAAATATGCTTAGCTCTCTCCTCTGCATGTGTATTGAAAACATGTTACAAGCAAACTAGAGGATACAAACTCCTATATTGAAATGGCAAGCTCAATTAGGACAATGCAGCCAGCTTTGATAAACTGCTTTAAATCAAAGGTTTGAAAATGGCCTAATTGCTAAGGCAGAAGCTTTGTCAATTTAACTGTGAGTTCATTGTTCGCTTAAATATCTTCTCTTATGTTGCAGTTAAAAGGAATATAGGAATATTTATTTATTAAATAATTTA
>VWZK01006236.1:0-10515 GCA_013396935.1 Baryphthengus martii | reverse complement strand
CTGGCAAGGGGGTTGGACTTGATGATCTTGATGACCTTAACATTCTGTGATTCTATGAGTTGAGTCTGTTCAGCCTGGAGAAGAGAAGGCTCCAGGGAGACCTAACAGTGGCCTTCCAGTAGCTGAATGGGGCCTACAGGAAACCTGGGGAGTGACTGTTTAGAAGGGCATGTAGCAACAGGACAAGAGGCAATGGTTTTAAAGTAGAGATGCGTAAGTATACTTTACCATGTGCAAGTACACTTCACAAAAAAGTCAGAAAAAAACATGAAGTGATTGAGCAGATCACCCAATTAAATAAGGAGAATCTGTTTTGTATGCAAAAGACAAAGGAAAATGTAGCCCAGAGAAAGTGCAGAAGAATCTCAGAAGGTAGGCAGATTCACTGATTGAATGTGACAAAGTCTCAAGAGGTGCTTTCCCAGTAATCATTGTACCATCTCCTTCAGTCTCAGATCTGCTGAATGGCTGCTGTGCCTGGCTGACTTGAAGAGGAAAGTGTCTACAATGCAACTGCTCAACCCCTGCTGACTGCTGTCCAGTCAGATCTTGAGCAGCGATCGGCTGCNGGGCATGTAGCAACAGGACAAGAGGCAATGGTTTTAAAGTAGAGATGCGTAAGTATACTTTACCATGTGCAAGTACACTTCACAAAAAAGTCAGAAAAAAACATGAAGTGATTGAGCAGATCACCCAATTAAATAAGGAGAATCTGTTTTGTATGCAAAAGACAAAGGAAAATGTAGCCCAGAGAAAGTGCAGAAGAATCTCAGAAGGTAGGCAGATTCACTGATTGAATGTGACAAAGTCTCAAGAGGTGCTTTCCCAGTAATCATTGTACCATCTCCTTCAGTCTCAGATCTGCTGAATGGCTGCTGTGCCTGGCTGACTTGAAGAGGAAAGTGTCTACAATGCAACTGCTCAACCCCTGCTGACTGCTGTCCAGTCAGATCTTGAGCAGCGATCGGCTCCTCCTGGTCAACTCCTGCCAGTTTATATACTGAACATGACATCCTATGGTATGGCATATCCCTTTGGCTAGTTTGGGTCAGATGTCTTGACCATGCTTCCTCTCAGCTTTTTGCACACCTGCTCATCTACAGAGTATGGGAAAGCAAAAAAATCCTTGATTTAGTGTAAGTGCTACTCAGCAACAAGTAAAACATCAGTGACTTATCAACATTCTCATAAATCCAAAACAAAGTGCTATACCAACTACTAGAAATTAAATTAACTCTATTCCAGCTGAAACAAGGACATAAGAGATGTCCCATTAAAACCTTAAAAGAATGGCTAAAATCTGGCAATTAGGTTCTGCTTACTCAGAAGTTTAGGTACAAGAAACGAACACTTTCATTTAATGCACACTTAGATATTTTCTTAGGAAAGCTACTTCACTAGTAGGTTACTATATTTTAACTACCTTCTCTGCAACTCAAAGGAAATCCTAGAGAAGTTGGCTGCTTATTATCTTTAACCTTGACTGTCATTTTAATAACTTTCCAAATGAATACCACACTTACTTAGATTTCTTGCACACCATCCATTCATAAAATGCATCACATAATTTTTTTTCACCACAGGCTAGCATGTGCCTTTTGTCACATTGAATTTATCATTCTGTGACTGAAACCTTATTAAAAGTATTCACATTCCATATTCTCAGAAACACAATTTTGATTCAATATCAACTCGACATGAGCATGACCCATGTTAATTGTTTAAGACATAGAGGATCAACTTTAATTTTTGATAATGTGACAAAAATCCAGAAAAAAAACAAAGGTCCCTCATGGTATACTTTGTATTTCTCTAAGTTAATAATAAAGGAATTTTTACATATACTAGTTCTGTACCTTATGAAGATTTGATGTGATAACTTGGTACTGTGTAACTTGGAGAAAACTAGTATGTGTCTGATAAACTTAAGTAATAGTTTTAAGGTTTTACTTCTATGATAGAAATGCAGGAATGGGGAAGGGGAGTCTGGAGGAGTTTATTGAGTTAAAAAGATAAAATTGTGCCTGAACCCTTGTTTTGATGGATACTAATTCAGTTTTCTCTCACCTTCTTTTTTCTAGTTCCTGCTCAAAATTCCATGCATATTTTTATACAGAGACAAAACTAGGCACAGCTGTCATTTCCAATTAAATGTCAATAACTACAGTTGAGTATATGTGAACTGGATTTAATTGTGTTAACACTGTTTTCAATAAATACAGACAAAAGCCTTCTTCTTTAATATAACAGCAAATAGAAAAAAAAAAAATGTCCACCACGAATATCTTGGGTGGGGGCGGGAAAGAAAGTTTTTTTTCCTCTGGGACTATATTGTTAAAGTGAAACACAGGGTTAGTATATTCTATTTAGGTTATGTGGCTACACTGTCAAGCAGCTTTCGTTCTTAGAATTCATTCTTGCATTCAATAAGCCACTACATAATCTTAAATAAGAAGAATCAAAGGTACCTTCTAGTTTTCCAAAACAGAAACATAGAATATGCACTTCTCCAAAGCTGTATTTAATTATTTTTTAATATGTTCCTACAGAGATAAGATCTGGTTTATAGTGTATTGCTTTGCTCACTGATGAGCATGTACAACATTGTGTAATCTAGAACATATGATTAGAATCTGATTTATAAGAAAGAAAGGTAAAATGTAATGAAAATAAAACAATATTTTTACATTTTGTTTTAAATCTTATCTGATTACACTTTTTAATTTTACATTATAGATGCTTGTCAAGGTACTTTGACAGTCTTAATTATGTAAACAAGAAGTATATTACTGCTCCAAATAAGAGCAATTCCTTAGCTAGAAGGTCTGAAAGGAAAACTTAAATTAATATTATAAACATTATTCTAGCACTGTTGAAATCAATGGGGTAGTAACACAATTTTAGTGAGTTTCAATATATTGAAGTAATTCTCCACTAACTGTAATTGTGACCATGAATTCTGGCTACCTGAGGTACTAATACTAAAATTCCCACTAATTCAGTAATAGCATGACAACAATAGTCTGGTCTCATCATCTCAACCTCAAAGGCTTCCCTAATTTTTTTTTTTTTTTTTTTTTTAAATGATTTTGAAAGATTATCTGAGATTGGGAGAAAAAATTGGACTTACTTATGCTTTTGCCTAACAGGCAGAACATCATCTGAAGTCCTAGGACTCTCCTCCTTTTCCCTCCCTCTGTGCTGTGACACTTTCAGTCTGCTCAGGCAAATCTTGTCCATACCATTGGTGAGCAAAGAGGAGAATAATGGTAACATTGAGAAAACAGTTACAGAACTAAGCAAAGGCTTTATCAAACTTCAGCTTTATGTTTCCCTGATTGAAGAATTTAACATATTTAAATTTCAAATGCTGAAAAGTGACTCACAAATAGTCTTCAAATACATCTGTCTGATCATGTACAGATATGTACGTCTACATTGTACCTAGTCATGAAAATTTGCCTATTTTATCATGATCTTCCAATAAACGATTCATCTCATCCTAAGTAGTAATCTACTTTTAGATAAATGAATCTCACTGTAAAAATGCTGGAATTGTCTCTGCTGTTTATTAAAGGAACCTAAGGTGACCAGTTATAAATGTAGACATTTTAAGCTTAGATGAAGTTACTTTCTCCTTTAAAGGCTGAATTAAATTATCCAGACATAGCTGTCAAATACCTTTACAAATGTCATAGTATTTCCTCCCTGACCTCCAGCTGATGTTCCAGAATAATGCAGATACACCATAAATCCTGTGTCATAGCCGATAAGCCTTTGCGGGCCTCTCAAATACCCTGAGGTACCTTAGATGACACTACATGCCCTGTGTTTAGACAATTGAACGGAGCCTTAAATGTACATAGTGATTCCTAAATTATTTTTTTTAATCCATTTCACAAGTTTCAGTGAGCATTATCAAGCAAATATATTTTAATTTGGAAGGTGAAGACAGAACAGCTAGACATAGCCAGCCACAAACAACCTCATAATAGCCTGGCTAGATAGCTGTCAATCATAAAACACAGGTAAGACTGGCATATGTTATTTGCAGTTATTCCATCTCATTGCCAACATAAACTAAAGGCGATTTGAAAGACTATCATCTGCAACAAATAGAACAAAATGCAAAGTGATGGTCAACAGTTTATAGTAGATACGGTAAAACACCTGACTAAACTGAAGGAATGGATGGTTCCTTAGGACCCTGGGATATTGATGGGAAACCAAGAAACAATTCAAGGGACTCAGACACCCCTACAGCAACACATCAGCTCTTATCATATCTCTCAAATATATGTATGTATGATATACATATAAATATAAATGTGTGTATATATGTATATATACATACATCTTTGTTTATTTTTATGCAGAATGATAGAATAATTTAGATTGGAAAGCATCCAGTTAGATCAGGTTGCCCAGGGACTTGGTCAGCTGAATTCTGAAAAATTCAGGTATGAAGATTTCACAATCTCTCCAAGCAGCCTGTTCCAATATATTACCACCCTCACAGTAAAAACAGAAAAATAAACTTAAAAATGAAAATAAAAAAATCCCCTACTCAGAAATGTCTGTGTTCACAGCCTTTTATCCTGTCATTGCTGTTATCATGATGCACCATTGAGAAGAATTTAGTTGTCTTTACTATTCTTCCAGTCTTCTCCCAAAAAGTGAAGACAGCCACAAGATCTTCCCTTAGCCTTCTCTTTCTGAGTCTGAGCAAAGCAAATCCTCTCAGTAGTAGTAAATACTGAGTTATTTAACATTTTCTGTGGTTGCTGTTAGTTACTTGTTAGTCGACCACTAATTACATGTGTCTTAGAATGTTTCTCCATATGTAGTTCAAGGTGTTCTGATGAGCCTGGGATAGTATAAAGATTCCTTTGTTCACAGCCTTTGATTGTTAAGCAGGCCAACTGGTTAGCAAAGCAAAAATACCCATTCAGTCTGTTAGCTCAATTGGTTTCCCTTAGCGGGTGCGCAGCATAAATTCCAAGTGTAGGAAAAAAAGATGCAATTGATTACTCTTCATCTGTGTAACAAGAACAAAACTCAAAGTTTAGTTTATTTCTCTTAACTTTAGAAATATGCAATTAAAATCTCTAAATCTAAATTACTTCCTCTCATATACCTATACAGTAAGTGGTAAAAATCACCTATGGTTAGAGGGAAATTCACCTGAAAGAGCTAATGAAGAATGAAATAACCTACTCTGGAGATTTTATTTTTGTCTAGTTACTTAAAAAGACTACAAATGAGTTACTGAATACAATGACTTTCCTGGACATGGGTATCTAGGGTAAGCCAAGTAGATTTGAATGCATTAAAATTAAACCGGAAATAAAGCATGCTATGTAAGGAAGAAAACACTGGGTTTTTTTCTTTGATTTTCCTTCTTTAGGAGCTTGTATGAAGACTGTGATTTGCAATTGGAACAATTAATCAAAGGCTATAGTGAGATTCTGCGGGACTGAACAATTTATTTTAGTATAGACACTTTAAAAATGAATTATATCTTTTGATATTTATAGGAATCAGAAGCAAATAATTTATTGAAATAAGCCACTGTTCTGTTATCATTTGTTAAACTATCTAAACATGCACAAATACAGATATTCTGAAAAACTGTTTACTATTTGTGTACAAATAAATAGATATTTCTCTGTCCACCTACATGCAGGTGCTATAATTATGTTTTTCTTTTTATTATTTAGACCCTGAATTAATGACAAACTATGACGCATACCTGAGTTACTTCCACTACCCTCAAAAACTTCATGCTTTAATCATATTCACAACTATACTGAGCATGTGGTCCAAATAAGAACCTTATAAGCCATTTCTAATTTATCATCTTTTTTTAAGGGGAAAAAAAATGGTTCCTGGTACTTGTTTTTAAAGTGTCGTGTTTGAAGGGATTTTTTTTTTTCATTGTCTGAAGGTCAATAGACACAAAACTGCCTAATATCTTTTTTCAGTCTTAATAATACATTTTATCTGGGAATAAAGGATACCTAAATTTAGTTTCCTAAACCCAAAAAAAAGTGCTTGATCTAAAGTATGTGGAAATGGCTAGAAATCTTTTGAAATTACTGGAAATCTTACCATCAGTAACAATAGCTTTTGGATTAGGGACTGAGAAGCCTGGCAGCTTCATTTTCAAAAGCTCTGTGTGCCTATGTATTCTTATTGCTGTCAAGGGATTAAAAGGAAAATAAATGACCAATCTTGTCTAAACACAGTAAATAAAACAAATAATAAGGCAAAGTATATCTGATAGGGAGATAAATATTGACCTCTCTTTAAGCAACTTAAGATTTTTTTGTTTTTCTATCATTATTCTTTGAAGTTGCTTGTACACTTTTGTTCTCCTTTTTCCTGAGCATAGTATAAGCAAATGAAAAGTAGTGATACAAAAGCAAAAGGAAAAGAAGAACTGACCTGTCAGCAGCCATCTAGGACTTTTATTTTCCTTAAAAACAAAATAAAACAAAACAAAAAACAAAAAAACAAAAAAAAAAAAAACAAACAAACAAAAAAAAAAAAAACAAAAAAAAAAAAAAAAAAAAAAANCTTCTCTAAGAATAAAAAACACAACAAAAAAAAAAACAAACAAAAAACAAACCCCACAAAACAAAACTTCATAAAAAGGAAGAAAAAACCTATATATGAACACTTCATGGTAACAGCTGTAGACACTCTCAAGGGTAAGAAACCTTTTGTCTTATAACTTGTCATACTGAATTTTATGGATTTCTGCTACTTACACAAGTAATAGACTCTGCAACTAAAACACATTTCTCTGCGTAGGTATTTATGCTGTTGAAATAGGTATTTACAAAGAGTCTTAGGTATACATTGTATGTTCAGTTTTTATGCAGTTACCATTGAGATCAGCTGTCCATGAACTTTATAGAGATCCATGTCACTGCGCCTTTATGATCAAACTCTCATTGAAGTCTCACTAGACAAAGCAACAACAGTGAAGATTTTGGAAGTTCCACTTTAAAGCTATCCATATCCCCCTGCTCCTAGCTGTCATTGTACAAGAAATCCTTCCCTATAGTCTTCTGATAAATTTTCAGCTATGCTAAAGATGGTTATGTATGTCACCTTGATGTTATGGTAGAAGAACAGGAGGAAGGACAGGAAATCGTATTATTCTACTACTGCTATTTTTTGAACCTGCTCCTGTTTCAGGATGAAGTTTCACAAAGCAGATAAGCCAGTTCAGCTCTGAGTCTAGTATGTATCTAAAGCAAGAAGTTATCCCATCTCTCCCTCCAGCTTTTCTCCGTCTATGTTCAATTTATTTGTGATGTTTCTCTTGAGACAGTCAACTTCTCATCTAATTCCTCAATGAATTGGTTCAGCTCATTCAAGCATACAAAAAAATGCAGCCTGGGGGAAGTATCCCAAAATCATGGATAGATTTGTGACTGTGTAGGGAGTTAGAATGATTCACCAAAGTCTAAGAAGTGATAGTGTACACAAAAGAGAGGATGCTGTATCTTGTTCCATGCAGCTAGGAACAAGGAGGAAAGGGGAAATAGTAGATCTTTTTTGGGAAATGAGCTGTGAATTTAGCATTGATACTTTGGCAATTTCACTAAGACAGCCTATGCCTTCTCTGCCTTTAAAGAAAAACTTGTTATAAGTAATAAAATTTGTCCATTAGCAAATTGAATGAAACCCCCATCCCATACAGAAGGCAAAAGAAGAGGAAATGGGAAGAAATTAACTGTGAACCTACCTGACCAAACCAGTGGCCTTATGTGATGGACTGACTGTATCAGTGGACAAGGGAAGAGCTTGTTACCTATCTGGACTTCTCTAAGACATTCGAGACAGTCCCCCACAATATCCTTCTCTCTATATTGGAGAGATATGAATTTGACAGGTGGACTATACAGTGGATAAGGAATTAGATGGTTGCATCAATAGTGGTCAGTGGCTTGATGTCCTGATGGAGATTGGTGACAAGTGGTGTCCCTCAGTGGTCTGTATTGGGATCAGTACTGTTTAATATGTTGATCAATGACAGACAGTGGACTTGAGTGCACCATCAGCAAGTTTCCAGATGACACCAAGCTGAGTAGTGCAGTTTACAAACCAGAAGAACAGGATACCATCCTGAGGGTACCTGGACAAGCTCAAGAAGTGGGCCCATGGGAACTTCATGAGATTCAACAAGGCAAAATGCAAGGTCCTGCACCTATGTCAAGGCAACTCTCAGTATCAATATAGACTGGGGGATGATGAGATTGAGAGCAGCCCTGCCAAGAAGGACTTGGGAATACTGGGAGATGAAATGTTGGATATGAGCTGGCAGTATGTGCTCGCAGACCAGAAAGCTAACTGTATTCTGTGCTCACCAAAAGAGTCACGGTCAACAGGTTAAGGGAGGCAATTCTGTTCCTCTATTCTACTCTGGTGAGGCCTCACCTGGAATGCTGTGCCCATCTCTGGAGTTCTCAGCACAAAAAGAGTGGATGCGGAAGAAGGCCACAAAAATGGTCAGAGGGTTGGAACATCTCTCCTATGAAGAAAGGCTGAGAGAATTGGTGTTCTTTAGCCTGGAGAATAGAAAGCTCCAGGGAGACCTTATTGTGGCCTTTCTGTACCTAAGGGAGACTTAGAAGAAAGATGGAGACAATCTTTTTAGCAGGACAGGACAAGGGGTAATGGTTTTAAACTAAAAGAGGGGAAATTCACACTAGATATAAGAAAGACATTTTTTATAATGAGAATGGTGAAACACTGGCACAGTTTGCCCAGAGAGTAGATTTTTGCTTGGAGAAGGTGGAGGAAAAAGACTAGATAGAGAGTGGGGGCTATTTAGATGTATAATTTAAACAGTGTAAGTGTGATGACACTGTCACAATCTGCTGATTTCACTCTGCTTTTTGAGACAGAGATATAAACTCTACCTATAAATTCTATCTACTTATGAGATCTGTTTATATACTGGCAATAACTAAAATGTATTATCTGCCAATGTTTCTGCTAGGTCAGATGTGGTTTGAAGCAAATGACAGANGGAAAGGGAAAGGGAAAGGGAAAGGGAAAGGGAAAGGGAAAGGGAAAGGGAAAGGGGGAAAAGGAATGTATAAATGTAGGTGTCCATGTGTGGACTATATACCTAAACTTCTATAATTGACAATAATGATGTAGACCTCAAGTGAACACATCAAGTTGTATAGATTTAGGGTACATTTCCTAGACTACAGTCACTGATTCATATGTTAGTAAATAAAATTCCTACTCATCCTAGAAAATGGAGTTGAAAAACTAAACATCTGACCAAATTCAAATAGATATTTAAGGGTGAAGTTAATCTTTCTAGACAGCATTGCTTGTTGTGACTTCAGTAACTATAATCCCCTATGAACCGTTTCTTCAGATATTTATATATATTAATAAGATTGCCTTGAGCCTTCTCTTATCCATACTCTCCTAGAGAGATGCTTCATTTTTTTCATCATCTTTGTGACCTTTTGTTGGATTCCCTCTAGTATGTCTAGTACGTTATTAGAGGAAAAGAATCACCTACCTTGATGTTCTGGCAATGCTTTTATTAATGCAGCCCATTAATTTTTTGTTGTTGTTTTTTTTTCTGCAAGGGTACATGGCTGGAATATATTCAACTTGTTGTCCATCAAGACCATCGGGTCATTTTCTGTCAAGATGCTTTCCAGCTAGACAGCCCCTGGCATATACTGGTGCCTGGGGTTGTTCCTTCCCTGGTGCAGGACTTTGTACTTCTCCTTGTTGGTCTTCATCAGGTTCCTGTAAGCCCATTTCTCCAGCCTGTCAAGGTCACTCTGGATAGCAGCACAACCCTCTGGACTATCAGTTCCTCCTCCCAGTTTTGTATCAACATCAAACCTTTTGAGGATGGATTTGGACTCATCATCCAGATCACTGATGAAGAGGTTGATCAGGATTGGACCCAGTATTAACCCCCAGTGTACATAAATAGGCCTCCAACTAGACTTTGTGTTGCTGACTGCCAAGACTACCCAGAATCTCTGAGTCTGTCCATTCAGTCAGTTTTTAATCCACCTCATTATCTCCTCATCCATCTCATACTTTATCAGCTTCTTTTTTGAGGATCTTGTGGGAGACAATTTCAAAAGCCTTAATGAAGTCAGGGTAGACAATATCCAGTGCTCTTCCCTCACCTACCAAGCAAATGTTTTTCATCATAGAAGGTTTTCAAGTTGGTTAAGCATGACTTCCCTTTGGTAAATCCATGCTGACTACACTAGGTGGATGCTTTGACCTTAATGTACCTGGAAAAGGTTTCCAGAATTAGTTGCTTACCTTCCCAGGGACTGAGGTGAGGTTGAATGACCTGTAGTTTCCTGGGCCTTGCTTCTTTCCCTTTTACACATAAATATCAATGTGTGTATACACCCATATATACTTGTATTTAACATGTATGCCAGTTAGAGAGATTGCTGTGATGGAAACACTTAGAAGACTGGTGAATCAGACTAGTTTCAA
>VWZK01006222.1:6017-34585 GCA_013396935.1 Baryphthengus martii | reverse complement strand
AGTCTATATACCAGGGATTTTTACAAATATATATATATATATATTTATATAAAAGTAGATACAGTGGATTTGAAATTTCAGGAAAAAAAAAAATTGGTCTTTATTAGAACTTAATATGAGTTTCATGAATGCAAAACTTTTGACATCTTTTATTATTAAGGTAATTAATATGGAAAAATTACTTGCTAGAGTTGTGTTTGTAGTGCCAATGAATGAATCTGATACATCAGCTTAGTAGTCACTGCAGATCAATCGTGTATGAAATTACATTTGATCAGACAAAAATGACCTGTGGTAAGTTAGTGCTCTGAAATGATCTTTATTTATGGAATTAAGATGTCATATTTTAATTTTTCTTAAATGGTAGAATATGTAACATGATGTTTTTAGCAGTAGTACTTAGTTTTAAATCCTCCTCTATTATAATGAGTCTGGATATTTCCATACTTAAGAAGAGAAAACTTAATTTTATGCCCAGAGCATAAACAAGACATGAACAAGAATGCAGTAAATTCCTTTCGTTCAGACTTCAGGAAAACCTGAAAAATCAACGAACCTTTTTTCTGTGTAATAATTTGTGCCCTTAAGGAGCCTGGGAACAATGTAATATCTATGTAGTAAGAAGAGTTGAGTAGTATCGTCCTGAAGTGTAGTGATGCTGTAGAAGCATAGTGATTTAGATTGGAAAAGACTCTTAAGATCACCTAACACTTCCACACCTATCGTTATATCATGTCTCTCAGCACCACATCTACATGTCTTTTAAATACCTCCAGGGATGAGGACTCCACACGCTTACCTGGGGAGCCCATTCCTCGCCTTGACAAACCTGTTGGGGAAGACGTTTTTCCTCACGTCCAGTGTAAGCTTGGCACAATCTGAAGCCAATTAATCTTGTCCTGTTATCTGCTACTTGGGAGAGCAGGTCAACCTCCACCTTGCTATGACCTCCTTTCAGGGAGCTGTAGAGAGTGATAAGGTCTCCCCTCAGCCTCTTTTTCTCCAGTTTAACCAACCACCGTTCCTACAGCCGCTCCTTGTTTTATACACCTTCTACACCCTTCACTAGCTTCATTGCCTTCTTCTGGATACACTCCAACATCTCAGTGTCTGTACATCCTTCCTGGAAGCCAAAACAGTATTGTGAGCTACTTAGCCTGTACAATGTGAAATACGGTATTTTCCCAGGTCATTAATGTAAATATTAGGTGTTGAACTGCTGCTGGCCTGGAGCAGTTACAAAGAGTTGCTTTCAATAATGGCATCTTAATTCCTAAGTCATCTGCAGCCGCTATTTCTTTATGTCCCTCTATTTAGATGTGTATATCCAAATGAAACTGGGTAGAAAGCTGGGAATTTTGTACTGGGAGTTGTAGTGCTGAATGGAGTCACACAATGATTTCTGCAGATGTTTTGAGAAAAATGGCCCAAAGGATGTTACTTGTCTCGTCTGGGGTTAAAGATGTTCTGCTGCTACTGAACTCATAAATGGCTCAAGCTTGCACTGAATTCCTTGCATTGTAATTTCATGAAAGAGTTGGGTTTGCTTGGTAGGTTCTTCTTAAGATAGTACCATCTGTCACTGTACTCACTTTGCTGTTGTTGGAGGGAATATTCTTGTGACAAAAGAAGGGGGAAAACCCACACACCCCACATACCAGCTCCAACAAAGTGAGAATCTGTTAAGTGTAAACATTTATGTCCTACTATTAGTATTTTAGATCCACATAGTCTAGGATAAGTTTTGGTTGTCACATTTCTGCATCTGGCAGTGTTTTGGAAGGAAATACTGATGAATACTCTTTGATTTCTTTTAATACTCCTTTGATTATTTTTTTCATGTTTACATGAAGTAAAGATATCACGAAAACAGTTACAACAGTGTAGATTCATGCGTGAAGGCCAAAGAAGTGTTCGTTGTGGAGGGCTAGAAATGCTTAACTTCTGTGTAGGATCTCATCCTGTGCGTATCTGGGGAGTAATTTAAGTTTTAAAGGGGATAGGAGAAGTCTCTTGCTGGTGATGAAATTGAACAGTAAGAAAAGGGACATAAATATAGTCAGATATAACTCAGTATTTATTTCACATGCAGTGGTCTCCTGAATTTCAGCTGGTGCTTCTTTCTTCCTACACGAACATGGGAGTCTGGCTTTTTTTATTTGTTTCTTTTAGACTCTTGGGTGCAAACAAATACACTATTCATATTTTGATAATTTATAGAAGTGTTTATGTCCTTAATGCTGCTTGGAATGTTGGCTTTACTGACTGGTTGTCGTATTCACTACATGTATCTGTTGATGCATTGAGTATTTCCACGTTTGTGGGTGGGGCACAGTGTACACAGATGTTCACCACGTAGCTCAGATAGGTGAGTTTAATATTATAGAGGAAAAACCTTCAATCTCTTGTTTTCTTGAATGGGATAAAATAGCTCCATTTAATGAAGTTCTTATTAAGTAGTCAGATGTTTGGATCTTAAAGGTTTTAGAAAGTGGCTGTCAACAACCTGAAAGGATGTTGTAAACAAAGGGTAAAAAAACACCCTGAAAACAGTCAATGGTTGTTCTAAATGAATCCTGTGTTATTACTCATACTGGAAAATTGTTTGTAGTACTTAGTTGGGAACACTTTTATATTTTGCCTTGGTCTAGGCATTATCTCATGCTTATTCACATTGTGATACATTTACTTTCCAAGCAAAAAAGTCATGTGCAATCATTGAGCTGTTAACTGTCAGAGTACAGCATATTCAGGGGGTGTCAGACTTAAATTACTGCAAAATGTTGGCATGTTAGTTCCAAGGGTGTATTCAAGAAGCACTTTATAGTTTCCATTACTTCCCAAACCTAAAGGTCAATGTTTGAAGGGAAGTAGCTCCCAAGACAAGTTGTCTTCATATCTGACAGTTATTACTCCAGACATTTCAGTTATGTTTTATTAAAGTTTTTAAAGAAAGTTGCAGTTTGGGTTTCACAAGTAAGAATATGATCAGCTGACAGGTAGTTTTAAAATACTCCCATTATGCAGCAGCTAACACAAAATGTGGTGGTGTTTTTTTTAATCTTGGAAGTATTAATCATTCATATTTTGTTACTTTGGAACTTTTACTGACAGTAATATCACAAGCACTCCTGCAAGCCTTGCTTTTATTTTGGAGATTTTAACTAAAAGCACATTTATCTGGATCTACCTTTCATAACATTTGTAGAAACTTTTCTGGAGGTTATCAAAAGGGTTGCATGGGGTTTTTTTCATGTTAAATGTTCCTGCTATGTATACTTTGTGATTAACTAGTTGGAAAAAGAGCTTCACACTTCTACTTTAAAGATTTTCCTTAAATGAGCTTTGTTCTGGAATAATTTTTGAATTGGAAAACTGGACATAAATGTAGAATATTTGACAAAAAATACTAGCAGATTAAATTAAAAATCCTTGGCAGGCATACTTTCATACTTTTGGGAGACTTAAGCCTCAAACACAAGTAAGCTGTTATGTGATAATTTTGTGTGTCGGTTGATTTATGGTAATGGCCCATGTTCTTTTCTTGGCCTGTAGGAAATACATTCTGATTTAACCTATATTATTAGGGTTTCTCTCTGAAATCTAAATTAACATAGTTGTGAACTGTTCATGTATTTAATCCCTGAGACCTGAATCCAGATGTTATATCTAGAGTGTATTGTATTATTGCCATACTATAAGTTACATTAAAAACAAGGAAGAAAACAAGTTTAGATCTCCAAGTAAAGCTCATTTCCTAATTCGTTTAGGGCGGGGTTTTTTAAAATAATAAAATGTGTAAGTGTTTTACCCAGCTTCCTAAGGAAACAAAGCTTATGTGATCATGCTGTGTGCCTCTGCTGACTGCCAGTCTCTTACCTCCTCCCTCTTCCCCCCATATAACTTTTGAAACTACTGGCCAATTTCAAACAGATTTGACAGGAGTAAAGGTCTCAAAGATATCAGGTTCCTACTAGTTTCATGGAAATAGGTGGCTGGATGGAGAAGAGAGACCCTATTCATATGTCTGCTTTGGAAAAAACTGTGGAATAAGATCAACTGTATTATTAGACACTAGCAAATCCTCATGGGAAAGAGAAGTTATGAAAGTACTAAATAAGGGAAAAGCTTTGACTGGGTTTCTCACCTTCTTAGACATTAAGGGATCCAGCATAAGAGTCATAACCATAGGAAACCAGCCTTCAGTAGTTCCATTGCTCACAGACCTGCTTGCTATTCAGTGAGGTTAGAAACTATCCGATTATTCCTAGAGCCATTGAATTAATAAGAAAAAAGATGAAAAAGGGGTCTTTTAAGGATGTCCTGCTTCAGTTATCTTTGTAAGCTCACTTCAGAGGCAGACTAGTAGCAGAGAGTTGAATGGACAGTATTGCCTGAAGTATAGAAGGAAATGATAAAAGAGAAGCATAAAAAAAAGACGAAGCGCTTGGATATATGCATAAAACCTGCCAGTTTTTCCATGGTTAAGTAGTAATTTCATCCCAGATTGAAAAAAACTACTTGAATTGTTTGTTCTTTCATTAATCAAGACTCTGTTATCTCTATTTCTGGACCTGTAATGTGTAGTTGCGCGTTCTATATTTATTATTCTAATAAGTGACTTGTGCACCTCATCTTTCTGGAGCATTGCCTTTGGCCTTTTTGCTCCAATTGCTCGGATTATTTTTTTTTCTAGTGAAGTGGAACATTATATCTGAATGTCATTGGGAAAGAATTGGAAGAAATACCTAATATTAGAAGTACTGTAGTGCACTTTAGTATTCAAGGTATTTCTGATTTTACGGGATTCAGTTACATAGTGGTCAGGAAAACTGAGGATAAAATTCGTAGCAGGCTTCTGTAGCTTAGCACCTTGAGAGATGAACACTGCTTTAGTGCAGATACTCCGTAACTTTACTCAGTTCATGCCTTTTTTGAAACATATCTCATTTTTTATGAAGATATGATTTCATGTTGATATGTATGAGTTGCAGGAGAGAGTACTCTCATGAGCAAGTTTTTAGAGTAAGTGTGAAAATAATTAGAGAACACTTTAGAGCAGTGTATTGTAGTCTGGATAGATCTTGATCAGACCATGTCACAGCTGTCAAAATTCAGTAGCTAAAGACCATTTCAGAATGGGTGGGATTAAGCTTCACAGAAGTAGCTAACTGTATAGATACGTGAAACATGGTGGTTTTGAGCAGTCTAAAGATTAAACAGGGAAGTTTTCCAAAGCTTTTAAAGACAGACATATAGATATAATGCCATTCATGAAAGAAATCAAATAGTTTTTTTGGTCAGTAAAGATCTTTCTGGCACCCACACAACTACTCTTATCTATCTATATGGCTCTTTTTTTTTTCTTTATTTTTTTCTTAAAAAAAAAAAAAAAAAAGAGTATTCAAGCCATATGTAATGTTCTTACCATTTTAATTTACCAATTTTTATTGCAAACCTACCTGAAGAACCAGGCCTCTTGAAATACAGATAAACCCTGTATCCTGGTGATCCTTACAGGCTAAATGTGGCAAGTGAAAGGAACAAATGAAACATTCAAATAGACTGAATATTGATGATCTGCAAATCATAGTTTCTGTCTGTTTTCTGTGTGTTTGCATGGTCTTCTTCGTCATGGTATATATTCAGAGTTACATGTATAGTTCTGGTCATCCACAACCAAGAAATGCAAATTGAAACTGGGAGAAGGTTTATGTAATGTGAGGAATAGAGAACCTAACATATATATAACCAAAGCTACAACATTGAGATTTGGTTCAACAAAATAAATACTGACAGAGAAAAACTGATTATGTGTAAATAACGGAGTCTGAATGCTAAGTAGGGAGAAGAATGCTATAAGCTGAGGAACAGTGTCTGTCTAAGAGCAAATGGATACAAGTTGAGCCTGTGTGTATAGGAGGCAAATTAGAAAAAAGTATTTGAAAAAAATGTTCCAAACAGCTTTCCAGCTAGACTAGTGAGATTAAGAAACTTTGATTCCTTTCTGAGAGAGTTTATATGAGAGTTTGTTTCCTGTGACTGCAAAGAGTTGGCCTTAGTGAGGTCTCAGGAAAATGATGTTCAGATTTTGGTACAATATCAAAATCTTCAAAGAAGTCCTCCTCCTCTTTCCCTTATACAGAGCAGTGGGGTTTCATGTTGAGACCTTCTTCCTGGAATGATCTCAAGTATGGAGAGTCAAAATGCAATGCTTCCAAAGACCTTAATGAATTTCAGGGAAATCCAAGTAAGAGTAAGAAATTTAGACTGCTGAGCAGAGCTGGCTTTTCTTGTTACTGTTTTCTTCACCACAACAACCCATCCAAGTCCATTGGATCAGATTTGCTGCATCCGAGGGTGCTTAGGGAACTGATCTTCATGAGACTGCTCCCTATCAAATCTGAAAGCTTGAGGAGATTGGAATAGGTCACAAAAAAATGGGCAAACCTACCAGCCTTCAAAAAATGCAGGCCTACTTTGATTTCTGGGAAAGTCATGAAGTAATACCTCTCAGAGCGTATTTCTGTGCACATGAAAGAGAAGGTGGTGATTGGGAGCTGTTGGCATGGACTCACCAAATGTAAATCATGCCAGACCACGCAGACTGTGTCTGCCTCTACCATGCCTTCTGCGATAAATCGACTGGATTTGTGCCTGAAGGGGAAGTGGAGGATGCCGTTTGTCTGGAGTGTGACAAGGCTTTCAATTCTGTCTCCCACTATACTAGGAGTTGTTGGTTGGGCTGTTACGCTTTTAATGGATGGAGAATGAGATGAATAGAAAACTGGTTAGATGATGGGATGTAAAGGACAGTGGTTAGTGGGTCATATGAGCCTGGAGTCTGGTTACAAGTGGAGAGCAACAGTGGTCTCTCTTGGGACATGTCCTGTTTCATATCTTTAACAGTAACTTGGAGGAGGTGATGGTGTGCATATCCATTGAGTTTCCAGTTGACATCAAACTGGAGTGACCACTGGATGCCCTCAAGGGAGGACAGAGGAGGCCAGACTATGGGAACTGACAGACAGGAGCCTTACGAGTATGAAGGTCAGAGGACAAATGCAAAGCCCTGCCCAGGACCCAGACAGGCCCTGCAAGGGGGCGGTCTGGGGATGGTGGGCCTGGGAGCCGCTCTGAAGGTAAGGCCCTGGGTCCTGGAGGGCAGTAAGCTGACGTTGAGCCCTGGCAGGAGTCAAGGCCAACAGTGTCTTGGGCCATATCAACAGGAGGACAATTGGCAGAGCATGTGAACGAGCTACCCCTCTTTATTTGGCATTAGTTTGCTACGGCATCCAGTTTTGAGTTCCCTGCACAAAGAGGGCATTGAATGGAATGAGTCCAGTGCAGTACTGTCAGGGTGGTCAGAGGCTGGAGCCCTTGTCTTATGACGAATCTGTGGGACTAGTGCTGCTATAACCTGGTGAAGAGTTAGCTTCAGGTGTGGCCATCCAGTGGCTCCAAGGAAGTTACTGAGAAGACAGAGCCAGGCAATTTGCAGTGATGTGTGGTAGGAGGATAAGGGACAGAAGACATAAATTGAAACAGTAGTTTACAGCAGGATGGAGTGGAGACGTTTTTTCACTATTAGGCCAGTCTGGAGAGCTGCAGTCTCAGTGCTTGGAAGTTTCAAATACCCAACTTGATAAAGACCTGAGCAACCTGGTCTGACCTCTGAGCTGACCTTGCTTTGTACAGGAGGTTGGATTGGAGAAATCCATCGTTCTCTCCCATTCTGTGACCCTATGAACAGCTTTCAGGATAGGAATCTGCTTCCAGTCTGGCGCATGCTGCAGTGCACAGCTTGATGAGAGTTGGATGGAATAACTTGTAAGTGGCACAGCCTTCTTTAGGCTTATTTCTACCTCTTTCCCCAGGATCCAGATATCCCATCATAAATGGAAACCGGAAACGTCCTTCTGCTTGGGTCAATCTTAATCTACTAAAATACAGTGGTTTCTGCTGCAAATCTGGTAGAGCATTCCAGGGACTACCATGGTTGCCTCTTCACCAGTAAATTAAAATTTCCTGGGAATGTTCCCAAGCACAGAGGCCAGCTGATGGGGAACAGTCTATGTCCATGCGATTAAGCTCTCTCAGCCTCCAGAAGAGGCTGACTGCATGCAAACTGCCTCTTGGGAGTGGTCCCTGGGATGCTCTTGCGACCTGCCTGCAGTGTGTTTGGTAGGGTGGTCACTGGCATGGGCCAAGAATACGCTGTGGCCATTCTAGTACTGAGATATATAGAATGCTAGTGTATACCTGGCGATGTTCCCAAGCTCTGCCTGGTTTACTGTACAGATGTAGCCTCCTTGCTCTGCAGTCATTAAGGGGGCGCCAGTGCCATGAACCTGTGGGTTTGAGGGTGTGAGAAACAGCAAAGCACTCTCCAAAATATTTGGGAACCGCTGCCATACAAAATAGTGAAAGCAGATGGAATTTCATCGGTTGATGTGGAGCTAATACAACGGCAATTTATGTGGAAGGTTTCTGCAGCATGTAGTAGAAACCTGAGAAAAATAGCAATCACTTATGTCAGCTGTTTTGCTCTTGGATAGATGCAACGCCTTCGTCAAGAAGGAAGACACTTTTTTGGAGGATGAGGTAATACTTTCCTCATAAATAACATTTCAGGAGGGAAAGGCAAGAGTGGAGAAGGACAGGGTTTTTATCTTAGACTTGATTTTTTTTATTGGTGATCATATTTTTGTACTGACTGATGTAACCAACAGGATTTCTTGGCTTCCATGCTACTTTGTGATTTTTCTAGCTTCCTAGAGTTTACTGTTACAAAAGCAACTTCTGCTTTCACATTGTCATCACTATATTGTGCAAGTCTAGTGTGCTCGTTTTATTACCACACCCAGGGATGTCATGGTTACTGTTGAATGATTTCCCTGGAGATAATAGTGGCACAGCTTTAAAAAATCAAGACCACTCACTGATTGACTTAAGAAATAAAAATGGTATAATGCTTTCCAGATTCAAGCTTGTAACAATACTTTCTTTGTGTGTGTGTCAGCATCATTCATTTGTAGGTCATATTCTTTAACCCTGTACATGAATTTTCATTAACATTTTCCTCTTTTAAATTCATAGGTATTTTCATAATAAAAACTTATTATTATAAAAGCATACATTGTATCTTAGTTCAGAGTCTGTGCATATGTCGAGTAGAAGAAGTGCTGATATTTAACCGGCAGTAGCAAGGCTGATTCTGGAAATCACAGCCTGTCTTGCAAGAATTCCAGCGCTCTGCTGAGAAAAGAAAGCTGCTGTATCTTACACTCCCTATTGTAATGCAAGAGTGTAAGGGACATGAATTCATGTAACATTCAGCCTTGTATTAAGGTAGTGTTTAGTGTTGTCGTGCATATTATGACTAATCTCTAGCTGGGGTAAGGAATTTACTTTTAGTACCAGCCATAGGCAAGCTCCTCTGTAGGTGACTTTGGGATAGTTTAGCTGATAGCTCTTAATATCTTGTCCTAGCAAGATTTTCTAGGTATAAATTTATGCAAGTGTTGAAAAATAAATGAGTAAAGTATTTGTTTTGGTTTGGCTTTTGAGATTATTAAGATGGCTTTTTGAGTATTGAAAACATATGGTTTCAGACTGTGGGATTTTTATTAATAAAAACCACTCTCATTGCTCCTCTATCCTCCCTAGCTCCCAAAGACCCGGTTGAACTGGCAGGAATAGGTAGCATAGAAAGATGGAGCTCTGGTAAGACTGAGCTCTACCTCAGAAATGTCCTTCCCAGCGTCACGCTCTTCTAGCAAAGGAAAGGCTTCGAGAGATGCTCAGGATAGGGCAGCGACAAAAGGATCTGTTGTTACATGGATCTGTGGGGCTTTCCTGCTTCAACACAGGGGTCACATCTGCTATTACAAACTGCAGGTCCTGGTAAAGACAAGAGAGCGACTGCACAGCTGCTCCATGCTGGTGGGCTGCTGTGGAATTTTTTTCCCCCCTCAAATTCTTCATTAATATCTCCCTGGTGAAAGGGCTTTTGCTTAGACAATATCTTGCTGGAGGCAGCATCTGTCTGTGAGTATGTAGTTGTTACTGACTATGGTAACCCAGCTTGGTTGTTAACACAGTTTGAAACACTATGGTTAGAAGCAGAGCGCAAGGGTCTCTTGAGTCTTGCTCTGAAGGTATAGGAAAAGTTGAGGATGAGTGAGGTGAGTTAGAGATTATTCTATTACAGGCTGAAGTTTGACTCATACACAAAACTCTATCAATTAGTTCACACAATAGGAATATTTTCATTTCAAAACCAGACCTAAGTATCTGTAAGCGTACTGTCCGTAAAAAATATTTGTTATTTTCAAAATGGAGAAGAAAAAAAGCAAAATATGATAGATTAGAATTTAAGTATATAATACAAATAGAATAGAAATAGAGAGACATTATATAGCTGCTGTAGCCTGCCAGGACAAGAAAGGAGAAAATCTGCCTATCTAAAAAAAATATTTCTTTTTCTACCTGGTGGAAGTATGGATTTTTTAAAATATGTTTCGGATAACAAATACTTAGTAAGGATTGTCAGGATAGTGAAGTAATACAGAGAGAAATCATGTCAAGCAATGCAGATGAAATGAGAGTTTCCACCATGAACGTTTTCTTTCTTATAGGCTAGCATGTCACAATGAAAAGTTGTTGTTATTGGAAATTAGTTCACTGTTAGTATCTAAATTCAGATTCTGCCTCAGAAGAGAGAGCATGCAGGCATTGCTGTGTAAATGATTCCTCCTTTCAGTGCATAACCTTTGATACTTACTGCCTTAGACATGATAGCTCTCATTTATTGTGAAATGCAGCAATACAAAGATTGTAGGGTGAGCTTTTTTCAATAGCAAAATTAAAATCCGCCGTCTCTGTTGAATAAAGCAATGTTCATGTAGCTTTAGAATTTTCCATTAAAAAGATGTATTGACTCATATTTTAATGACTTTTTTCTTCCTGTGTGAAGCATCTTCCTATAAACATAGTAACTAGAGGAGAAATTACTTGAGAAACTCTTCAGTTTACTTCTGAAATATTTTCTGTCTTATGGTTGAGATCATTTCTTTCTTCATCTGTAGAAGACAAACAGCGGGCAGGGTAAGAGGTGATGGGAAAATGACAGTTTTGTCATAAGCTTCTAATTCTTGTTTTTATTTCTAAGCTTAAAATACTGGTCTAATGGATAAGTGCTGAGTATGATGTCTTATTAAGGGAATGCAACTTTCTGAATGGTTCCATATTCATCTTCATGTATCTTTAAAAAACAACAATTAAAAAAAAAACTCCCAACAAACTATAGAACAAATAATGAAGGGGCGCAATATATCAGTCAGTCAGGCACGGCTGATCACTGGGACCTGTAGCAGATTTGTAATTCTCTGTATAAATGAAGCCTTTAGTGTTTCACTGTTTTTCATAATGTTTCTCTGAGTGATCTTAAAGATGAATTGGAAAGCACATTAATTACACCTGCAGATGATTCAAAGCGAGAGAGCTACAGCAGAAGAGGAAGAATGGCAAGAAATATAAATTGATCTAGAGAGCAGTAGTGTCCAGGAATTTAGAACACGAGTTTCACCTTAGAAACGTGATCCAAATTAGCTTAGCAAAGTGTTAATGTTCACTCATGCACTAAGCAAGGTCTATTTATCTTGATTCCCCACCCAGTTAACTATTTCTTACAGTATCCTGATCTTTCACCACTGAATCATCCTAGAATTGTTCACTACTGTGGTTTTGAAGATGAAGGACAAATAACTGGACTGTTTTTTGATTTAATTGAGTGCAAAATATAATGCATCTTTTTTCTGTGCAGGTTTTATTTTGGTTTTTTGTTTTATTTTTTTGGGTTGTTGTTTTTTGGGGTTTTTTTTGTATGTTTGGTTTGGGGGATTTTTGGTCCAAGCATTAAATATTAATACAAAATTGTCTTAATTAGACCTGCAAATTACATGTCTGTCTCAAGCTCAGTGTCCTTGGATCTAAAATTGCTATTTTGTGCATCTGCTACTTTATGAATTTGCGTTTCAATTTGGGATGCCAGCAGGACTCCAGAACAAACCTGTCCTGAGATATCAGTTACATTACATTGTTTTACGAATGGCTTGTGCTTTGCTGTGATATTTTGGAAATGAAATGGCTTCTGGCTTATCAGTCTCTCAGCCTTGAGCTCATTACAGAGGCAAATGCCAATCAGTTGTAATTTGCTGAGATAACAATGTTACTATTGCTAGTGCTAACATTTCTCTTTGTTGAATAAGCGGTGTAATAGCTCATTGTAACAAATAATGTTGAAGAACAGTCTGAGAAGGCTTTTGGGTACACTTTATATAACATTCTGTGTGAGGGAGGCAAAACAAAACAGCGTATCCAGTCTGACGTTACTTTGGTCTTAATGAGGGCTGTGTCTAAATGTCCCATGTTTTCCTGCACTGAGGTGCTGGAGTGCAACTTGGATAATTCACTTCTACAATTATACTAAATTAAGACAAGGTGACTGGGGCATGGGGGGAAATATACAGAAGAACAGTTGTTTTGCAGAAGCCATATGATTTTTTTATTTTTCTTTTCAGTTGATATGTGAGGACCTGCCTACTAAACTTAAGACTTCTGGCAATGAGCTTGCTGTGCTTGCCTTTTGTGAGACTCCTAGAAATAGTCCATAGATCACAATGTGTAAGACATAGAAAGTTCAGTGAAGTTTAGTGTAAGAAATTATGTAATAATCAATTGCGTTGTATAACAAGACTGAATTAAAGACTGAATTAATGACTAACCGTTACTGTGTTGGACTTTGAAATGGACACCTAAAAAGATGGCCAACCAAATTCATTGTGTCCCTGTAGCAGTGTGGGAAATCTGTCCAGCATCTCCTCCCTGTTGGCTTACATGTTAGTAGAGGCTCATCAGGCTGGCATATGTTTCTTGCTCCACTCTTTGCAGTGTGACCTCTTCCCCTCTTCATTTTGAGAATTCATCACTAAAGGTAGCATGCCCAAATGCCCAGTGGGGTTTCTTTCAGTGTATCAGCATTTTTAGGAAAGAAGGACGTTGTTTTTCATGCAGATTTTCAGAAATCCTTTCATCACAGAAGTCCATGAAGATGAGGATGTATTTTGCAGTTTCGAAACTCCACATTGCTCTAGAAGTGTTGGTTTATGTAATACGTCTTAAGAGGCTGAACTGGTGTTTGTTTATAACTACAATTGCTTTTGAAATGTCTGCTGTGCGTTTGGCATGATTTTGATTGTGAGTGGAACCAGGCTTTCAGCTGAAATCTATTGTTATTCACTTCAACATCTTTTGGAATTACTCATACTTTATTCTTTTGTGCTGAGTAAACTGTACTTTAGACAATGTTTATGTGTCCTGGGTAAATGTATTTGCCTATAACTTTTCTCAGTTTTTTATGTTATAAGGAAAAGACAAAATTATGTACTCTTTTTGCTATTTTCTCTACAGCATAAGTAGAAGATTGTGTTGCTATTTATCTGTGCTACTGTGCTTGTCTATCTCTGCAGCTAGTATTTAAGTGTGGCATGAATTCTTTATCCGTATAGTACGGTGGTGGCTTGCAAGTGATGAAAAACAGTTTCCTTTACACAAATGTCCACCTTTGTTAATGCTGTCAAACCGCAAGTGTGATATCCAAGGAATACACGTCACTCTGTGGGTTACTGATAACGTAATCTAATTTCCAAAAATAAATTAAATGCATCTTTTCATCTGTAGCCATCAGATGCATGTAAGCTAAAGGAAAATGTGCTAGAAACAGTGCATGTGAATTTGGAAGAAAGATCAGTGGCTAATTTGACATTAAACCTTTGGGTTTGCTGCATTTTCTGATAAATTAACCTTTGTGAAGAAGCTCATGGTGGTATCGTGTTGTTGAAGAGACTCCCACAAATAAAATACCTAAGTTGAAGGACTGTTACTTGTTTCAAACAATGCCTTTAAAATCTTTATGAGCGATTTTTACAAGGCCATTTTCAACAAAACCTCATGTATAGTAGTACTGAACTTCACTTCTTAAAAGTTTTAACAAATGCTAAACACTTTTTTCATAAACATTTTTCATTTAGTTATATTCCATGGCCTCCCAAATAAAATGAAGTCAAGTGAGGACAAAAATAAATGAAATGTCATTTCTGATTTTAATAGGTGAGATGCCACAACACTGATTGAACTTTTCCCTAGCATACACCATTTACATTTATATATATTTTTTAAGATGTTTTTGCCATGTATTCCATTTGAAAAGATAAGTAATACTTTTATTCATAGGAAGATGCCACAACAGTTATGTCAGTCCTCTCAATAATTACAAGATCTGAGAGAGGATGCCTTTTCGCCCCACATACCCCTCACCAACTCAATGCAGGCATTTCCAATCAAAGCCAGGTCATTTTGATGCCTCTTTCTTGAAAGATCTGCTTCTGCTGTAGTTTAAATTGGCCGAAGTCTGGAATGCATCATCCAGCCCACTCAGCTTTTCTCTGGATCTGCTCTCTCAACAAGTTTTTTTCCCAAGCCAGGCAAATGGTCATCCTTCTAGATGTGGAGAGGCATCAGAAAAGCCCCTGTGGTTTCTGTAAGTCTCTATCAGCTGTGGAAGTGTACCTTGAGGATGTTCAGATTCCCGATCGTCTACCCACTCCAGAGCACCAAAGTCAGGTCCTTCGTTTCTGATTTGCTTCTCTTAAGATAACATGTGTGACCCTTTTCAAGCAGCCTGAATACCCTCCTTCAGTTGTCTCAAACTGGCATTTTGAGTATTTTTGTATCTTCATTCACCTTTTCACAATTATAGTTTAGCTGATACTGTTTTGTATGTATGGCTGAGCTGTTCCTCCTTTAACATGATAGAAACAACAGGCTTTGTTTCTGTTAGACCAGGCAGAACAGATGTGTTCACACCTCTTGTATATCCTAACACCCCCACTGCTGAAGAAGTACAGCTATTCATGATAGATTCTGTCCTTTAAACTCATTGAATTATTGAAACTACGCATTTAGTTGAAGGACTAAGAACTTGCTGTCTGAGCCCTGAAGAGGAAATCTTGCGGACTAGTTTTTATCCATCAGGTGCATGCAAGTATTATAGAGAAGCGTTTGTAATGTTACTTTAAGTTAAAGGTATTTAATGTTCATTTGTTTTATCATTAATGCATATGGGTTGTGTTGCTGCTGCGAGTGCCAGAATTGGGCAGATAGCAAGAATGTGTTAGCTGTACCATTAGGTTTTCTGTTGCTGTGGTTCTGCGTTATATCTGAAATCCTTTTATATTAAAACTGTATTGGCGCCTTTATGCTACTGACCTCTGATCTATACAAGAGCAATTTGTTGCTATATCATGTGACACCATGTGGCATCTCTGTTGCTGCCCTTTAGAAAGTATGTCAGTGCTTATGTCCCGTGCCTGTGGAATGACAGGTGACCATTAAGACACATTAGCTGCATAAATAAGTGGCATGTAGATTATTCCACAATTGTTTTTGTGATAAATTTATTATGACACTTTAAACTGGAAGACCCTAAGGTATTTATTATGTTTGTTATGTCTGTATTCAAGTTTATTGAAGCAATGTTTTCTGATCTTTCTAGTACAGATGAAGTAATTCTTTCTTTGTGCCCTAGTTTAGACTTGGATCTCTGAAGCTACAGAAAGTCTCGAGTCCTGCGGAGGTGGTTAAAGAGCTGCTTGGTTACTGTCTGGACTGCCTGGGAAGACTGCAGGCAAAAAACGAGCATCTGCAAAAAGAAAATGAAAGGCTTTTCAGGAACTGGAGCAAGGTGGAGGAGCGGTAAGTTTCAAAACACATTCACAGGTAGTACTTGAGAAACTCACAGATTGTCTGTGAGGCTTTACTGATGGGCACTTTTGAAGTCGTGCACAGAAAGGAACACATGAATTTTTCTTCCCTTGACAAGTGTTTTCAGCCCAGTACTTGTGGGGCTCCTTCCTATGTCAAAGATACAATTGGTGTTATAAACTTTGCAATTAGAGATGGTTTTAGCTTTAGGAAAAGAAAAAAAAAAAACAAACAACGCTCTTTTCTGTGGAATTCTCTCCACTTTCTTCAGGAAGCCTTTTCCTTGCCATTGTTTCTATAATTTGTAGGACTAGCAGTTTAAATTACTTACATTTTTGAGTGGGAAATGAGTTGCCATTGCTTTAATCTGTTTGCCTTATCAAAGCAGCCAGAATTGGAAAACGAGTGTGTTGTTATAGGAAAAGGTACCATTATTTTGCGAGAGATTTTTATAATTGCCACTGCATTTATATTCTGAATTGTCTGCCACTGCACACTCTAGTGAAGTAATCTGTGCTTATTTCACCTAGTATAAAACACTTAGCACACACAGGTTGGCGATTTATCTTGGTTTTCTATAGCTATATCTGAAAAAACCACATTTAGGAAGATTGATGAAAGAATGTAGCTAATTGACGTTAATTCACCTTGAAAAAGAGAGCTAACTTTCAGGAGGAGTTAAGTTTTGTTTCCTTCTCATTAAAATGAGTAACAGTTTCTCCTGACAATCTCCCTGACAAGCATATGGTCTTCCTAAGTAGTGTTTTACTGCTGAACAGTTTATTGAACAATAGCGTATTGTATAACCAGAGCGCTGTACTGCATTACACGCTAATGTGTAATAGGCATTAGTGCTTGTATCAATTTCCATGGTGATGTGGCACTCTTAAAGAGTAACCCCAAAGAGAAAAAAAAAAAAATCACAGTTGCCAGACAGCCTTTGCTCTCGAAAGCAGCGTATTCAAGCTTCGAAAGCTGGTGGTTTTCCTTAGTGTGTTTATATTTTGAATAGCTGAAACATGATTTTTCAGCTCTAAGTTCTATGGTCGCTAAACTTTGGCGATGTCCACTAAACGGAGAATAAAAATAATTTTCATCCAAACAGCGTTCTGTATTTTAGGCTTGAGGTTGTTTTTTTTTCAATTCCTTTAGCCGCAGGCTAGTCTATGCTGCAGTCTCTCTCTGCTCTTTTGGCTCTAAATCTGGACCTAGTGTTGTGAGTTTCTTGGAGCTGAACAAAAGCTTTGCCTGTCTTTGTTCAGTACACAGGATTTCAGGCTTCACATTCTGTATCACTCGCTGTATTGAGTGGTAAAACTTCAAGTATAAAGCACGTGATGTGGAGAATTGTGCTCCCTCTTTGCCTGGAGCTAAAGCACATCAGCTCCATAGTTTCAGCCCCTGCTGTTCCCTTTGCTTAAAATCTTGGTCTTCAGGACCTCATTAGAATTAAAAAATAGCATGCAGATTTCCAAGAGCTGTGTTTGTTCAGTTTAACTATGAGGCACTGGATGGAATAATTCAATCATTCTATTTCCATTTTTCTGCCCTTAATTGTCTTGACCGTCATGACAGTTTTGTGAGCACAGTTCAGCAGCTTTACCCTGTACCTCTCTGAGGTCTCTTGAAATTCTGATTTCCAGTTGGTCTGTAAAATGGCAAGCAAGTTTCATTCAGGAGGCTAAATATGTCTAGTGAGCCATCCATAGGCTGACTACCAGCCCCGATCTGCTGCTGGCAGTTGCCTCAATGTACATGAAATAATCTGCTCAGCTGTAAACAGCTTGGTGCTGGCAGCCCTGTACCAGATACAGAAATGACTCCTATAGCTTCCCTGAATATAGAATATTCAGATATCCCTGAATATAGAATAAATGAATATAGAACCTGAACTGAAGAATTCAGGTTCAGATTAATGTGAAAGGCAGGAGCAGGCCAAAAATCTCTTTGAAGAAAAATGCCCTATATGATCAAGTAGTTTAATTACTTATGCACTCTAGTCTAAGCTGTGCAGCATCTGAGGTATTGAGAGTGTTTCTGGTTGAAGCTGTAACCGCTTAATTTTCATCATCTTGCTTATTGTGACGGCCGAAGCGTAGGATTTTACCTGTCTGAATGTTTCCTTGCTTTTAGGAAATGACTCATATGTAGGGGACTAGACTGTTCAGCACTTGTTGAAAAACATAAAAAAGACACTCTCTGGCAAGATCTAAATAGAGAGGCTATGGAAATTTTCAAAGGGATTATTCTGAAAATGCTGCAAGTGGATGCCTGAGGGTGAGTTTGCGTGCGCCTGTGTGCACCTTAGGGATTTATGAGTTACAATATCGGAGCAAAATAGCTATTGTTTTTATTTCATGTAGGTAGTCAAGATAGTAAATGTAAAATAATAATGTATAGCAAATTAATTCCTTGGCCAATAAAACAAAAGATAAATTTCTGATTTGGGTGTGGTGTGTATTTTGGATCAAACATCTAAAATTAGTGTAGACAAGCCAAAATCAAAGTAGATGCTAATTTATGTTGTGGTCAACTATAGTGACAGTATATGTAAACCACAAACAGCTTAGAAAAATGCAGGCTAGGTTGCTCAGTGCTTGGAACTGACTCTTCAGCATTAGCTCATCAAGATGCAATACCATTGCCAATGTTGGGGGAAGGGTGAGTCTGAAATGTGAGAGAGCAGTGCCATAAGACCAGCAACTATTTTAGAGAACTAAGGACAAGGATAAATAGCAGAGGTGTTGAATTTTTGCTTTCTAGAGATGAAGTGTGGAAAATGTACAAATGCTGTTAAGTTACATAGTTTGTGTTAACCTCTGTAAAACATGTGTTACTGCTCTACGTTTAGGTAACGCTGAAGAACTGGACAGTTACCTTATTTTCCCAAGTACTAACTGTCACCATTTCTCATGCTATCTGCTTTCAGTAGGCTGAACAAGCTTTTTAATGTCTATCAACTTGGGTGCATCTGGCACGTTAAAAGCACTGCACTTAGATAACGGCGAGATCTAAGAATATAGAAATTGGAAAGCACATGCAAATAAGACTTGCACCACTCTAGCTGTTAGCTTCCACTTATTTTCATTGTACTTGAAAGCTGTCTTTGAGATGAGCAGCTTCTTTACTTGGCCTGGGGAGATGGTATTTTAGTGAGACAAATCACATACAGGCACAAGCATGTGACGAATTGCAATTATAGTTTGTATTTGTAACTGATAAGGTATTGGAATGAAACCCAGCCAGCTTTGCTTAGTGGGCACGTAATTCAGGTAATGCATGCCTGAGTAAGCCCTAAAGGCTGTGCAGAGTTACAGCCAAAGCCACCCCCCACACACATACATTCTGCATAATTGGTGCCTCCCTGTTCCCAAGCAGCCAAGGACTGTTGCTTTTTACTATTCTGTTTTTAAATATCATCATATGCCATATAATATATTTTTAAAGGCTTGTAACTTGCAAATAATAGCATTGATGTAATACTATTTTAGACTGATTGAATGTTATACCAAATTAATGTCATGTCTGGAGGATGTATTTGTATATGGATTACTTTAAACAACAGGGAAAAAAACAAAAAAGGTGTTCACGTAAATGAAAAAGAATGATATAAGATTAACCGATGGCATACTACTAATGGATTTTGTCTACAGGGAGGAGTTAATAGTCTAATCTATTCCAATCTAGTCAGAATATACGTTTTGAGGTACTAATATTTTCCTCCAGAGGTTGAAGAAATTGGCTGGTCTCGCAGTAGGTTCCTATACAGTGCTTATTAGCATCCAGTCAGCATCAACTTCATTGAGAGTTTACAGTTATACGGACTTTTATCTGCAGATGTCTTGGCAGGACCCAAGAGCCTCTTACATAACACCTTTTGGCCAAGTCAGCAAAATGTCTCAACATAACAACTTAAACCAACCTCAGCTGCTCTGACTGAAGCCAGTCCATTGGCAAAATAAAGGCATGTAGTAAGCACTTTCTTTAGTTAGTATTGTTTTGTATGTGTTGGAGAGGGGACTTTCCTATAGGATTTAAAACAGAGAAGATTACCGTATTTTACACAAAATCCGTGCTCGATTCTTACGCATAGTTTCAAGCACGTAAATAGTAATTTACCCCACAGCTGTACTTATTATTTATTTAAAACTTTTTTTTTTTTAATGGATGAATTCTACTTGGTAAGTGGAAGGCAATTCCTGTTCTTACCTTTTTGTTTCCATGAGCTGGTCAAGGTACTTCTGGACCCTGTGTTAGAGTTTGTGATTCTTTATTAATTATCTGTTCCCCACTAAACAGTTAACTTTCCTTTTGTAGGTGGAAAGTCTCCTGGTACTTGATTAGTACATATGATCTTTCATTTAGGAATTATTGAACCGATCTATATGGTAATGATGGGCTGCTATTTGCATTTAAATTAGATGAATTATTTATCAACTATCAAGCATATCCCTAAAGCATTGCACAGTAGACTTAATACTTCGTGAGGTTATTTTCTATTGTCTTTCTCCTTCCATCATATATGTTTTTGATCTATGAACAAAATGATAGGTATTTATATAGAAATTTCTTACCTTATAAAAAAATATTTTTTTTAATCTGGTATGTCTTTGAGTTTAATAGCAAAGAGTTATAAACTTTTTTTCCAATAAAGACAGTGTTGTTTTTAAGTTATGAGCATTTGCTTTAATGCTATGGTTATCATGATCAATAAGATTATCAAGATGTTTTTTTCCTTGCTATGAACACAAATATTAAAGTGTTTGTAATTCAACCCAAAGACTAAAAAGTTATCAAATATAAGAAGTAAATACAGGATTGCATTCACTGTAAGTCACTTCATATATTGTGCTCATGTGTGCTTGCATTCCACTTTTACTTGGCTTATTAGACAGCATGCATCCATATTCTTAATTTTGTATTTCTATTGTGCTTCGTTTTATTGACACTGACCTACCTACAGATGCACATTAAACCTTTAAAAACCTGAAAAATATTTCACTCTGAAGATATTACTTAAGAGCTTTTAAGATATTTTTATATATACTGTGTTTAGTCCTCTACCAAGTATTTGTAATTGGTTCAGGGGAAAAAAAAAAAAAAATGTCTGCCTAGTGAGGCCTGCAAATGTACCGAGATCTCTGCTTTGTATATGTGTCATTCAAAATCGAGTCTGCAGCACTGGAGTTGGTAGTATTATATTTGTCTGAATACTTGTTAGGGGTTATAGTTGCCATCAGATGTTGCTGCAGTGTCCTGTTGAGCTTTGCCAGGAACTGGTTTCTATACCTTGCCAGCTCTCCAGAATAAGACATGCAAGTCTGTTGATGAAAAATGGTCAGGCAAACGTCTGTATCACCCACATCTGCCCCAGGAGTCCTGGCAAGGAGAGAGTTCTGCAGCTGACCTTGTTCCCCAAAGTATTTGCTGCTCATCTCAGCCCATGCTGGAGCGGAGTTGTCCGTTTCTTGTTTCTTTTTCGTGCCTATTCGAATATATTTTGAGTCAGAGTGTGTGGTCCTGATTTGGGACCGGTTGAGCTTAATCATATCCATCTGTAATCTCATTACGTGTATCCTGCTAAGCTGTGCCCACTATGGTGAATTCAGCATTGAAACTAAAGTACCTGTTTAAATTTTAGTTGCCTCAGATCTGTGTGTGCAAGAGCTGATCAAAAAAGCATGAAGATACTATTTTTCCCTTGGAAACCTGCCCCTTTTGATAGCAAAGTTCATTTTTCCATGGAAAAAAAAAAAAATAATTTTTGGCCTGTTTCAGATGCAAGGTGCTGGACTAGTTGTGCATGGTTTGGTATGGGGATTCCTGTAATAGAAAGGCTGGACTTGCTCAGGAATTTTCTTCCAGGAAACAGAGAGTTTTAAAAAGAAATGGTGTAATAGTAATTTTATATTGTAGGCTGGAAAAATGTGTTGAAGCTAAAGAAGAATTAGAGGCAGATCTTTATAACCGGTTTATTTTGGTGCTGAATGAAAAGAAGGCAAAGATAAGAAACTTACAGAAGTTGTTGAACGAAGCTAAAGAATCTGCAGCAGATGCCATATGTACAAGGTATTTCTTAGTTTTCCGGAGTTACTTGGTATCATACCTGATGCATGCTTAAGATTAGTTTCGTTTCCACTTCTTTGGCTCGAACGGTGAGTGGCATTTCTTCTGGCTAAGTGCTTGGTTATCCAAAACAATAGCATTAAACATGAAAGCAGAGGATGCTTTGTGGCATCACTGCAAACGGCAGCATATTATTTTGGATGCTGTAGCCAAGAACTTGTTGCAAGCAACAACTGCTTGCAGTTCGTTTTCCAGAGTACATCTGCCATTTCCATAGATGGTACTTTCACATGCACTCTCCCTGAGTTATTTGATTCCTGTTGTCCTTTGTGAAACAAAAATAGCAAAATCTAAATGTTTTTATGTACTTTGTATTTTAAAGATGTCCAGATTTCAAATGCTACAGGTTTTTTGCTGGTTTTTATATCTTATCTTTTATTTTCTGTCCTTATATATGAATATGCTAAGCTGTTCATCAAGAGGACTTTATGTTGACTTGTATCAGCTTGCATTGCCTCTAAGACAGTGCAAATAGAGTTATAAACTCTTTGCAAGAATAATAGATGGCATAGATGTGCTTGCTTTTTTTTCCTAGGGGTAGTATAGCTACCACTCAGATGGCTACAGGGGGAGAAGACGACTATGATGGCAGCACTGATGAGGAAAGTGAAAATTTAGCACAGGCTCCATTACCATCAGGTAAGATGGAATGTATTGTCTTTGGGGAATACCGGGGGCAGGCCAATCACTTTATGTGAATAAACCTTAATGAAGACAAAATACTACCTGACAAATTGCTCTGTGACAAGCCAGCCTGCAAGCCTTTAAAATATCTCCCTGGAAGCAGAGTATAATACTGGCATTCACAAATTAGTGAGAGAAGTTTAAAAGCATGTTGCACAAGTGAAGGTACTGTCATTTCTTCCGAAATGACAAATTGCGTACTGTGCCAAACTAATGACAGTCTAACAATATCCTAACCATCAACAATTCCATTTTAAATTCTGGGAATCATGATGTGTATGCAATGATTGCTAAAATGTAGCTCCTGACAGTTTCAGTAGTGTTTAAAAAGGGAAAAGAGAGGACGTTTAATGGCTATAAAAAGACCTGTGTGCTTAAATGGAATAAAAGTGTATTTATAGCAGGATTTAAATTTATCAGTGAATTTTTGACCTCATGAAGGTGCTCATGAAATTTAATTTGACTAATTTTCCCGGGACTGGAGACTTCCAAGTGTATGGGATACAGAAATTGCCCATGCTGCAATGTAAGTTCTTTAACTGTGAGTCACAGAAATTTTAGAATTTTTTGGAAAAGCAGTAGGAATATGCAGGACAAATGATAACAAAGTTTTTAAACTGCTTTGATACTTGCCATATAGCTATTATAAACTTCTCTTCAGATCTGCAGCCTTTGTTACAGGTTCTCTCAGTGAAGCTTTCTGTTTCTGCCATAGGTAAAGGTAATCAAGACAACTTAGTACAACTATTTACTGTGCATACTGGGAACCAGAAGTGTTCAAGACCCTGATAACAGTGGTATTCATCTTTCTAACTCCTATGAGCCTGTTTTTTGAGGACTTTCTAATATAATATAAAGTAGGCAGAGCTTCAGACAAATGCAGAAAGTTGCAGTTACAATACAAAATAATTTCTTTATGTATTATGCTTTTCAGTTCAGAAATCTTTGCTTTCAAGTGGTCTTTGGACAGTTCAGATAATGTGGGGAAAATACATATAATGAAAGGGCAAGGGGATTGGAAGGTGTTGATTTCCTTACTAGAGTCAGTAGGACTCAATTACCTCAATGAGAGTTTTGGGACAGACATATGTATTTAAAAATTAAACTCAGGCAATCATGTGGGACTGGACTGATCAGTGTTATAGGAAATAAATAGAAACTGTGTTTTTGAGTTGTAAACAAAAATGTGCTTTCTGTTGCCTGTGAGGGATACAATACTCAAGATTTTTATTATGGCTAGAGGGTTCTTTCAACTGCAAAATTTGCAAATAATATGAAGGCTGTAAAGTTAATCCTTTTGAGTAACACACTTAAGTGTTTTCAGAGTAATGACATTCTTGAACCTGCACAATGAGTATCACTTAGGTCAGTTGATACTCTTTCTGTGTACACAGCTTTCTTTCCATGAGCAATAGAAAAGCACAGATAGGAGCTGAATATTTTAGTGTGCTCTAGGATTTTCATGTGCAAACAGAGGTCTGAGGAAAACCGTGACTCTATGAAGACAACCATGATTCAGGGTGAGCAACATGTGAGGATAATGCACCTCATAGCTGCATCAAGGACACAAAAGCATAAAAGATAATATAGATAAAGTTTGAGTTTTTTCTGTTTATCTGTAGATAGTTCCTATCTCTTAGGCCAACATTACATTTCTTTTCCTTTTGGAATCGGAATATCATTGTGAGAGTTGCAGGAGTCAAAAAGAACTAAAGGATTTTTGAGAATGATTTAGTAGATATTGGTGAAAGGCACAAGCAGGAAAGATCATAATTTAAAAACTGCTTTGAAGGAAAGTGAAGTCAGTTGTGTGTGTGGACTCATTTACACATATTAAGTGTGCATTTATATGTATGCATGTCCAAAATTCAAAAAATGAGAAACTGATGCTGGTTGTCGAAAAGCAGGAGTTGGCTAAAGAAAGCCACATGAGATAAAGGCAGAAAATCTCAGTCTAGAAGGCCAGTGACCAGTATTCAAGCCAGCTGATAACATACATGCCACTGTTATTGTGCAATGTAAAAAGATCAGTAGTAATTGAAAAAGCAGTGGTTGGTGTTTAGGGTGCAAAACTAGGTGTAGCTACCTCATAATGTTCTAGCAACTAAGAGGGACATGAAACAGAAGCTGTGAAATCTAGACATTTTAAACTTAACCAATCAGCATATGTGGAAATTCAAAGTTTAAAGAACTGCCTGGAGTTTTTTCTTAGATACCAGTAGTTGGGGGCAGGAGAGATGTTTCTAGAATTTTATGGGCACAGAGGGCTTTTCAGGCAATTTGGAAAAAAACTACTAATGTTCACCAAAATAAAAAGTAAATGAAATTGCACATTCAGTTTTGGGTGTATTAGTCTGGTGTTGATCTGATGGAAATATTGGAACAGGACTCAATGAAGAAAAATATTAAGAAAAGGGAGAATGGGACTCAATTAAGAAAAATACTAAGAAAAGGGATAAGAGTGGTTCATTCCAGTCCTTGTAAAAGTACAGAAACCAGAAGTGGAAAAGGTACTCATGTCTACTATGATGAGATTACCATCTGGCTGATGAAGGTAAAATTAGTAAAGTGATACACTGACTTCTGTAAGATATCATGCTGCATCACGTTTTAATCAAGAAATTGGAACATGGGAATTAACATTAACATGATGAATAGATTCTCAAATAAAGTTATATATTTATCTAAAAATATAAATGGAAAACTACCAGTCCTCATGTCTGAGTAGTGTGAAATTGAAGATGTATGTAATGTATATAAACCAATTTGCATTTTGTGCTACACCAACTATAAACAAAACATGCATTCTAACAGTGTGATGTAATGATGTCCAGTTCTTTGACAGCTGCACTTCACTTGAGAAAACCAACAGTGTTTTCAGCTTTGCTTTGCCTAGCTCCATCTGCCACATAACGCTGGGTACCTCCAGAGGTTACTGTCATCCTTCCCATGTGGAACCGTCTAGCAAAGCCAAGAGCTACTTGGACAACTTTTACACCCTGGTCTGTATTGCACCCATTCTGGCACAGTGGCACTGTCCTGCCTGACCTTGCAGGAAACAGGTTTGGTCTTAACCCAAGCTAGTTCAGTTGGTTACTGTCTGACCTCTCATCAGTTTATAACTTCCCAGTGCTACCTGCCTCACCAGATAGGGAACCACTGGTCTAGTTTAAGGATCCTTCGGAAAATAAGGTACATACAGAAAATGCTCTGAAGCAGCAATGACTTTATATAAAAATCTTATCTTCAATTATATTTTTTTATATATATACTAAAAAATACACTGAATGTGAAAATAAATACGCAGATTTGCAATATTAGGGCAAAAGGGACTTTTGAGTCAATATATGATTTGGCCCCTTGGATGCAGTGCTCTGTCAAGTTTGGACATCAAGATTTGAAAGAAAACATTAGCAATCCGGGGATGATAAAATTGTGGTAACAAGGGAGGAATTAGCAAATTATTTAAATGAAATGCTGAGAAGGATCTTAAACGATCATTATTTTCATGATGTGAAAGATGATGTGATGGTAGATGGTGTTTCCATCCAGCAGGTATAGGTGTTTAATGAACTTGAATAACTGGAACTTAGCGTTAGATAAAGACAAAAGTGGGACATTACTCTTGACAGGATAATTAACTGTTGGAACACTTTGGAATGGTTATGATGGGTTCTGTCCATCACTGCCAGCATTGAAATCACAAGGGGTGTGCTTTTAATGAAAAGACAAGATCTTGTTCATATAGGCGTGAACTTAAAAGCAATACACTACCGAAGGTATGTTGGACGTTGCAAACCACTGTTACTGTGACAGGTTTTTCTCTGTAGAACAGATGAATGGCAGAATGAAACCATTTCTTCTGTCTTCTACAAAAATGAGTTTACTCATGCATGAACACTCAGCAAGACTATCAAGTAGATTTTCAACCTCTGCACAGGAGACAGTTACATTTATTTGTTCAGCTTCAGATAAATTTTGAGTAGAGGCCTTTTCCCTGTAATAGCGGTTAAACTGTAACCTAAAGATTTACCGAAAAATTTAGATTTTTGGCACTTACAGTACCATTTATAGGTAAGATTTATGGTTTGCTTTTTGACCGCAGTTTCTACTTCATAGCTTTAAGCCAAAATCAACTGAAACATCATAGGTTTTGTCTCTATCTACACACTGATGTAGTTAATGCTTTGTATCATAAAAGAACACATTTAAAATGAATTAGTAAGTATTTTACTGTAAAACACTGAGGAAAAAAACTAATGTATATGACAAGTACAACTTTTATTAATACTACATCTTCTATAAAATAATACTGTATGCCCTTCTGTACAACAGCTTTGTCCGTCATGCCATGGGCATGGGGGAAATGTATTTGACATATTGCTTAGGATTGTGAATGCGAGATTGAAAAAGACACACCGCTCCCACTTCCACTGCAGTTTAATAAATTCTTAAGCAGCAGCTATATATGATGTGTCAGGTCCTTGTAAACTCCTGTGAGCTCTTGTTTGTGAGTCTGTGCTCTGGAAGGAGGGCAGGAAGGAAATCCTCCTACTGCTAAGCAGTTCCTCGTGAATGAGGAAGTATGAATATTTTTTGGGAGCAAGCGGAGCTTGCTTTTGTTTTGTTTTGTTATTTATTTCACTTCAGGGTTGCTAAGATTCTAGCTGAACCATCAGAAATAGATACAGTTGTTGCTTTCACTACTGGTGCTTCAGCAAAGTTCCAGCAAATTTGCAGGTGCCTCACACTTGAGACTGCTGACGTGCTGCCTCCTTGTTTCACTCTTCCCTCACAAGTTGCATTAGTCTTGCACTTCAATTCTTTAATCGAGTATCTGATATTTTCTTTAGCTTGACTGATGTCTAACATTTTTAGGGTCGTCATTTTTGGTTGGGACCACTGGGTCCTCTGACAGTATAAGGAATGATACACACATACAGATGAGATGCACCTGGAGTAGGTTTGGAAAGATAACAGACAGATGTTGATTGGAATAAGACTGTAGTTCTTTTCATATTCTGCTGTCAAAAAGACCTGATATTTTTGGCTTCAGTTTTGTTCCTTAAAAAAACAAAAAGCCTGAAAAATGACAGTCTCAATTTCTCTTAGCCCACAAGAGTGACTTTGTGACTCAGCATGATGCCACCACACTGAGGCAAGAAGTTTCTGTCATTTTAGAATACAGAAACTCTTATTCTAAATAAGGACAATCCAAAACGTAACCCAAGTGTTACTAATTCCTCTTTCTTCTGCTCAGTGCTTCATTTTGCTGTTATTTGCTCTAGCTCTTTTCATTTCTCCTATTGGATCTAAAATCATAGAATCATAGAATTGTCGAGGCTGGAAGGGACCTTAAAGACCATCTAGTTCCACCCCCCCTGCCATGGGCAGGGACACCTCCCACTAGGTCAGGTTGCTCAGAGCCCGATCACCTCTTTGTTATTCTTCTGCCTCAGCAGTGCCTTCAAGAGGATCTGCTCCATGATCTTACTAAGCACCGAGGTGAGACTGACTGGCCTATAGTTCCCTGGATCATCGTTCTTTCCCTTTTTGAAAATGGGGATTATATTTCCCCTTTTCCAGTCAGTGGGGACTTCACCGGACTGCCATGGCTTTTGGAATCAGGTTCTTCAGATGGTCACGAACCTGATCTTCACTTACAATGGGCAGTTCTTTCTTCCAGCTCCTGCTATTATCTTCTGTGACTTCGGGAGTGTGGCTGGAGCCCTTGCCAGTGAAGACTGAGAACCTCAGCCTTCTCCACATCATTTGTCACCAGCTCCCCGTTTCCCTTCTGAGGGGGCCCACACCTTCCCTAGTCTTCCTTTTGTCATTAATACACCTATAGACATTTTTGCTATTCCCCTCGATCTCCCTGGCTAGGTTTAATTCTAACTGAGCTTGAGCTTTTCTAACCAGGTCTCTTGCTG
>VWZK01006216.1:471-20300 GCA_013396935.1 Baryphthengus martii | reverse complement strand
AGTGGAAATTAGTTAAGTCCCGACACTTCCAGAGGGACCTGGATAGGCCGAAGAAGTGGGCCCGTGTGAACTTCATGAGGCGCAACAAGGTCAAGTGCAAGGACTTGCACCTGAGTCAGATCAACACCCCCCATATCAATACATGCTGTGGGATGAAGGGATGGAGAGCAGCCCAGCAACCCCAAGAGGTTACTGGTAGATGAAAAGCTGGACATGAGCTGGCAGTGTGTGCTCAAAGCCCAGAAAGCCAACAGTATCCTGGGCTGCATCAAAAGAAGCATGGCCAGTAGGTCAAGGGAGGTGATTCTGCCCCTCTACTCTGTGCTCAGCTCTGGAGTCCTCTGCACAAGAAAGAAAGATATGGACCTGTTGGAGCAGGTCCAGAGAAGGGCCATAAAAATGATCAGTGGTCTGGAGCACCTCTCCTATGGACAGACGGAGAGAGTTGGGGTTCTTTAGCCTGAAGAAGAAAAGGCTCCAAGGAGATCTTTTTGCAGCCTTTCAGTACTTAAAGAGAGCCTATTAGAAAGAACAGGACAGTCTTTTTAGTAGGGCCTGTTGTGACAGGACAAGGGGTAATAGTTTTAAATGAAAAGAGGGTAGTTTTAGACTAAATATAGGAAGAAATTTTTTAGGTTGAGTGTGGTGAAGCACTCTAACAGGTTGCCCAGGTGATAGATGCCCCATCCCTGGAAACCTTCAATGTCAGGTTGGACGGAGCTCTGAGAAACCTGATCTAGTTGAAGATGTCCCTGCTCACTGCAGGGGAGCTGGACTAGAT
The DNA here is from genome assembly GCA_013396935.1 of Baryphthengus martii. NCBI lineage: Eukaryota > Metazoa > Chordata > Aves > Coraciiformes > Momotidae > Baryphthengus > Baryphthengus martii. Next base: position 19,519 of record VWZK01006216.1, on the reverse strand, counting down.
GACCTTTAAAGGTCCTTTCCCATATAAACCCTTCTATGATTCTATGGTTTTTACTGTGTGTTGTTGAAGTAATCAAGAGTTTGTTGCTAACAAGGAAAAATAATTGGTACCCCAGTACTATAATTGTGATTTTTGTGTCTGCTGCTTGTACCTGTTGCTTCGCTACGTAAAAACTCTTCCTCCGTCTTCACTTCATAACAGATTTTTGCCTGCTCCTCCACAGCTTATGGTTTTCGACAAAGCATTTCATTTAAAAAGTCACAGAAAAATCCGCTGTTGGTGTTGGTGGTAAGAAATAGCCCTTCGTGATACTTTGTGAGGTGCTTTGGAGAGACTGTGTCTCTGCTGCAGGGTGAATTCCCTGTGTGTGAGTTGGCTAAGTTGCTTCCGCAGAGGGAAGTGGGGATCTAAATACTTGATCTACAAAGGAGCTTGGAGACTGGAAAGTTTAACTTTCAGGTGCCCTATTGCCCAGAAAAATTCTCAGTCCTGATTTAGAAGCTCAGGCTTCCTTGAATAGGAGGAATTTAGTGTCAAACTGGACATGGTGTTAACACTTGGGATAGACAAAGCTTCTTTTCAGTTTTTATTTACGATTTGTATTCGTGAATTCTATTCTGAAGTTTGAAGCTTAAATCACACCACCCTTCTCTAGTGAAAAAACAGGGATTTTGTTTTGATCTGGGAGCACTTTTTGACTGCTAGCTTTGGGTATTGACCTGGCCTCACCGTTATTCCTGGGAGGGGAAATGTAGGTGTCCTCGCTATGTCTGAGCTGTAGGGAAAGTAGATGTGAGCATGGGGAATAGCTTTGATATGAAGTACTGAAGGGAGTACATGGCTTCCTTCCTAGGACCCTGGGTTTTAGGGAACCTGTCTTTCAGTTTGTGCTTGTTACCAGGCAGATAGGTACTCTGAAAACAGAACCTTTCCCTCCTGTGCCACTGGGTATAGCAAAGCACAAAGTACCTGGATCCTTGTGTTGGAAGAACCCACAATTTTTCTTCAAGTTGCCACAATCATCTGGATGAGCCCTCTCTATAGGGTAGGATCGTTCTCTCTAGTTGAGGACAGCATGAAGAATTCTAGTTTCTGGTCCTTTGTTTTGGACCCAGTCCTCAGCTGAGAAACAAGTGCTGTTTTGAAGTGTTTGGTTTTTTGTGTTGTTTTTGTTTTTTTTTTTTTCCTGAGGTACTCGTTGACCTGTGGACTAGAAACTGGAGCTGGATGACTGGTGTAATCACTAGCCTAGCACAGATTACTTTCTCCAACACTTGGGTGGGCCAACATCTGTAAAGATTATAACAAGGGGGAAAAGTAGACTGGGAGGATCACAACCATGCAGCCTTGATGAAATTTCTGTTGCATGAGTAGAGAGGCAGGAAGAGATCTCCCCAGACAACCATAGACAAGGATTTGGTGCTCCTAGCAAGTGGAAAAAGTATTTGTTTGGAGGCAGGGGCCGCCCCCTCCCCTCATAGGCTAGGCTGATGTCTCCTTCTGGGAGAGAGTACGGTTGCTGGCAGCAGAGTAGAATTTGGCTCTACCTTTCTCCTTTGAGGCCCTATTGTGCAGCTCAGGCAGCTCCCCGCTCAGCATGAAGGTTTTCATAGTTCCTACTTTTAGTCCTGTGTAAGATCCAGACTTCATCGCTTTTGCAGGCCTTAGCCTTTTTTGTAGGAAAAGGTTCCCTCCAGGCACTGATTTTACGTCTTCTTTTTTTTTTGTTCTTACCACCACTATCTGATTTTGTTTCTCTTTTTGGATGGAAGACACAGAGTGATCATCTGCCTTAAGAAACCCCAGTTTCCCTCTTTTTTCCTTACTTGTCCTCTTCTGCCAGCAAACCTCAAGGGCAACTTGCCAGCAATGTGCTGTGCAAGTGGACAGGCCCTGGAAGGAAATAGCATTTCTTCTCCTGATCAGTTTGGGTGCTAAGAAAACCAAAATGAAGTGAAATAATTCTTCTCTTAAAGAAACCCAAAGGAAAAACACTCTTTAAAAGACTCATCACCTGACTGTGAGGTCCTGGGGATTATACCCACAGCAGGAGAAACCTGGTAACCATGTCTTCCATTCCTTTGATGTAACCCTACTTAGTTATTTGTGAAGTAAGATCCATCCTGGTGGTGCTGGCCAGACAGAGGTGGGGGAGGGTTGCCTTCACCAACTGTGCTCAGGGCAACTACATGGCCTAAATTGAGTAAAACATGGGCTTTAGCAGCAGGAAATGATAACTCTAGGCACTTTTTTTCTCAGAGCTTTCTAAAGACTCAAGAAAAATAGCCTTCATTGAGCAGTCTTAGCTCCTGCAACATTTCTATTCTTAAAAATTGCAGTGGGAATTTGAGTTGGTGTTTTCCAAATGCATATAACGGCTGGCTCACTGTGCTGTGTTTCAAAAACCCAAAACTAAGGCCAGCCAGAGACCAGGGAATGCTGGATTCTCCCCCACCTTTTTCTCCAGGCAAACAATTCCCTAAACACAAATTTTCAAACAAGTAAACATGTATATTGCTCATTCCTACTGTGACAAGTAGTTTAAGGTCATCTTTTCTGTATTTACAATGTATGGCTTAAAATACAAACACGCTTTGTTCGTGCTTTGTTATTCTCTGCACCACTGAATGCTTTCAACAGATATACACTGCAATAAAAGATGGCTTAGAAATTCAATGTAGAAAGGCAGCCAGTGCCACTGGGGAAAAGAGTGCTCTCCCAATCAAGACCTCTGTTGACCAGGTTCACAATGTAATGCTCTTTTTAAAACGCATTTAACGCAGGGCTGAAATTTATGCATCATAAATGGACAAGGCAAAACCCACCTTCCAGTCCTTTTCAGCCTTTGGTAGAAACTTTGACCAACAAATTAATTAAATATTTCGTTGCCTAAATTTGTAAAGTTCTGCTGCAGTTTTGTCTGAAAGTGAAAACAGAGACCTTATTGGACATCCTGTTTGTATTATTCTTTTTGTACAAGAATGTCATGACATTTTAAAATCTATGGGCCCTTTCTTCCACTTCTTAACTGAACAGCATGATACATTTTGAACTAGTCTTTCACTATTGTTCCTAAGTCTGAAACACACTCTACGCAGATGTCTCGCTTTTGTCATTCCTCTTCCCTCCTCTTTAAAAATTTGATCTCCAAGACAAACAGGTGAAGCTGGAAAGGTATTTATCTGAAGGCAGATTTTAATTCTTGTGTCTGTAAGTGCCAATTGCAAAACATAATAAATGTGATTGCCTCTGGGCTTGAGAATAAGCCTCAGATACCCATTCTGGAGCAAGCACTTTCAGAGCTAGTAGGCTGCAATTATAGTTGTGTTAGTAGGTGTGAATTATTTAGTTAGGGTCAGGAAACAGTCGTCTTTAGAATAAGCAGGTTTCAGATGCAGTTTGGCCATTTCAAATGTGTTAATTGCTTAAAAGAGTGGGTTTTATGAATATGGTTGGATTAAATTTTGTTGAAATGAGTAGGTCCTTCATTTAATTTAGTTTTATGAAGTACTGGGGCATACATTTCTGCCCTAAGCCGAGGCAGTGCAAGGCAGCTTGGAAATTTAAGTGGTATGTGTGGATGAGCTGGGTCTGTGTATTATTTTGGCAAGACAGGGTATATGGATGAAAGAATAACACTAAATGATAAAGGAAAAAAATCACAATGCGTGTTGACTGTACAGGTTGAGTGTACAGGTACTGGATTGGAAGAGCAGGACAACTCTCTTCAGTGTTCAGTCCACCCGGCTTTCGGGAAAGTTGGGTGTTCTATGTCGCTGTGAACATATAAAACTACAAAATTACCCTCAAGTTCCCTAATTCAATTACTAAGTTTGGCATGAAGTAGAACATTGTATCTATTCAACTGGATCCTGGTGGCCTTGAATGTTTTTGTCTAGGGCTCAAATGCCTTTTCATAACCTGTATACTTTTTGTAGTTGTTTTTCAGGCATGTAATGCCCATGTTTGTGTTAATATCCAGTGTGTGTCCAAACTGTTCCCGTGCCACAAAAATCATAAAACACCCTGTTATATATGAATGGGACCAACTCTATGTGTGAGAGTGATGGAATTCAAGGTTACAGAGCACCAGACATGAAATGGACAGGCTAAAGCTTTGTGGCTGACTGAACTTATTTTCTGCGAGTCTCCCCTGCTTTACAAAATGTCTCCTCACTTTGGATCATGTTCCTTTCACCTGGATTGTTTGGCAAATACCTACTAGATGGGTTTGCTGAGAGAAGTCTACTGGAGGGGAAGTGAAAGGAGGGAAAATAACAAGGACTTACGAACACTGAACAGGTAACTGTTGGAATTTGAACCTAAAACCTCAGTAGAAGGAGTTGCCCTGGCAACAGCATCCTTAAGTGCAGGAGTGGAGAGGGAGAGAGACCCCATCCTGAGGCTGAACCAGCGATCTGCTGAAGCTTAGAGAGATGCCTAATCAGGGCTAATCAGTATCGGGGAAACTGCTTGGTGATGGACTGAAGCTGCTGATGAGCATCCCGACTGTCACACATTATTCACTGCAAAGATGTTTGGTGAATAATTTTCAGTAGCCTAAGAGGAGCTCCAGTCAGGTACAACTTAAGTCTTTTCCCTGACTTTGCCTCTCTGCAAGGATAAGACCCTTGAATCATACGCTGCTGGCGGGTGATTCTTAGAAGAAGGAAGAAGCTGAATTAGTTACTTGCAGCCAGCAGAGCAGAGACATTGTGTGTCATTTGGACCTGGAAATGGGAGAGTTAAAATAAGTGAGCTGGACAGGATGCAAGTAGCAGTATTATTTATAATGGAAGAGTAGAGTGTAGTGTCGTCAGCTCCATTCTACATATGCAAGGGCAGAAAGATGAAAGCAGGAACCTAGACAATATTTTTCTTTCTGTTTAGGCATTCTTCTGAATAAAAATTTCTATCAGTGTTGACTAACTATTTCATTGGCTTATCCTTACTGGAATCACTTACAAAACCCCAGCCCTGTCACTCAAAAGGCCAGAGGATGTAACAGCATAAAAGGAAAGAATAAAAAAGTCACATGCAAGAGCTGGAACATGAATGAAGTGTTGGTGTAGTGGAGTTAACTTGACATCTCTATTCTGTCCTCTCTAACATATCCAGACCCATATCAACTTTGTGCAGTGCTACAGCATGGTGCCTGCCTGCCTATGTTGCTCCAAAACCAACTTGCACCGGGCTCATAGGGTCTTCATGAATGCCACTATCTCCAGCACTGGGTATCCCCATGCTGGATAATCCACCAACAGCTGGTGGCTATATGACTGTTGTTTCTTTCAGAAGTTTACCAGGTGCTTGGCTGAGGTACTCTAACAAGTACTGGTGAGGGAGTTTGGTTTTCCTCAGTAGACAGAAGCACTTCACAACTTTCTTAGTAGAGCCTGCTAAGGCAGACTCTTTGTGGTGCCAATTGAAGAACATCTCCAGAAAATAAATAAACCCTCTAAACATTAAAGCCAAAAGAGCTACGTGCTCTCATCTTCTTGGATACAATGCAGGGATTGTTGCAAAATGATGTTGGAGCAGGAGGAGCTAAGGAAGTTTGTGGTTTAAAATTCAGCCATAGTCATCTCTAATGACCAGAAATTTGTTACCAGCTGGTGACTGTAACAGTTTATTGCTTATGAAAGACACATTCATGAGTGTGAGATGAAAAAGGAGAAACGCTTTCCTATTGCTATTTCTAATAAAGCAGTAAACACCATTGAATGCCGGAATAGAGAGTATGGATTTGATTTTTCCTGCTGAAGTTTTCTGATGCAAAATCGAATCTGCCTGGTGGCTTAATTATTGATGAAGATTGCTGTTTTTAATCCTACTGTGTTGCCTGTGATGTGGTAAACATAACTTTTCCACAGGTTCTCATCCTGACTGCTGGCCAAATTTTATTCCTGATTGTCCATCTGTGGCTGCTATTAACTTAGATAAGAGGCACAGCCATGGCTCTGCAAGTAGTAATTAGGCACAATTTGGTTTTGTCCTATATACATCCTGAGTGGTGAATAGGATGAAAATTTACATAGAATAATTTTTCATCCTTAAATGTCAATTCCTCCCATAGTTTCTAATCAGTAGATTGTGACTTGCATACAGTATGTGCACACAGAAACAGCAAAGGATCAAAGTAAGTTTTCCTGCTTTCCCTGTCTTCTTACCCTTTGATGCAATTATTTGTTGTATAGACGCATCAGAAGCACGTCTTGTGTCTGTCTTCCTTAGTCTTTGCCTATACAAATGAGTAAGTACGTCAGGGGTAATTGCAAAGGTATGGATTTATTGCACACAGGACAACAGTAATCTAAGCACAATTATGCCATTAGTGAGCATCAAGGCACAAGCAGGATGGAGCTGTGACTGCTTAAAACACGTTTCTTAGGTGTTTAGTTGCATCCTCAGATCAGAGATCCATCCTCCGCTATTCAGCCTGGTGGAGACGAGCTGTTTTCTCTCACTGTTGCATTTTTCGGCGCTTTATTGCAAAATTGTACAAAGTCCGTATTCAGTCTTTGACCTACCATGGTACTTTTAACAAAACTTGTACTGATGATGCCAAAAGGGAGATTTTTTTCAGTGAAGCCTTTGCCACAAAAGCTTTGGACACATTCATAAGAAGAGGAAACCCAAGTGTACGCGGCTGTATGAGAGTGCAAGGTACAAGATGAAATGAATGTGGGTGTGGCGATCACTAACCATAAAAATCACAGCATGTTTTCCAGAAAATATTTATATTCTGGTAAGAAAAGCTGCATCCTCTGTGGGGGAAAGCACTTGACATTGTCATCCTGTTTCTGAATACAGCTATGCAGCAGCTTTCTGATACGGTATCTGCATTGACTTCCATGGAGATGCTCTTGTTTCACTCCAGGCCAAAGTCTGACCCAGAGCTACAGTTTATAGAGCAAATGACTGACATAAAGGCTCTTTTTTTGCTGTTTTAAACAGCAGGGAGGAATTTTTTAAGAAGTCAGGCTTGTGGTTGATGAATAAAACATGGCTCAATATGATGCCATCCAGCAAGGGAGACTGTGGAATAATTTCAGTTTTGTCACACATAAGTTTTGTACACTGGTAAGGACTCCTGGTCTCATTGTTGTAAATGTTGAAATCTATTATAAAATTGTGAGAATAATAGGGCATATAAGAAGTAACTGTCATTAAAATTGACAATGAATTGTTCCTGTTAGAGGAACACAAGCACGCTTATTAGGTATATTTGCTTCCTGTGGGAGATAATTCTTTCTCTTTTCCTCTCCCCAAGCTCATCAAATGGCAAAAGCAGAAAAAATGAGCGGAATGGGTTTATTCTTTCTTTATGCAGTGTTTGTGGAAGCTAACAGCAGTAAAAACTCATTGTAGGTTAAAATAATACTTCTTCAGAAAGCTTTTAAAGAGCGGTACATTGGCAACATCTGAAAAAAATAGAAGGTTGCTTGTCATTTATAGACTGGTCAGGTTTCAGTGGGCTTCCAGTGTGTTTCTGAAACACGTTTAATGTGCCACATACCCTTAGCTGATAAGAATATAGTCTTTATTAGAATAACTGTTTCAGTGGGAAATGCCTTAGATATTCCTCAGAGACGTTTTTCACTTTTGTTTGTAATTTTGTGAAAGTCATGGATAATATTTTGTTCTTCTGGAAGACGGTCTTTGTTGTGTCTGTACTTCCATGAGCTGCTAACAGCAGCTCAGCTGCTAAAGGTACCCTGCAAACCTTTTTGTCCAAAATCAAGCCAATCGTAGCACTGCACTGAACAGAATGAGCAGTGATGTCCACACATTCTTAAAACTAGCAATGGTCTCGGATGGTTTCCTCTGCATGCTCATTCAAGCACAGCCAGAATGCTTGATGTTAAAAAATGTTGTCTTCTTCTCCTTCTTGGTTTTTTTTTTGTGCATTTTTTTGTTTGTTTGTTTGTTTTTCCTGAGTACTTCTGCTTAAAACTTACTCATTCTGCCTTTTAAATATAGGCTTTGGATCACTAGTAACTAAGTTACCGCAGACATTCAGTGTGCTTATTATTTAGTTGAGGCTGTTTGTAATCTTTTCTGGACACTAGTATATACTGGCATAATATTTATGAGTTTATGTGGATTCTACTATGCAACGGAAGGTCAGCTATGCAGAGTTCCTCACAACTTTTCAAAAGTATGCTAATAAAAAAAATTAAGTGTACCAGTAAACCCAAGCTCAAATAATAAATACATAACAAAGCAATGGCAAAATTCAGTATTGTTATTTTTAAAGAGGTGCAAGTCTTTATCACAGTTGTGAGAAAGAGAAAGATGCAGCCAGACAGAATGTTCACTGCTGTGTGAACATTGAATGAAGCTGAGGACCGTGCGATTGGTTTTAAATAGTATAATTTATTCTAGTTAAAGTGACTGCAAGATGGGATCTGAGGGATCATTTTCTGTAAGTAAAAGAAGATCTTTCCTAGATAAGGTTGAATTGTGTCTGGCCTTTCCGAAGCACTACCATCTCTGGTTCTTCCAAAGAGTCCTGAGAGTTGCCTTTGACTCTACAAGAGATTTTTGTGCCTATTTGGTCTCTGAATCCTTGTCTGGTCTCAGAATACTCATCAGACTGAAATTTAATTTTTACCAGCTAATTTAAGGGCTCAGAAGCATTAAATACATCTGTAGTGTCTTTATGTTTTAGTTCAGAGTAGTTTGCCCTAAGTTCAGTGTAACTTTCTCCTTGGCATCAGAGGTGGTACAGAACAAATATATTTGAATTTAGCACAAGCCCTGTTCCTGCAACCATTTTTTTTAAAGAAAAAAATACAGCTCTAGTGATTGCGAGCAAAAATACTTGTTATTCCTTTAACAGAAAAATAACTTCTGAAGTGATAGATTACTTATGCAAGAGAGACAGATGTTAAATATTTGTTAGTTTCTTGTTGAATTCAAAGTACAGAGATGTGCTCTTGTGTCGCCAACAACTGGTGGTGGCGATCACAGATTGAGAAAAGTGGTACCAGTACCACCTGTCACCTGAATAGGACTTGAATGTCAAGTTACTTCACAAGCATTGCCAACACACGTTCCTGAAACACAAGGGTGTTTATCTGTGGAAGCTTGCAATTTACTCAATTCCCTTCTTACATGAACACTCAAAAGTTTGAAACTTTTAAAATCTCCCCTCCCTGCAACCCACTGAAACATAGATATCTTCACAAAGCACGCACACACACACAGGGATACTGACACATTGGTATGTTAGACAATTTCCTCCCAGTAACATTAAAATTAGATTTTAGCTAATATTTCTTAATCCCAGGTAAGAAAAGGTAAATGTATAAATAGGAACATGATTATCATGGCAAAGAGCAAGCAGAGTCATTGACTGCAACACCTGCTGAGATGATAGAAAAAATTCATGGAGGAAAAAAGATTTTCAGCTTGATGTCTTTATTGAAGTAACATCTCTTTCACTCTACCCAAGAGGATACCTATAACTAGTTAGTGAAAGATATGCTACTTGACCCTGATTTTGATTTGCAATATGTCAATAAAAAAAGTAAACAAAATGGGAGGTAACTGATGAAGGCAAAGCAAAGAGAAAGTGCAACAGGTCTAGAGTGATCCATCTCATCGTGTCTATCCAGCGGACTGGTAAGATCATTTGTTCTGTCATAGGTGTAGCTCATGATAAGACTGTTGCACATGATGTTGTGGTTTGTCATTAATAAAGATGCCTTCCCAGCTGTACTGGATAATTCTTATTCCTCACTATTTTCTGGGGAGAAGCTTGTAACAACCTCCAATTACTCCTGTTTTCTTTTTATCTCAGCTTGGTAAATGCACTGTTTATAAGTGCAACCTCCAGTTCTTCTTCCACCCCATCCTTGATCCTTTCCAATTCACAAACGCTGAAGGAACTCCTGACAAAAATATCTCATGAATAACTCTTTTTAGCCAAAGCCAAGAACTGCAGCTTCTCTAATTGACTACAAAATATCCCACAGTCCCTGCACCAGCTCAGCACTGGGAAGGAACATGAATAGTTTAAAATTACCTGCATCTCTTTTTTTCTCTTAGAGAGCCTACACGAAGCCTCACCTGAGATAACTGTAGGATGCCAACGTAAACTGTAGATCTACACGACTGTTCATTGATTGCTTCCTTGGTGTGTGGAAATTTAATCGAGGGTGGATTTAAGGGGAGCTGAGAAAGATCTTTTTACTTCAAGACAAATTAACAAGTCCAACATAATTAATCAGTTTAGTATGTAATACTTTAAATAGAATCTTCCCTGAAGCATTTGCCATCAAGTGCTCAAATTCTGAAACCTTTATTTCAAGCTGTGGTATCTATTTCGATACGAAACTTGCAAGTTGGAAACTCTTGAGTGTGAACACAAGACAAAGATATTTCTCAAAGAGAGAGAAAAGGCTGAAAAGCTATTTAATAACTTCTTCAAGATCATGCAGAAAATATATGACAGAGTCAGAGATATCTCTGTCCTGTGCCTTGACTCCACTTTCTCTTGTGAACCTAAGTTTCATCTGTTCAAAACACTTGGCACGGTGAACATGGGAGTAGCCATGTTAATGCGCTGATGAATGACATAAGATAGTTCATCTCTTATCAGCTGAACTTTGTTTCTCCTATGACAGGGGCTAGGCACCTGACTCACAAGAACAGATCACAACTGAAGTTTTGGGGACTTTGTCAAACCCTTAGTCTTCCTCAAACTTTGGGGTTTTTAATTTTTATTTCACAGAAGGAAAGTAATATATGTTACATGAGAGTTTGGCCAAAGTTATTGCCTGGATACTGTTTTGGTTTAGAAAGTTGGAGAAGAAAAAGTAAATAGCTGAGAAAATCAGGTGTTTGGAGAAGAGAGATTCAGGAGCAGTAATTTACTTCTGCATTGACGGTCTGTATGTGAGAGGGCTCTCAAGGAGAGACAAATAGTGAACTGACTACCACTGTGTATTTTGTATTTAAGTGGTTTCATTTTGGCATACAGCAGTGAGAACATGGCTGGGCAAAGAGAAAGAGAATTGACTGTGACTAAGAAAGAAAATCAGATTGAAGATTGAAAAATGCTAAACCAGTGAGAAAATGATTGTAAAAAACACCACCACCACCCCCCGAGGGGCAACTAATTCATAGCTGTAGCCTCCCACAAGATGCTATTCTTTGCACAGAGTTTAATTTGCAAATCATCTTTCTTCCTTTGCTGGTGTCCTGCAGTGTAACCCCCAGTCCCATCAATAAAAGATGTGGTAATGAGTCACACATTCATTGCAGTCATCACATCTGCAATAAAACATCAGTCCTCTGACAGTTTACAAGCTACAAATCATATCAGTATGCAGTTAAGGTTGAGACTACATAGGAATAATTTAGGAAAAACAACCCAAACAATATTATATGGTGTAATTGTCTCTAAACCAAGTATCAGGCACTGATAAAATTCAGATTTCTGTTTGTAAGTAGAAGATAATTGGTCACACTAAGACGAAGAATGTTGGCTCTACCCTAGCACAACAACAAGCCACACAGGCAGTGAATGTAAACGGAGGAGTTAATAACACTGTGTTCTGGCACAGCTCTTCTAGGCTCAAAATGAAACAGCTGGACCTTCATTCAACAGATTTCCAAGAAGCAGGTGACTGTGCAGATCTGAAGCAAACTAATAAAGACTTTAATAACTAATAATAACCTTTCCTGTGTCCTACTTGTTACCTTTGACGTGTAAAGATTCAACTCTCATTTGTTAACTGATAGGCAAACAGAGCTATGAAAGCACTTTCCCCATGGACATCTTAAAGATGATTTATACCATTTTGCCTCTGTGTCATGCAGCAGAGAGAGACTACTTTGCTATTTATTTTATTTATGCCGTTTTGTTTCTGAGAGGAGAATGACGACGTACGTTCATCAGAATTTCTTTTGCAAGCTCTCTGCAGGCCTCCAAGTATTCTGAGAGGAATCAATACACAAAACGAAAGAATTATTTCAGTTTTGTCTATTAAAAATCTTTGTATTTTTTTATACCTATAGAAATGCTGTTAGATAGGTCAAACCTCTTAAAATGCTAGATAATGAAAAGTAAAAGGGTGTGTTTATCAGGAGATGAGTAGCTTGCATACATATTGTGGATACTTGTTCATGTATTTTCTGAAAAATAAAAAAAAAAAGTGACGTATACATAGAAAAGCTTGTCATTTTTGTTAGGTTTCCTGAATTCTGCCCAAAGTGAACATTCCTATGAATGCTAAAATACTGACAGAGATACGTCATACCACAGATGTCAGTACCTGTGAACACAGAAACAGTTTTGCATTTCATTTCTTGTTTCTCACAGCCATACAGAAGGACTGGCAGGAGTGTGCCTCCAGTGCAGAAATACCAAAGGTAGGTCCTAATCAGTCTTAATCAGCTCCAGACTAAATCACCTACCTTTAGGTACAGACATGCAGTTTTTTATGTGTGAATCAAGGGCATAGTTTAGTTGACTAAGCGTAGGTGAGATGCCCTAATTGTCCTCCTGGTTGCTCCAGAGGAAAGGGGGTCTTTGGCAGGTCCTGTGCCTGCTGTATTTACCAGCCCCTCAGGGAGATCTGAATAGCAAGGCTTCGCAAAAGGGATGGTACTTGGACAGCTGAATCAAGCTTTAGATCTTCACTGACTCAAATGGCTGCTTCAAATCCTTGCTCATATGAATATATTTACATGTAAATGTCTAAATTTAAATGGCTTCATCTCAAACTGAGCTGTATCTGTAGTCTGGCTCCAGGCAGCTCACTTGATCAACCTATTTGGGTAGCCAGTCAGAGCAACAGCCTTGTCTTACTACACTCAGTGATACATACACACGTTTGGAAACACCTATCTTCATTTTATTCAAGATCACATTTGACTTTCTTCCTGATATTAAACAGCCCCCTGCTCTACAAATATTCTCCCTGAAATCAATAAGACTTCTTATAGGATGAGGTACCTCTTCAGGTCGAGAAAAGTTTCCTACCTGCTTCATAGGAAATACCATCTATATGAGGGAACTAGGCTAGTTTGGAAAGAGCAGTAGTTGTTGCAGAAAGGTAAATATTCACCAAGCATTTCCACATATTCATATTCTACCCCTGTTCATTGATGAGTTAGGAGCCACCCAGGCAGCCTTTGCCACTTATTGCCAGCAAAGGCAGGGATTCTTGGTTTTGACCTTACACGTGGGTTCAAACAAGTTTGATTGATAAGCAGATTCAAGATGACCTTTTCAAGTAAAGCCCTCATCCCTGTGTTGAAGGAATCCATGCTGAACTGAAGTTTGCCAACAGAATGACATAAAATTAATAGGTTTATGTTTGCTGAAAATCCATGATTTGATTAAAAAAATAACCTTTGTTTGAAAGGCACTGGATTCCAACTTCATAAAATGCAGTTGTGATGTTTCCTATACCTGGTTTGATTACTAAATAATAATAATCTGCCATAAAATAATCTGAGGCTATAAAATATTTTTTTTCCCTCTATGAGTTTGCAGCCATTTTATTTCTGTTTTATTTCTATGTTAATAGTTTAGTTAAAAATAGCAGAAAGCCTAATGTATTGAGTAGTGCTGGTTCTTCCATGTTTTACTTTTTATTGAAGCAGACTGTGGTTTAGAGTGCATGGCAGCTAGATTGGCATGAAAGTGCCTTGTATTTGCTTCCAGACTTTTAGCAGTATGGAGTTCATCCACTTCTGAGAGGAGGTAGGCAGTGGGTTGCATATATACTCTGCTCCTCGGTTAGAGTCACTAACATAGAAGAGCTGAATTAGTAATTCTTTCTAAAATGGATGTGGCTATGTACCTTTTGGAAAGTAAGTATTTGTCTCAGAGAGGAAAATAAGGTGGTGATTGTGTTTCCATGACTTATGAATTAGAGCATCCCTGGAGGTTTCTTTCAGTCTGTAGTAGTTTGTGCACTCTCTCGCACACAGCTGCATGTGATGCCAAACGTTGGCTCAACTGGGGAAATAAAACCGAGCCAGCCACTTTCTCACAGTATACACTGCAAGCAAATTTCTGACTCTGAAACACTACCATGATTCAGACCTAACTGGGTTTCTGTTATGGGTGTGCAATGTTAGCTAAAAAAAATTAAAATATAAACTGCTTCCTGCTGTCACCAAATGGTGACCACGTTTAATTTTAAATCAGGCTTCATTATCCATCCTCACCGCACTCATCTAATCACTTTTCCAATAGGAATATTTGTATTCCAGTTAACTGATAGTCTTATTTTGATGACTTATTATTGTATTATTTCTTTACTGGGAAACCTTATTAAAGAAACAAATTTTGCTACTGACTTCAGCGGAGCCGGGTCTTTACTCTTTATTTACAGGCTGACAAAAGACTTCAGCTTTCATGACTACTGTGAAAAACAATGGTTGATATGAGTTACTGTGAATTAGTTGTGGGAACTGATAGTACACTGATAGAAGAACAGGCTTCTTGCTGTGTAGGACAGTCTTATTTTACCTCAGACACCTATGCATTTCTGAAATGACTCTTACTCAGTTATTGTAAGAATGCAAAACTGTCAGCTATGAATATTTTCCATTATCCTAGTTATCTGCTTCCACTCTTCACAGTTTCCTTGACAGAACACAGAGAGAGGCTCAACAAGTACCTGAGTAACCTTGGAGGAATAATGCAATGATCCCAAACTAAATATATGCTTGTAGTATTTAGTTTCTCAGTATTCAGTTTTCGGATTGCATTTACTTCAAATCAAACTAGTGAAGACAGACATGCTTTGTATATGGGATTGTATATCCTACAAAAAGTTTTGTTTGAAACATAATTATAGAAAGGATTTAAATACCCTTCTTAGGTCTGTCTAAAGTGTTAAATTCCTGTTAACTCACAAGTCTAATACTTTTTCTTAGTAATTAGTGAACCGAAGGAATTTGTGGTTTGCAGGAGCTTTAAAAATTTCAAGTACTCGCCACAAAATGTCTGTTTTTCTCTCATTCATTGCTTTCAGTGTGGGGAAAACATATACTGAACCTTCCCCACCTACATCAAAATGATGAGTCTGACCTCTCATCCTAGCCCCATGTCAGAGTAGAAATGCTGTCTCTGTGTAGCATTTCCAAGCTAACTGACCATCAGCAGTTAACATTTTTGTTGTGCCATTTTAAAGTTTTCCTCAGCTGATTATGTGAAACAAATAATAAAAGAAGAGAGCTATCCTGTTTCTACAGATGTACTTCAGTACCAGCTCTCACTGACATCCGTACTGTGTCTCTCACTAAAGCCAGTGGTCAGATTTGGCAACAGGAGGAAACACTGGCATTTACTGATAAATACGTATTTATTAGGTCCATGTTTCATCCCATGTAGACACGTTGGAAGGCAAATGTATTTCACTGTCATGCTGGTTTTTTTCCAAGCTTCAATAGCGTCATCTCTATTGAAGATGATAGTTTCCTCGAAGCATATATATTGCTTGCATTTTATTTTTTTCAGTTATTTTTGCCTTGCATATATCAAAATCTTTTTGCGTACACACGTTATAAAGCCAAATTTGCTCTATTTTCATATTCAAGTGATTTTGTTCTATTAGCTCAAATTCATTAGTGGGTTTTGGTAGCAGACTGTGTAGGAAACACAATTCAAATTCCTGGACAGAATTGAATGTGCTAAAAAAGCTAATAAATTGCCTGTTGTAATTAATCATCAGTTATTTTTTTACTTAGAACAAAGTAAGGAGGTTGCAGATTTTCCCAAACAGTGCGTTACTGTGTTGAAGGAAGGATTTTCTGTTAGCTGTCACAATCAGGAGGTCACAGCTTGGACCAGGGATCATGTCCTGGGAGAGTGTTAGGTGCTGAGCTCCTAAAATAGTCCCCAGGACTCAGTTTGAATGCAGATGAACTCTGTGCATAGAACAACCCCAGGAAGAGGAGCCTGGCAAACAGTGTGCTAAGCCAGACTGCCCTCTGCCTCAAAAAAGTGCCTTTCTCCTCTGGGGACTCCTTGAACAAAACTCCTGAAAGTAAGTGCCCATGCTCATTTTTATTCTAAGTAGAGCAAGAGGTCATGGTTGTATAATGCCACTAGAAGGAGCATCTTTCCTCCTCCCCAGTGGTAAGCTCAGTGTTCAGTGCAGTCATCTGTGACGTGATGGACAGAAGTTCAGTCCCCTCTCCTGTCTAGTGGGAATTCATCTTCCGTCTTTAAGGGCAGTCCCCGCATAGCCCACTGGCTGTACAAACAACTGCTGCAAAAATATTTTAAAGCTCATGTATAAAGACCATTCATTATAATATCAAAATGTGCCAAAACAAGTCCCAGAGTAGGATGAGTGTTGTGTTTAACTCCAGCATGATGGTTGCTTCATTTCTCTGTGCAGGTGTTTCCAAGAGAGGAGCAGGTAAACTTGTCCATCTCCTGGAATGACTTCTACATTAGTGATGGGTGAGGAGAGAGGAATGAAAGTTTGAACCTGTTTGCATCACTGAATACATGATTTTTTTCTTTCCATATCTTAGATGAATACTTTGGTTATTGTAGTTGAACTGCAGGGAATTTGTGTAGCATCTACACTGGGCATTATGAAATAGGCATTTTTGGTGCGTTCCTGTTAGCTCAAGTTCTTCAGAAACAAAGGGAGATGAATCCAAAGAACACAGGATATATCATGCCCAGTTTTCTGGGGGTCATGGGGCCCAAGCCTTGGACTGGGAACCTGGCCTCCTACAGTCCCGTTCCTCAGGCTCTTGGCCATCCAGAGCAGCTGTGTTAGGGGTATAGAGGGTACCCTTGCTTTCAGGGTCCATTTTTGGATTACACATGCTGATGCTGTCTGCCCCCATCACCTCCCATGGCAGCATCTTGCAGAAGTCCTCTACTGACTGCGTTTCTTGAATTCAGGCTGGGGCCATGGGCTGCTTTGCTGGAGCCCTGCCCTGCTGCAACTAGTTGCTGTGCCTGTGAGACCATGTGGACATGGAGGCGTTGGGCTCCTGAGGGCATTGATTTCAGCAGAGAAAGCACAGTCAAAGCGTCACTGTCTGTAAGGTGAGGTGGCAGCCATGGAATGACAGTTGGGGTTACAACTTTGTTTTTAGGAATCTGATTTCCACCTCAGGACTTGATCTCTCTCTGAGTTTCTCCCTGCTCCTTTTCCTATCTAGAAGGGCGATCTAGAAGGGTTTCCAACCCTTCTTTCAGGAGGGGACCATTAAAGGCTCCAGACACAGCCAGTGAATAAAGCCTTGGGTTTTTCTATGATGGACCATCATGTGGGGGAGAGAAGTAGTAGATGTAATCGATACATTGCTAATTAGGCCTTGCTCCCGGTTCTGCCTCATGCGTCTGTCTCACACTGCTCTGTGTGCTTATGGGCAGCAGGAAGCAGGAGCGAGAATTTAACTTAAACATTTGATTAATTCGCCACTCCTTTCTGGCTGAAACGGAATCAGCATGCAAATGCCATTCTGTGTTTTATTTTTTTTGCATTGATGGCGTAGCTACACAAAAAATATTATGACCTGCTGCTGCCAAATGCAACTGAATGAATTATTCTGAAGCACTCCTGAGCCTGTCTCTGTCACAGTCTCCTATTTCAGTCCTTGTCATGCACTGTGCCTATCATTCATTATAGTTGATGGGTTGAGGGCAGAAAGGTGTCTCTCGTCTTGTTCTCTGGAGAATTTCATCTTGGCTGCCTCACCTTCAATCACTGCTAATAGCTCTGCTGGCACAAATTCAGAAAGGGGTTGTGAGGAGACAACGAAAATATTTCACTGGGTGTTTTATATTTTAATAGCTGGTTTTAAAAAATGAATTTGCTGGAGCAGACCAAAATGAAAACTGCTTAGAGAGATTTCTCTTACAAACATTTTAATTCATTTTTTTGTTGTTATTAATCTTCCAGCCCTTCGCATTCTTGTTACTTTTTTTCCTGTGAACTACCATTAGGATTGGGTTGTACTTTCATTAACTAATGACCATTTATCTGATGAATTCATTAGGATGATTTACTGTTCAGTGGGTACTGTGTTAGAAGAAAGAACAAAGCAGCACTGGAGCTTTAGTATATTTTTTCTGTAGGATGCTTACCCAAATTTTCAACTGCTATCTCTACCTTGCTTTTTAAGCAAGTGATGGCTGTGTTTGTGGCAGGTATTCTGCCACATGTCCTGCAAAGGTCGTAGTGGAAGAGTGCAACAGAGCTCACCATTTTGGCAGGAGCGCAGTGGATAGCCCGAGAGGAGAATTGGTGTACTGTTCCTAAGGCTTTTAGATTGTACTTACTCTTGTTTCATGGTGTAAAAGGGGATTCCCAATTTGGCTTTCTGACCTCTCTGTGCCATTAAAATATCTACCTGAAAAGACAGAATTGATGATCTAGTCTGGCTATTTGAGAAATGTATTAGTGTGGAAATATTTCTAAGTATTTCAGTATTTTTTTCAAACAACTGTAATTAAGTACATGAGGTAACAAATGCAGTTGGGCAGTCTTAGGCAAATATATTCCTGTTGCAGCTGGTAAGCGAGCCTACCAGGGGTAGTGCCCCACTAGACCTACTGTTTATGAACAGGGAAGGGCTGGTGGAAGATGTGGTGGTCGGAGGTTGTCTGGGGCACAGCGACCATGATATGATAGAATTTTCAATATGTGGTGAAGTTAGGAGGGCTGTCAGCAAAACCTCTACCTTGGACTTCTGGAGGGCTGACTTTGGCCTATTCAGGATACTTGGTTGGAGAGTCTCTTGGGAAGTACCCCTCAAAAACAAAGGGGCCTGGGAAGGCTTGGTGTGCTTTAAGAAAGAAATTATCAAGGTGCAGGAGCAGGCTGTCCCTATCTGCCGAAAAATGAGCCGGTGGGGAAGAAGACCAGCCTGGTTGAGCAGAGAGCTTTTGCAACAACTCAGGAAAAAAAACCAGAGTGTATCAACTTTGGAAAAAGGGACAGGTAAACCAGGAAGAGTTTAAGGATATTGTAAAGTCATGTAGAAAGAGAATTAGAGATGCAAAAGCTCAGTTAGAACTTAATTTGGCCAATTCTGTTAAGGATAA
>VWZK01006212.1:0-50260 GCA_013396935.1 Baryphthengus martii | reverse complement strand
CTCGGCCCCGGGCGGAGCTCCCCGGAGGCTCCGCAGCGCCTTCGCCAGCTGTTGCTTCCCCGCCTCCCGCCGTGCGGTGCTTTCTGCTGTGTCAGTACCGCTCGGTCCGCGGCCGGCTGCAGAGGGTGTCCCAGCCCCGTGGTCTTGCCCCCGTAGTGTGTCGTGGCTTTACGCTCTGCTCTGGGGCGTTGAAATATTTCGCTTTTCCCTTCATCGGCTCCTCTGATAAGCCCGCCTTCACTTCTCACTGCTGTAACTTTCTCAGCTGTTTGTGCGCGATGTCCTTGGAATTCCCTGTGCTGGTCTGGAACTGAATGGCCACGGAGGCCTACAGAAACTCACGTTGTCCTTATGTACGTTGCCTTCCTGTTTGGAAAAAATGAAGATAGGTAAAGGCAAAGGAGGGCATTAGACAGGCCATTTAACTTCTCCTGTTTTTATGTATGTGTGTGTGTTGTTCCTTTTTACCATCGCCTTAAGTGCTTGTGGCTTGAAGTTTTTCAGATGCCTCACGAAAGAACAGCCACACTAGACGTGTGTTGGTCCCTTAAGAATTATTGAACTGTGGGACTTGTTTAGCTTCAAGGAGAAATTTGCTCCCAAAGGGGATGTGAACAGAAAAGTGAAGTGCAGTTAAGTTCCTTTGTTGACACAACTCTCCTTATACTTGGAGAACAGCATTTTCAACTGGATATTAAACATACTGCTAGAAATCAAGATCTCAGCCCACGCCGTGCTGTGCTGGTGTTAGCAGGAGTGGGGTAGCGTATGCTGGCTTTGAGGCAGCATTTTAAAGCCCACAAATCGTCATGGCCAGTGGGTGCTATCATGTGAAAGTCTTTTACCATTGGAATTTTTTATTTATTTATTTTTTATAATCATATTTTTGTATGTTTACCTACAGTGCCTGCCTGATAGGTCTCTGCCTTCATAGTCAATAATGAGATGTTCATAGCATGTGGTAAAAAAATAATGGAAAGCCAAGTGGTAAACAACAAGTAACTTCCTGATAGCAGATTTTTGCAGTCCTTGACATCTTCACCTGTGAAGCATAGTGTGCTGTGACTTGTGTAAAGGCTGATCTTCCTCCCTACACAGGGTTAAAAGTTCTCTACTGAATTTCTTGGATGTTTCAAATGCTTTGTATGGAGTTCATGTGGCAAGCTACAGGGCTGGCTTCTCTGAGAACATGCCAGAAGCTTCCCCTGTGTTCAGTAGAGCCAATGCCAGACAGCTCCAAGGTGGACTTACCACTGGCCACAGCCAAGCCCATCAGCAATGGTGGTAGCACCTCTGGGATGAATTTAAGCAGGGGGAAAAGGACAAGGAAGAGCAGAGCAGAGGAGAGGAGTGGGAGGTAAGAAACAAGTCTGCAGACACCAAGGTCAGTGAAGAAGGAGGGGAAGGAGTTGCTCCAGGTGCCAGAGCAGAGATTCCACTGCAACCCGTGGTGAAGACCATGGAGAGGGAGGCTGGCCCCCTGCAGCCCATGAAGGTCCACAGCGAAGCAGATCTCCACCTGCCCCCAGCCTGTGGAGGACCCCCTGCCAGAGCAGGGGCTGTGACCTCGTGGGAAGCCCATGCTGGAGCAGGTTGGCTGGCAGGACTGGTGACCCTGTGGAAGCTGGAGCAGTTCATCAAGAACTGCAGCCTGTGGTGTGGGAAGGACCCACACTGGAGAAGTTCATGGAGAACTGTCTCCTGTGGGAGGAACCTCAGGCTGGAGCAGGGGAAGAGTGTGAGAGTCCTCCCCCTGAGGAGGAAGGAGTGGAGAAACAGTGTGTGATGAATGTGACTGCAGCCCCCTTTTGCTGTCCCCCTGTGCCACTCTGGGAAAGGAAGTAGAAAAAATCGGGAGTGAAGTTGAACCTGGGAAGAAGGGAGGACTAGGAGGGAAGTTGTTTTAAGATTTGTTTTATTTCTCATGATCCTACTCTGGCTTTTGATTAGTAATAAAATAAATTCCCCAAGTGGAGTCTGTTTTGCCCGTGAACAGTAATCGCTGAGTGAACTCTCCTTGCCTTAATCCACGAGCCTTTTATCGTCTTTTCTGTCCCCTGTCTGAGGAGGGGAGTGACAAAGCGGCTTTGGTGGGCACCTGGCACCCACCCAGGGTCAACCCACCACAAAGATTTTTTTTTAACAGTAATTCAATACCTATGAGCATTTTGAACTTGATCCGTATGTATCAAGGGTTGAGAAATGCAAGTGTAACTTGCGTAATATTTTATGAAACTAAAATTGTAGGCCTTTCCTTTCAGATGTTAGTGTTGACTGGGTGGATGTGGGAATATGCAGATACATTCCTGCAGTCAGAAATTTAGCACCACTATGTGTAATTTAGTTTTGATGTCAGTGTGCTCTAAGGCTTTCCTTTGGGTTTTGTTTATTCTTACGAGTCCTGAAGAAGGGAGAGTTACTTTGGGCACTCCTGTCTCCAAACGGAAAGAGCTGGCGAATTCTGGTCTGCCTGGGGAGCAGTGGGGTCAGGGCAGCTGACCTGTGAGGGAGCTGGGCGTGAAGCAGTTCTGTTATGCCTGCTAGGGAAGGGAATTGGGAAGCCCACGTGTGGAAACAGGTGTGTTTGAAGGATGCCAAGTGCTGAGAGAACAGTCTGTTTTTATGGTAGCACTGACTGGGTTTGTTGTTTGGGTAGATCCCTGGTTAAAACCCCACAGTTGATGGTGGTGGGAGCTTTGAGTCTTCGCACCACACGCTTGCCCGTAGGCACTGGAGACAAGCATTTGAAAGCGGCTTTCTGAGCAGGAAAACGTGCTTTCAGAAAGTGTTCTGCTTCTGGTTTGTTTTGTACCCTTTGTCCAATAATGCATATGTGGACAAAAAAATCAATAAAGGACAAAAATCAGCAAGAGAAACAGAAAATATAAATTAACTGTAATTTTAAGGTGGCCACTGTGGAGGATAGCTGTTAGATACAGCCTTGAGAAAAGTCACTGAATTCTGGTAGATCCATCTCTGTTTGGTTTCTGCCACCATCTGTCCCTCTCTCCATCTTCACTGCGTTTCTCTAAACAAACACTAGAAAATGAAGAACTGGATTTTTCTTTCTGAGTCTAGAGTATTTTCCAGTCAAGCAAGGAATAACGTGGCTATTAATCTTAACAAGGTGGTGTTTGTGACTGCAATCGCATGTTGCTCAACCAGTTTTTTTTTTCTTTTAACATTTTTGGTTTTAAAACCTTCATGACATATTCTGGTGATGCAGTTGTGTAAGCGAATTAGAGTTCCTGTTGAATTCACGGGAAGTTGCAATAAAAGGGATTGCTCCATCCTCTCTGGGGAGCATGAGGTGAAAAGCGTATCTGTTGTACCAAAACTGATCTTAAATATTAAGGTGAGATCTTAGGTTAGGACCAAATGAGTTACTTTGTGGCATCAAGTAATTAATTGCAAGTAGATTCTGCTCCTGCAGAGGGAAGAAGTATTCCTGAGACTGAAATAGGAGAGCCTGGAGAATGTCTCTGGTATCTTGTTAGTAGCTGTTCTGTACATGACTTTCTAGCCTGCAGAGTTAAAAGACTCCTCTCATTTAGTTATTAATCTAAAGCTGATTCTTCATTTGATATGAACCCCCCTCAGATACCTCCTCTGTTCTGACTGAGGTGTTTAAAATTATTCTTTCCAAAAGTAAGACATGTTCTGATCATGAAAATACGAGGCCACTCATAAAAAGTGCTTTTCAGAAGTGAAAAATGAAGGGAGGGGAGAAAGAAAAAAAACTTCTAGATAAAATGCTTGTTTCTTTTTAGTAACATTTGTAAAAACATTCCTGCCTTTGTTCATAACTTCTTTTTTTTTTCTTGCAATCAACAAGGTATTTATTAGTATTTTGTAGCCAAGCTGTATCAAAGCACTTTTCAAGTGAAATATGTGAAATAATGCAGAGGAGGAGGAGCTGAACAGCCAGTGTCCTGCCTTTCTATCATTTCCAGAATGGACAATCCTTGCTCTTACTGAGTAGTTATAAAATGTTAGACATTGAGGAGTCAGCTGGGCTGCTTCTGAAAGGAAAACCCTTTTTCTTCATGACTGTGTGCTGAGAAATAGAGGAATTAAAGGCTTTTGACAGCCTGTAATGGTTTTATGTAAGTTCCTCATACAGGAAATAAATCATTGCAGAAAAAGAGTCTCTTCTAATTATGGGAATCATTTGGGAAAAGATGGATATGTTTTCCCTAATTAGGTATCTGAGTTTACCAGACCAAATTTAAGACCTGAGCTAGTGTGGCTGCAAATTGTGTATCGGTCTTTCCGCTAAGCGAAATAAAGCAATATTTTTGTTTGAGAAACATAAAAAATCTTAGAGTCTTGGGAACAAGAATTCTGAGGCAGTTGTGACAGCTCAGCATTTAGCAGAATTATGAATTACATTCAGCTTGACCTCTTGACGGTTCTGATGCTTTTTCTGTGAGCTAGCTGTTCTAATTTCAGGATATAATTACTACTACGAAACTGTAATAAATGAAGCTTAGCTTCCAAATGAGAAAGGGTTATCAAAACAAAAAGATTTATGAGAATAAGCAACTGTTCTCTGGGTATTCACAATGTTAAGCTGTGCTTCATGGCATAGAGATTTATAAAATGTGAGTTACCAGCATTTTCATTCATGGGTCACATCTCTTAGAGACCGTTCACAGTACAGTCTCCGACCTGTTTGCGTCTTGATTCATTCTTTTTCAAAAACAACGGCAGTTGTTTGTGTGGAAAAGTTGGTGTTAGGCAAGTATTTAGATATTTTTAGTAGCCTAATCGGATGAGCACATGTCCTTTTGAAAAAGTGTGTGGTAAAGCAGCTGTCTCTGAGCATTTAGAAGTGAGGTAGGAGGCCAAAGCACTCTTGGCAGAACAGCTGCATCTATTGACACAGTTGGAAGAACTGCACTTAAAGGAAAAGTTCCTACATAAAATATCTTCAATATTTACTTGCTTGTGTGCGATAATAGTAACAGAGATAATTTCTTACTTGCTGCAATATTTCCAGGGAAAAATCAATGGATATGGTTGGAAAACACTTCCAAAACTGATGTGGTTTTGATACCTGTCTGTGAGAAGCGTTGTGGCCAGGCAGTTGCGGCCCTAGGGCCTGGCTTCACCAGGGCACCGCACCTATAGCTCCTGATCTTTTAACAAGTGAAAATCACTGCATGAAACGGCAACTGGGATGAAGCAAACAAACGGTTTGTTGTTTTTCATTGAATAATGGACTACTGTACTTCTATACTTGTGACTCAAATTCTTCATCAAGAGAACAGTCGCTTCCAAGCTGCTAGGAAATAATACAGATTGAAGATAAACAAATGGTTGCAGGCCACTTTGCTTGTGGAAAAGTGGTTAATATTCGTGGGAATGTATTCATTAACCCTAAT
Organism: Baryphthengus martii; assembly: GCA_013396935.1. Lineage (NCBI taxonomy): Eukaryota > Metazoa > Chordata > Aves > Coraciiformes > Momotidae > Baryphthengus > Baryphthengus martii. The sequence goes on along the minus strand of VWZK01006212.1, from coordinate 44,873 downwards.
CCTCATGAAACTGGTGCTTTGGAAGATAAAAGTGTGATTGATGTTGTTTCCTCTGCTTCGTGGCATAGAGATTTATAAAATGTGGGTTATCAGCATTTTCATTCATGGGTCATACCTCTTGGAGACTGTCCTGTGAACGGTCTCTGACCTGTTTGCCTCTTGATTCATTCTTTGTCTTCTGATCTGTGGCCCCAGAGCACCTTTGCAGTTTCCCTTACTGAAGTGGCTCCTCTTCTGCTGTCATTTTTGTTCCTGTGGGTTCCTCACACCTTTTCCTTCCCTTGTACCGTTACCGTTCACGTCAGGAACTGGAACACAAAACTAAGTTACAAATAATCCTACAAATAAATACTTTTTGATTTGCTAAAAAGATGCCCTTTTTTTTAACACCATCAAAATGTGAAACTTTGTTTACTGAATTATATATTTACAAGGAATGGAAAGTGTAGTTTTACCTCTTAGAAGCTGTTGTACCAATATGTAATTAAATTTGTGATGTGGAGTAAGCAGGGGATAGTTTTAGCACGTCAGGGAGAAGCAGTGGTTTCCTCTGTGCCGTGGGATCCACTTGCACATGGTGAGTGGACGAGCACAGTACTGAAGCATGAGCACACTGCCCGTAACAGGAGAATGAGGCCCTTTGGTGGTTGTGCAGGTGGCCAAACTTCAAACTTGCCATCACCTCCAGTTCCTCTGTCTCTGTTCCATCCGCGTGGTCCAGTCCCTTCTGCTCCCTTGAACCAGGTCTCCACGCTATTGAATGACAGCAAAACTACATGCCACCGCCTTGGAAGGATTTTTCCTGTGTTAGGTTTTTGACATGTTATCACAAGAGTGTCTTTCAGAGGTGATTTCAAGCAATTGAAGCAAAGCTGAAATCAAACCAGCAACAGTAAGTTGTGGTGGGTTTAATTTCACACGTGTGCTGTATCTTGCAGGTGAAGATGAACAATCTACTGAGATGGCTGCAAGGTGGGAAGATGAGAAGGTGACTGAAGCTGCCTCAGATGGTTTTGTTGCTATTAAAATTGACACCAAAAGGTTTGATCCTATTCTAATTCTGTCTCTCCTACAGTCTTTCATTGATGATGATGAGAGTAGGAAGCTTTTGAAGTCTGCTGTGATTTGGAAGTAATCTAAATGCAAGGTTCCAGAGCATAGGTGAATGCAGTACTTTTGAAGCCACTAGAGCCTGAGAAAATCCCGAATTTCCAAATACCCTGCTGTGTTCTGCAGAACATTCATTGTGCATTTTGGACTGTATTTCAGTAGTAGTAAAAGCATGCTTGAAATTGTCCTTTTTCAACAGGAAGAGACACAAAAGTTACATAAAAAATTCTGGAATCAAAATGCAAGTACCCTTGAGGCAGTTCTTGATTTGCCAAGTTACATAACGAATTTTAAAACTCTCATGAATTCAGAAAGATAAAAATCTGTAAAGCCCCAGAGAAAATGTGTTTGTCTGTATTGTTACACATAGAATAGAGAAGCATTGAAGTTCCTGGGTAAATTACTCAATTATTTTTGTTATGTATAAGTGTTCCAGTCCATGTGCAGAAAGTGCATTGACATTTCCAAAAACGGTATTATTTTGAAATGCTCTATAGACATTTTATTATACTTTGTCTGTTCTTTGTGCTTAATAGACTAGATGCTTTTTTCCTGAATTGCTTCTTAGCACCGTTGCCCTAAATCTGATGTAGTCAATGGTGATAACCAGGGATTGTCACCATGTCAACACTTATGCAAAATGCTAATGAGGAGATGCAGCACAAATTTGCTTTTAATGTTCTCTCACATATTTAAATAGTTGTGCGTGTGGTGGTAGGACAGTTATTTTTATGATGAAAGACTTAATCTAAAGTTTTTGCAAAGTGATTGCTCCTCCTAAATGAATCCTTTCTTTTAAACAGTGAAGCATGCCTGCAGTTTTCTCAGATTTGTATCCTTTGAGATCAATTTAGATGCTACATTATGATTACAGATAATTGTTCTTCACAAGTTAATGTTGTTCTTAAGAAAAAATATGTACAAGCAGCGTTATTAAAGAGACTTCTTACGGCACAAAAATATGCAATAAACCGTGTAGTTAAAAGATACCATCTCGGTATGCACCTTACTGTCAGTTCTTAGAGGAGATGAGTAAGGTGGGGTTTTTAATGTCAATTCTATGTAATTCTCCAAATAGAAAATGATCCAAAGCTTTATGTAAACAAAATCACCCATTTGTATTACTAATCAACGTTAGAAAACACACAAGTAATGCTTTAGATTGTTAGCTGGAACTCAGTACCTGAACTTGGATTTTTCTTAATGCTGTAAAGAATTCATTATTGTCTACATAAGTTGTTGTCTTACACTAAAACAAAATCTTTCAAGTCGGAGCATAATCAGTTGTTGGATACATGTGTGTTGGAGGAAAATATTTTTGACTTAAACCATTGCAAAGAAAAGACGACATACTTAGCAGTTGTATGTAATGTTTTCCAGCATTCTTGTTAACGTCCTTTTGCTTCCTCCCTTGGCACTGGCTACTGGCAACCAAGTGGAGATAGAATATTAGGCTAGAAGTCCTGGGAAGGACTTCTGCTTTTCCTCTTAAAGTTAATCATTTTTGTCATTTGTTGCCCTTAACTGTTGCTATACAGATCCTGTAGTGTGTGTTCCATCGAGTTTTTTTATAGGAGACAATGGAATCCCTTTGGAAGTTATTGCTGGCAGCATTTCTGTTGAAGAGCTTGTTACCAGAATCCAGAAGGTTAAACAGGTAACGCTCGCTGACAGCCTGAGGTTGAGTTGGCTGTGCTCACCTGCTCAAGGCAAGAGATGTCCCTGGTCCTTAACACGTGCCTTGGGGAATTAGGAATTACAGGGCCCGCATCCTTCCAGCAACGTGATCGGCAAACTTAAATTCAGTACACAAATCAAACAGGTTGGAAAGAGCTACGCAAAAGTGCTGCATTAGTTTTTTGTTTCACAGATTGTTTCAAGTCATCTGTGTAACACCGACGGTATCGAAGAAATACGTCAAGAACTCCAAATGGAATGACATACTGATTCCTCTGTCAGTAAAGTTCAGAGGTGGTTTCGTAATACTGTCTTGTAACGTGGATTTATGAAATTACACTGTGGAATATAGACAGTTTTATCACTTTGATTTCCAGTGTAAGATTAAAATTAGGAAAAAATATTAAATGTATGATTGCATCACACCCAACAATGCGTGATAATTTTTAGTTTATATTTTAAATAGGACTGATTCTCCAAAAATAGTTTAGTCTTGACCATTGAACCTGTGGAAGATACTTGGAAGTTTCATAGTTTTGCGGTTTGTTTTGTTTTTTTTTTACCCAATTTCTTAGATGCACACAGTAAAAGGGCAGCCTTTGGAAAATGGAAGTCAATCATCTGCTCCGTGTCCCCCCTCTCAATCTGACAGTGCTCCAGAAAATAGGCAATCCAGAGCAGCGGAGTCTTGCAACTCTTCTGTTACGTCTGAGACAATAAGACCCTCTGCTGGTAATGTATTTTTACACAAACACTCACTTGCTTTGGAAGTACTTTTTTTCACTCATTACACAGTTATACGTAACAAGCAATATATTGAGTGGATTTATTGAGGAAAAACTTGGGTATCTCAGAACGCTTCTTACAAGTCTAGAAGGAAAAATAATGTCTCATTCTTCTCCATTTTAATGAGTGGCAAATCTGTGGTTTGTAATGCAATAAAAATTGTGCACACTTTTTTGAAATGGAGTTAAATTTTAAAAGTTTCTCTGGGTTAGTAACCTGAAACCAAATTGTTTGTGGGGTCAGAGGAGTCTAAATAGCAGAACCTCTTATCTCCTTAAGATACCCTAGTAGCTATGAACTATGGCTAACAATGAGTATAATAGTGATTTATGATAAGAAATACACCTCTTATTTTTCTCTTATGCGTTACTTTCTTGTAAATCCCTTGAAGATGGAGCGAATTCAGATCAAGCAAGCCAGGAAGCAGTTCATTCTTTCGATGAACAAGTGAGTGGTGCTCAGCCTGCCAATGATCTCACACTCAAAGTAGAAAGGTAAGTCTTCTTGTACAGACTTTTTCGTGTATTGTATCTGTTTGTCAGGAGGATTTTGGTGCTTATTCTTTTATCATCTGGCAGACATTTGTACGGTCGTGTTCAGATGTCTGTGACAATACTAGGGCTGATACAAAAGCAGCTTTTAAATTAATCACGTTTTTCATGTACAGTGAAAGAAAGGGATAATCTGAAAAACTAAATGTTCACCTTCGATAGAACTTGAATACGGACAATATGTTTGCTGCGAATTTTTGAATGAGTTAAAACATTGAACCGTAAGCACTTGAAACTGGGGTAATAACGTGCTAACCTAGGTTTTGTACAGAGATGCCATCTTCATTCTTTTTCTTCTTGTCTGTTTGATGACTGCTTGTATTTCGGGCATGTGGAAAAAGTCAGAGGAATCCTATTCTGAGACTCTCGTTTTGATCAGTGAACAGTAATGAGGGGTCATGAGTTCTGGTATGTTAAAGCATGGTGACCAGAAGCATCTGGTTCGAGTACATGGTTCATTCATTAAATTGATTTGGTTTAGGTACAAGATTTAGTGTATAAATTTTTTTTCAGCACCTGTAGGACTGATGCTATTTGTAATATCCTACCTAAAACCAGTAACGCATGCTTAGTGAATAGGATTATTTATAATGCTAAAATAGATTTTTAAATCTTTTTCATATTTACTTTCAGTTTTCTTTGAAATATGTTGGAGAATAAGTATAAATTTTACTTACTACTGATAAGAAAATGCAGTCAATATTTTACTGTAAATACCAAAGCTCATTTTTAAAATGTGCGTTAATCTTAAATGATACCATATTTGCATAGGTCTACAGCATTTATTTCAGGGGAGAACAGAGGCAAAGCTCTGTGGTAATTACCATCTTTTATAAAAAACCAAACAACCACCATATAAACAACATTTTTCCGATTATCTGTCTGACTTCTTATGTTGTTTGCTCATGCCTGCCCTTTCCCCAGACTTAAATTATATTGTAAATAACTGGGGTTTTTTAAGTCAATCTTTATTCTAAGGCACCTTTCTGGATAGATGAGACAGATGCATGTGCATCTATGTCAGTGCTATATATTATTTGCTTTCCATTTTAGGAAGTGCTGTACAGAAGAAACCAGATGGCTTAAACAGCTAAGAAGAGATTGAGATTTAGTGTTTCGGTTAACACAGATCATACGTAGTATTTGCTTATTGTATGTCTTATATCTTACTGTTGAACCACTTTGTAAGATTTTTTTCATTAAGTGAACTGAAAAGGACAGAAGGAATAGGTTAGGACTCCGTTAAAAGTTGGAAACGGAGGGGTGAATCACCACCTCAGCTTTTTCTGGATGGTGCACCCGCGTGTGAATGAGTCATTACTGTTACACTGGGGATTAGCACGGTCTTACAGTTCGTGTTCAGTGTCATGTGTCCCGTTCTTCTGCAAGTGTTTGCAAATGCTTCATGAAAATTTAAAAATGTTAATAACAGATACTGCCATTTTAAGACTTTTCACTTCATTCTTAAATTTAGAATAACAAAAAAGCTTGAAGAAAGACGAGAAGAGAAAAGGAAAGAAGAAGAACAGGTAGCATAAAAATATAAAACCATTTGCAATTTTATTTTTTTTTTATACCCTTATTGGAATAAATGCTTAATTCCTTTTAAAACAAACGTAATTCGGTCTTGTCTTACTCTTGTCCAAGCCAATTCCATGGTCCAATTTTTATGTCTCTGTTGTTCATTCAGAAAGAAATTAAGAAAGAAATTGAACGGAGAAAAACTGGTAAAGAAATGTTGGAGTACAAAAGACGGCAGGAAGAAGAATTGACAAAACGTATGTTAGAGGAAAGGAACCGAGAAAAGGCAGAAGAGAAGGCTGCGAGGGAGCGTATAAGACAACAGATTGCAATGGTAAATTTTTCATTTTGGAAGCTAGGTAGCTTGGTGCCCCCTCTCACAAAGGCCACTGGTGGACTAAAAGGATACGTTTTCTCATTCTGTGAAACTTCAAAAGATTGTCCATTTTTCTGTTTGGAATCCTGCGGCCTCGTATTGTAACAATTTATGTGTTTGAGGGTTATGTAGCGTTTCCTGTATATAAAATGAAGCTTCTGCCTTCAGATTCACGATCATCTTTTCTATCTCAACAAACATAGCAACTTTTCTGTCGTATTGCTTGAGTCCAGTGGAGAGTTATCATTTAGACATAAAAATAATTGCAATTTAAGTATAGTTCTGGAGCAGAAGCACAGGGAATATTTAATTGTGGAACATGCAGAATAATGGTGGTGAGGATTATTTTCTAAGTTTATGTATATGGATATAAACAGTTTGTAACAATTGAAATCCCTCCTCATTTATGTTTTAGCCTAGAGCACTTATGACAAGTTACACAATTACAGTTCTAAGATTTTTCCCATTGTCTTCACTGGAGTGTTAAACTTGCATCAGAAAATTGCCTTTTAACAACTATTTGCATGAAGTGACTCATTGAAAAGTGTCATCTTGGCTAATGAGATCAGATTGTGCAGTTTGCCAGTGAATAATCCTTCAGGCACTAGATTTTATTCCATATGGCCCACCTATATCCCTGTAGTTGGGTGCTGAGTACAGATCCTGGATCTCTGGTTTTATGATTATTAAGCTACAGCTGATTGTAAAGATGAAGGTTTCTGTTTGGTCCTTTCACAGGATCGTGCTGAGAGAGCAGCTCGCTTTGCAAAATCAAAGGAAGAAGCAGAAGCTGCAAAAGCTGCAGCTCTTCAGGCTAAACAAGCTGAAATAGAGGCCAGAAAAGAAGCATCTCAAAAGGAGCGAAGGTGAGTTGCTGCAGAGAGAAGTGTGTATTTGGGGGGAGAGAGGTAAAGAAACTTAAGCTTTTAATAGATGAATATATATATATAAAATCTCTTGATGCCACATTGAACTGTTTAGTGACCTAAGAAGTTGGCTTTCTTTTGTAATATTTATTCACAGCTACATGAATATAGGAGGGACTTTTTAGAAGGGCCTGTGGTGACAGGACAAGGGGCAGTGGTTTTAAACTAGAGCAGGGTAGATTCAGATTAGACATTAGCAAGAAGTTCTTTACTATGAGGGTGGTGAGACACTGGAGTGGGTTGCCCAGAGAAGTTGTGGACCCTCATCCCTGGAAGTGTTTCAAAGCAGGCTGGATGAGGCTCTGAGCAACCTGGTCTAGTGGGAGGTGTCCCTGCCCACGGCAGGGGGGTTGGAACTTGATGATCTTTAAGGTCCCTTCCAACTCAAGCCATTCTATGATTATGTTCTCTAATAACTTTTGTCCTTTTGAACTTCCTGATTATGAAACACTAACTGCCTTTCCTTGTCTGTTATTTCACCTAAGAGAAGAGCTTTTTCTGTCCTTTGATTTAAATACTATGTATAATGGAGCTAGGTGGGGAACTAGATAAGGTGAGAAGGTGATAGATAATGACGAGCTCACATCAGAACTGCGCTGGCGAGCATGGTGCCGACCCAGCTGTTTGGTTGTGTGTGCACTTGGCTTGGATTCAGCAAGGCTTGATTGGGCTCCTCAGCTGTTTGTGTGAGAGCTGGCTCCTGCTTTGCCCAACACTACTGTTTGAAGAGATATTCTCACCTACAGAGACCTTATGTGGAGTTATGGAGCACCGTGAGTCTTGGACTGCCCCTGAATAGGGGGCACGCACGGAAGTAAGAGCCGGTGTTGGTGTTAAAACAGTAATCCTGGGCCACACCTGGTTGAGTGTAGAATTATTTGCCAAGCCAACTCAAATGTCAATGCCCTCGCTGTACAACTTCTTGAAAAAAGAACAAAAGTAATACAGGCTACACAAAAGCAATACAGGGCTTATTTCGTTCACTTACTCATTTTTCGCATGATTAATGTAAATATCTTGTTTGAATGGTGATGGACTCTGGTAAAATAGCAGAGGAGATGCATTGTGAGATACAAGCAGGTGCTTACCAACTGTGAATCCAGACTTGGAACCCACCTGCACTGCCACACGTAGGGTGACTGTCCCTCTCTCCTGCATTTCCATACTACCGAGCTAAAGCCCCAGGAGCGTTTGTCTGTAACTGCTCCTATCTGACTGACCCCAATATGTGTCCTGCAGTGCAATAGCCAGGATTCAGTTCCGCCTCCCAGATGGATCCTCCTTTACCAACCAGTTCCCGTCTGAAGCGCGGCTGGAAGAAGCAAGGCAGTTTGCTGCACAGGTAAAGGGGCGTTCCGTTTTCTCAGCTACGTGCTGGTTACAAGTTGGCGTTGATCTTGGTAGATTTGTCATCAAATGCTTTCCTTCCTGTTGATTTGAAGGGGGGGTTGGTAGCAGCCTTCTCCAGTGCCACCAGCTGCCTTGTATTACTGCAGCGTATCATTAGTAAGAGATACAGGATGTGAAAAACCCTCCATTTGTCCATATGAAGATGAGTGATAGTTTGGTACAGAATTCCTGGGTCAATATTCAACTGGCAAAGATGCAGTTACTTGGAAGTGAACAGTTACAACTAAAATATTTTCTTTACATTTTCAGACGGTTGGTAATGCTTATGGCAATTTTTCACTGGCGACAATGTTTCCCAGAAGGGAGTTTACCAAAGAAGATTATGGAAAGAAATTACTGGAACTGGAGTTAGCACCAAGTGCTTCAGTCGTGTTGCTGCCGGTAGGTGCTGCGTTTTGGTTTGTTTGCTTCTCATTTTCTTGCAAAGAGTAGTACTGTAGCTGCATGTTTGCTGTTAGTCAGCCATGATAATATTTGGCTTGGATTTTGGTCTTTTCTGTGTGTAAGACACATTGCAAAATTAATTTCTGTCAGGACTGATTGGGTGGAGGACTTTTTCTGACACAGATAAATGGTGACATTTGTCTAATGTGTAACCAAAGGAATTCTCTCGTATCTGCTGAGCTGCTTCTTAAATTATGGACGAACTACTCTGTCTACAAGTGCACGACTTTCATATCTGACCAGTTTGCTTTATGTGTTCATGACCAGGCGGGACGACCTGCTACTGCTGTGGTTCAGGCTTCAGGCAGTGACCTGTGGAAGTTCTTGGGCACAATACTTTATCCCCTCTTAGCGGTTTGGAGATTTATTAGCAACTTCCTGTTTACGAGTCCACCCCCCTCACAGTCTGCTGTGAGATCAGCTCTTCAGCAGGACCATTCAAATCCTTCCCCGTCCAGCAGCGTGGAGCAAAGCAGGTAATCAAAACTGTTTAAGGCAGCTATTTCTCAGCCTGCTTGCTGGGATTTTCATCTTTTAGTGGGGACTGAACTGTATGATCTCTCTCACAACTGCTGCTCTCCACCCTGTAGTTTTGGGCCACCACCCTTCCAGCTGCTTACAAGGGTGAGCCTGCAGCTCTGACTAGGATTTCTTGGGTTTTACATCCATGATTAAGCAAGTTCCTTAGCGTTTGCTTCAGTTTCCAGTTACAGAGCAAAAAAGGCTTTCTCTTGCCATCATTTAGGAATCGGGATTCAGCCTTTACTACAACTGTGGGCTTCACTTCAGCTGATAGTGTTAGGAAGATAATTTTAAAAATTAAATGTTGAATTGTTACGGTATGGTTCTATATAAAACTTGAGTCTGATCTTGGCAGTTAAGGCTTTGTATGGCCTAGAGAAGATCTGCCCTGCACCAGGAGAGCCCCTTGCTCCTGAAGCAGCCACACATCGTTTCCATGGCAGGGGCTTTCCAGGGGAAACAAGATTCTCTCCGTTTGTTTGACTGCTAAATGACACACTTTCAGCAGGATATTGCTTCCCAAGGAAACAAAGAGCTGAAGAAAACTATTACTGGGGATAAGAGAAGGCAGGGTGCAGGATTTGCATTTATTGCATTTGCTTCTCTTGTGTAATTTCTACCAGGGACGCTGTCAAACCTCACTCTCATTTGTACTCTAGGCAAGCTGTCAGGAAACGAGTAGTGGAAAAGCGGGGGGAAGACTTCAAAAAAGAAGGCAAAATATATAGACTGAGGACTCAAGATGATGGAGAAGATGAAAACAATACTTGGAATGGAAACTCTACACAACAAATGTAGTTTTGAGTAACTGCAGTAATAAGTGTCTGGCTTTTTTTTTTTTTTATTTGGTCTAAGTCAACTAAAGCTTCTGGACAAGTGGGGCTAATTTTACTCTGACTGAATTACTTAATCCTTATTCCTGCAGTGGAGTATGGAATAAAGTCACCTAAGTCAGAAGAATGGAGTGGGTGTAGCTGAGGCCTAGAAGCAAAGAGTTAAAAAGACTGAAAATCTCCTTCAGCTTTCATAATCATTACCCTACTGCCCTAGAAAGGCACTTTTTAATCTATAAATAAATCTATAAATATTCTGCTACATAAATTTAAGGGCCAGATTATTAATATAAAGGTCATGGTAGGCAATGACTGATTAAAATGAGGGTTTCAGAAGCACTACAGGTAGTAAATCAGGTAACTAATTTATGTCTAAGTTGTTTTATTTTTTTTTTTTTTGCTTCCTCCAACTGCAAGCAAAATCTTGTAGTTTTTAATTCCCCGAGCACTCAATAAACTATTTTCCAGAAAACAGAACTGTCTTCTCTTGTGAAGTTCTTCTGCAGTACTTGTGTCACAAGGAAGCAAGCAGTTAGGATCATACACTGAAATTTAAAATACGCGGACAAACGTTCTGATCCACCTTAAATGACCTTACTTGGGAGTAATTCATATTAAAGTCTGGTAAAACACATCTGAAATAGTGTTTGGGGTCCAGGGTGTGGTACACAAGGGAAAAAGATGAGTCTTTATCATATTAAATGGAAATGTTAGCAGGGAGCTGCAACACAAGGGCCAGGAAGCTTTTATTTTGGAGGAAGGGTCATCACCTTCCTCCATGGAAGGGCATGAACCTTCCCCACAGCAAGTACTGTGCATCTCCTTGTTGGAGACCTCCGTGTTACAGGGGTTCTGTGCTGCTTCACATTCCTGTTTAAAGGAGATTTAATTAAGTATTGCACTCTGTTCAAATGTCAAGCCATAATACCAGGGCTGCTTCTGTTTGGGTTTATTTTAAATTTATTATACATAAATTTAATAAAATAAAGGAAGGCGGGAGGGGAAACCCACTACACTACCTGCCATAGAACAGAACATTCCCCTACCTTAGTTTTCACCAGGCACTGACTTGTCTTAAAAACCCTAGGAAACAAAAGCTTCTAGGGGCTGCTCTCAGATCCCTTGAAGAGACCTGCATAGAATCACAGAGTAACAGAATGGTTTGGATTGAAAGGAACCTCTAAAAGTCATCTAGTCCAACTCCCCTGCAGTGAGCAGGGACATCCTCAACTAGATCAGGTTGCTCAGATCTTTGTCAAGACTCACCTTGAGTATCTCCAGAGATGGGGCCTCACTGACCTCCCTGGGCAACCTGGTCCAGTGTTTCACTACCCTCCTGGTATTCCTAACATTTAATCTAAATCTACTCTTCTCTTGAATCATCCAAGATGAAGAAGTGAGAACAGATGAAGTTCAAGTTCAGAATCCTTATGCAGACAGGAACAAGCCCTTTTGCTTCTGGGTTTAAGAAATCAAATCAATAATGCCTGGGGAGAAGAGAGACCTACATAAAAATAGGGAGGAAGATTGTTTTCTAAGTTGGTGAGCAAACAACAAAATGATGGGGAGCCATCTTTAAGCTAAGACACAAAGTTGCAGCAGTGCAAGCACTGGATTTCTTTTCCTGGTGCTACTGGCTTTTATATAAAACAAAAAAACCCAACCAAACAAACACACACACTTTAGCAAGTGAGAACTTCACAGTTTACTAAGTTCCGTGTGTGTTCGTTTACGGGATCTTTTGGCTGTTTTTCTGTATTTGCACGCAAAAAGAGCCAAGCCCAGTGCTCCAACTGCAGAAAGAGCAAAAAGCACGTAGAGAGCTATTTCTGCGCTTCGTGATGTTAAGTCTAATCCCAAAAAGTGGACGCTCTCAGCCAGTCCTGGTGCGGTGTCTGTTGGTGTCACTGTGAAGGGCAAACAAGAAGAAAGTTAGTACTGGGGTGAGCTCCTTCACGATGTGCGCGCATCGCTGCTTCCTGCCTCTGCAAGGCTTGCGGTGTTGCTGCTCAGTAGCCATAATTGTGTGGGATCAGTGATTGACAGGATCCTAGCTCTGAGTGCAGGCACAAATGAGGCTGACCGGGCGATTCCTGAGACTCCAGGAGAGGCGAGTATTCTCTGGCAGCCCTGGTCATCCCCCAAACTAACAATGGCTGCTGTTCAATTTTCTCCTCTAGTTTGGAAAATGTAAGTGACAAAAATGATATTCCAGAGGCTTACTCAGAGCACTGATTTGTATGAAGTATTCAAAATTGTTTAGAAAAAAATGGTGTGTGAAGGGGTGTGGTTTGCAAAACCTCTTGGGCAGTTCTGTTGTTAAAAGTAGAACAGAGTAGGTTTTTTGCTGCATTTGGGGCATGTATTGTGCTACTGCATAAAACTGAGTCAGTGGTTCACACACACAAGTGACACTGTCTTCAGTCATAACAGTGATGGTTAGTCAGTGCTCTACTAGAGCCCTTAGAAAGAACATTGCAGAAAACAGTGGTGTCTTTAAAAAAACGTAATTATGGAAATCAGATGAGGCCCTGGTTAGACTCTAACCCAGAAGATCGGAACTGGATGTGCACACGCCCACAACCACAATTTCTGCTGCTTCCCTTACCTTCAGGCTCCGGTTCCAGACAGGGATGTGGGCCCGTGGCTGGGTCTGGAAACCCGTTGCAGTTTATGATCTGTGAGTAATACCTGGCCGAGGCCTTGGGGCGCCGTGGCAAGTTGGGGTCTGTGAAATTCACGTGATAGAACCCAAACCTCTCATCAAAGCCCATCGCCCACTCGAAGTTGTCCATCAGCGTCCAGGCGGTGTAGCCTCGCAAGTCAACGCCATCGAGCACAGCGGCTGTTAACCAGGACCAGAGAGAACACGTTAGTTGAGTAGCTGGGTGACAGGAGGTGCCACCACTAGACCAGCAGTGGCAGGACGATGCTCCGGGACACTACGTGGCAGCATTAGGGTGCCAAGTACAGTCAGGTTATTGCCACTTCGGCCTCACTGCTTTTGCCATCTCCCCGTTCCCACCTCTCACGTGTTGCCTTAGCTCAGTTGCTTTGAGGTAGCTCAGCCAGCAAGTTACATCTAACAAGCAACCAGCGTAGCTCCATCAGGCTGCCAGTCAGTATAGGAGACCGCATTCCTCTGATCCAAAAACCAAAGCTTTTGTCCAATAGACAAAGGTTTAGGAACAGAACAAAAGCCATCAACACGCAACCAGTGTTTTAACAAATACTTGTGGGGCTTTGCTGCTGAAACACAGTAAAAAAAAAAAAAAAGCACTTTCTGAACATCTGGACAGCAGCTCCCAGTATGTCCGGGAAGCAAACTGAAAAAGCCCTTCCCTGATGTTGCTTGGCCACTGCTGTAACTGAAACTAGTTTGCAGTTGGTTTGGTTTATGTTTTTTAAAAAGATGTTTTTAGGCACAGCTGTAGTCAAACAAGAAGTCAAAACAGGTATTCAATCAAATAGTAGGACCTTCTCTTTCCAGCTGCAGCCATACAAAGAAGCTGCAGTTACCCTCCTAAACCCAGAGTTTGTTCTCCTATCAGATCACCTTTCCCTGAAAAGTCACGACTCTCCCTGGGCTGTTTCTGCCAAACCCAAAGGCTCTCAGAAGTGGATGTGAAGCCAGGTGAGTGGTGTGTAACTTGCAAGTGCGATGGCAGTGGCCTTTTAGCTCTTCACAACTTGCTTTATACACATCCGTCTTGTGGTGAGAGTGCTGCTCTCTAGAGCTAATCATTCTTACCTTTCAGTGCTTCGTTAATGTAGCTCCGATAGTAATGAGTTCGCCAAGTGTCATTGAAGTCTAAACCTCCCCTTTCCGAGATCCCATTTTCAGTCACGTAAATGGGCGGGTTGTTGTACTCTTCCTTTATCCATCTCAGGAGCTTTCGGAACCCAAAGGGTGTCACCTTTAGCCAGAAGGAACCGGAGTTCAGCCAGCTTCGGTCGGTTACTGAAGCTACACCCCTGAGGAGGAGGACACTGATCAAGGAACCGGCCCCAGGTGCCTGGCATCTCATTGGTGCAGGGCTGAGAGATCTAGCGCTGGGCTCTACAGAAAACTGAATCAGAGGTGACCTTGTGGCAAGCTGGTGGGAGCACAGTGGGATAGGGTGGTGCTGGTGCTCACAAGCCTCTAGAAACCATGCTTTGCTGTACATATTCTGCTTAAACCAGCAGTAGCTGAGGATATGATGTTAACTCCAAATCTTTGTACTGTGACACCATTTCTACTGTTCAATGTATAACACAGTGCCTGAGCACTCAAAATCATCATTTATAGCTACGTACAAGACTGCAAGACCGAGCCCGGTGTCCTGGGATGCAGCACCACAGGGAAGTTACAATAATTTCATATAGTCTCTGTGGAAACGTTTTATAACAGCTTAAAATACTTGTGTCTCAGCTTTATTTGCCAGCAGTTTACATTGCTTAGTTGGGTCAGGCTCTGGGTGCACATGTTTGACTTGACCGATAATTTACATTCACCTCTTACCTATCGGAGTCGTACGACAGAATGCCAGTGGGGTAGTTTACGTTGTACGTTAAAACTGTGGTATAATGATTTAGACCAAAGTAGTCATACGTGCCTTTAATTCTTTGCTTCTCACTTTCAGTAAATTCTGGAAGTCTGCAATAGAGCAGAGAGAAAAGCATTAACCCCTCAAAATGTAAATAAGTCTTCTCAGGATTTCCCCTTCTTTTTAAACTTCTCCCCAGTCCTGTTGTATAAACTGAGTTTTGGCTAGACTATGGAATTCATGCTGCCTGCCCTAATGTTCTCCAAGAGAGAAACAGACCTTGCACTGACCTGAAAAGAGACACCTGATGGCTAGAGGTCCTGCTCATGGTCAAACAAGAATTTTGGCCATCATCCTGCTTTATAAGACAGTATTTGCTCAGTCAGGAATGCACTGAGAAGAACCAGTGACCATCATCTTAGCTGTCATGTGCTCACATCATTGAACTTAAACACCTCTATCACAAAAACAAGTTTCAGCATAGTAAGGAAGACAAGAGCCAGGGCTCTTACCGGGACTTGCTCAGCCCCTGGGCCAGACTGCGTTCCCGGATCCTCCTTTTCATCACTTCATTATAATCACCATTTTTGAAAATGGGATGAGCAAACCAACCTAGAAGAAACTAAGCCAGGAATAAAAGGAAAAGGATAAATTACGTAACAAAACAAGGAATTTAACCATTTCTCCTTCATGTGCTGCTTTATAGGTTGAACCTGGATTTATAATGACCAGCCACATGGAGATACCCCAGGATGCCCATCTAATGGCAATAAATTTAATAAGTTTTGTCACTTCAACAATGTTTTATCTTAGTTTTGTTGCATACTTGATCAGCCACCAAATGAGGGTGATACATTTCGTCACAGTGATGCCTCTGGCTCAAACTTTTCTTTCAGTGAGATGCTGACCTGAGTTCTGGGCATCTCCAGCACCCAGAGAGGGGGTGCCACCACGAAAAAACGCAGGAGCAGGAGGAAGAGCTGAGACCGGGTATCTCTGTACCTGCAAGTATTGTCTGGCAGCATTGATGTCCTCCTGTTTGTGCGGGTTCCTTGGTTCTGCCCAGTCTGAGCTGATGGTGATGGAGATTAATCCTCCTTGCTTTGCCCGGTAGGTCTCATTGTAGAGGTGCCAGGCTTCCGCATGGGCCTTTATCAGGTTGTGCGCCACCACGTAGGGAGCTCGCCCCGGCCGAATGGAGATGCCTGCAGGGACAGGGCCAGCACAGCCACTGGAGCGGCAGTTCCTGGCTTTCCCATCGGCTGCTTCCCAGCTTAACATGACACCCAGGACACCCACAACTGCCCGCTGGTGAACGACTAAATGTGCAGAGAGCCCTGAGATCACAGAGACGGCTGAAGGTGCCGCTGCAGTGAGCGGGCTGTGTGGGACGCTGCATTGCCCCCTCCTCCCCCTGCAGTGGGACATGTGCTGCTTCTGCTCTCTGCCCACGCAGGGCTGTCGGCCCTGGCCACGGGCTGCTGCCTCCAGTGTGGAGAGCAGAAAGGTGTGTGTTCCGGCCAGCTCTCATCTTGCCCCTTCCCCTGCTTCTACCCTACAGCAGAGCTTGGCCCTCCTCCAGACCTAACGCTTCTCCAGTCCCTGGAGCTGGTCTGGAAATGGGGTCTGCTCCAGACAGCAAGTGTAATCCAGAGGTAGTAGAGAAGGAGCGAATTAGAGGACTGGAAGAAGGAGGATAGGTCTTGGAGAGGACAGGCAAAGTGAAAGAAGGACTGTTCACCACAGCACAGCAGTCCAAACCCCATTTATCCCCAGCCTGTCTTCCTCACTCTCTCTTTGCAAGCCCCCGGCATCGACTCAGCTGCAGCACAAACCGGAGTTGTGCCTCCAGAGCTGTGAAGGCTCTGAGGTTATGCCCAGCAGTCCTACCTGGAGCAGCTGTGCCAACGCCATAGCCAAGATACGCAGTGTTGTAGGGTTCATTGAGGGTTATCCAAAATTTCACTTTATCTCCCAGTCTCTGGAAAAGGACCTCAGCATATTCCTTAAACCTCTGAACTATAGTATCATTCTCCCACCCACCGACGTTCTGCAGTGCCAGTGGGAGGTCCCAGTGATAGAGAGTTACCTGTGAGGAAAGACAGCAAGAGAAAGGACTCAACCAGCCACTCTTTCGTTTGGAAATAAGGACAGCAACCCAGCCTTATTGACAAACATAGATAAACTGTGCTTTGATCTGCAGCTACCTGTTCCTAGCGGTGTTGGCGGTTGTAGCAACCACTCGTGCACTCAAGGAAAATACCTTTTTGCCACTTTCAGTTTCTTTAAGACATGGGTAAATGACTCAAACTCGGGACTGTTGCCTGAGAGTGAAGATGAAACCTCTACCAAAAATTACCACAACCCTGTGAAAGCAAGAACTCATCAGTGAAGAAATGCTGTGCCTGCACTGACGCCCAGATGAAATACAGTCCAACAGGACACCTGTTCGGACTGGTACATCCGTTGGATCAGTCTAGTGCAATGCTATGAATGTGCAGGTGTGCTCAGGCACAATCTGATGCTTGTGTAGCTATTGCTGGACTGCCCCCTCTCTGGTGTGCATACACGTGTGCCATGGCACTGTCTGCGTGTACCAGCGTGGTTTGGGGAGGACAGGGATAGGCAGCAATGGGGAAGCAACAGGTACAAGCAGAAAAAACCCTGTGTGTCCAAGTCTATAGGGACAGGTCATTCACTCAACAGTGGTTAAAGAGCTGGTGAGGTGACTGTCCCTGATATGTGACAAGACATACTATTCAGTGGAGCTTCTTGCCTCGTGGGGAAAGAATAATATTACAACCAGCTCCAAAAAAGGCAAAGAGGAGGATCCTGGGAACTACAGGTTGGTTGGCCTCACCTCAGTCCTTGCGGAATCCACTTCCAAGCACATGAGGGGCAAGAAGGTATATTGGAAACAACCAACAATAAGATTACTGTGATCTTTCTGGGTAGTAGTTTCTAACATATCACTATATTCCTGGTTCAGCTGCTTATGAAAAAAAACAAAACGTTTCCTTGCAAAATACCATGAAAAATAATCTCTCTGTGAAGGAGGGGGTGGATGGAAGCACACATAGGTGTGAACATCAGACTTGGGTTCTGCTATTTTTCAGTTACCTGAAAGTTACCAGTTTTAGTTACCTGAGGCATAATGTTAGCTGCCAGGAGAGCATCGATAAGCCTTTCGTAGTAGTTCAGTCCCACTTCATTGATGTATCTGGTGGTCCCATCTGGGAGAATGCGGGACCAGGAGATGGAAAAGCGATAGTGAGACACCTTGAGGCTTTTCAGCATTTCCACATCCTCCTCAATCTTGTGGTAGCTGTCACAGGCTACATCTCCGTTGTCACCACTGAGGATTTTCAAGGGAGTGTGAGAAAATTTGTCCCAGATGCTAAGTCCTTTCCCATCTGCTCTCCATCCTCCCTCAATCTGTAATTGAAGCAGGAGAGGAGGGGGAGATTGTTAGTAAACGCCAAATTCAGGTCTTGGCCTAGCAAAGAATTCAAACTGGTTGTCTTTGCAGCACCACTCAATATTTTGACTTACCAGCTTAGAACCAGAACTAGCAATGTTTTTTGCTGTACCGAACTGGTAAGACCTCTTGGGCCTCAAGGCAAGATGTATTAGCAAAGTACACCACCACAGCACAGGCGTGGTTTCAGTTCACCTGCTGCTCCATATTGGCT
The DNA here is from genome assembly GCA_013396935.1 of Baryphthengus martii. Classification (NCBI taxonomy): domain Eukaryota; kingdom Metazoa; phylum Chordata; class Aves; order Coraciiformes; family Momotidae; genus Baryphthengus; species Baryphthengus martii. The sequence continues at coordinate 26,496 of VWZK01006212.1, read as the reverse complement.
GGTTGTTGTAAAGCCCAGGCTGCTGTCTCAATTCATGTGGTATAACCATGCCCATAAATACCTCCAAGTTCCTTCCTTTTACAGCAGTTTTACACTAACCCTCAATTTAGGGAACACCTAATGTTACAAAAGCTGTAGGTGTCTCATCCAAAACAAATTAACTATCTGCAGATACTTTAAGAGTCCATCTTGGTTTCCTTACCTGATATGCTGCAGTTGCTACACTCCACCAAAAGTTCTTTGGAAACTCCCCATATAAAAATTCGTCTTCTTTTGGCAATGGGATGCCATTATTACGGATGATTTCTGCATAGTACACAGCAGAGCGCTTTGGGGTTCTTGGCCTGTTGGGATTGGCAAAATCAACCTGGTGCAATCCAAATCTTGGATCGTAACCATTCAGCCATTCGAAGTTATCCATAAAAGACCAAGCGTTATATCCTCTCAGATTAACACCATCCAACTTGTAAGCTGAAAGACCACAAACAAATGGAAGAGCATCAGTGGTATAATCACACATTAAATGAACCACAAGAAATTCACATGCAAGCACACACACACTTCTAGCTTCATAAAGCTGGCACTGGTCAACTAAACGTCGTGAAGAGACTCTTCATAGTCGGAGGATACCAGGTACAAATGGCCACACAAAGGAGATCATAAAAAGAAAATGTAAAGTTTAAATATTCTGAACAAGATATAAAGACTGCTATCATTAAATTCTGAAAAATACTCTGCAAAGGAATAAAGGAGCCAGAAATCTAGAGAGGAGCCAAACACACCACCAACAGACCAAAAGCAAATACTGGTACCTTTTAAAGCTTCATTGATGTATGTTTTGTAGTAAAATATCCTGCTGTTGTCATCAACATCGGATTTGGTCTCTATCCCCACCCCATTCTCAATTATGTATATCGGGGGATTTCCGTATTCTTCTTTGATCCAGTTCAGTAGCCTCCTTAGCCCCCAGGCCACAGCCCGATGACCAGTAATAGCTGAGGAAGGCCAGGAGCTGTCAACCTGTGTTGAAACTTCCTGGTCATACTCATAAGAGAAGGGCTTCAACCGGGTCGTTGCATGGGTTACAATTTTGGAGGTGTAGGTGTTGAAGCAGAAAACATCTGCCGTGCCCCTGATGTATTCACGCTCCTCTGCTGTGAAAACCGGGAGGCGAGAGGACGGCAGGTTCTGGAGCTCACTCCTGTTCCCAACTGTCCACTTCATGACGTTGGGGTAGTCCCCATTTTTGAAAATCGGATGTGTAAACCACCCCACCAAAAACTGCAGGTACCTGTCTGCAGCTTCTATGTCCCTGGGGTCACTCGGTGTCTTCGGCTCAACCCAGTCAATGTTGGGACACAGAGCGATGACCCCGCCCTGACTCGCTCTGTATTTGTCATCGTACGTGTGGTAGACCCTGGCGTGAGCTTTCAGTAGGATGTGGGCAACCCTGTAGGGAGCACTGCCAGGGTCATTGATGTTGGGTGGAAAATCCCCAGTGCCATAGCCAACCCAGGCAATGACCTGGGGTTCATTGAACGTGATCCAGAACTTCACCCTGTCCCCAAAGGTCTGGAAACAGAAGTCCGCAAGACTATCAAACAGGTCAATGAGAGCGTTGCTCTCCCAGCCACCGATGTCCTGGAGAGCTTGTGGCAGGTCCCAGTGGTAGAGAGTGACGATCGGAGTGATGTTGTTTGCGAGCAGTCCATCAATGAGTCGGTTATAGTAGTCAACTCCACGGCTGTTAATTGAGTTGTTCCTTCCGCTGGGGAAAATTCGAGACCAGGACAGGGAGAAACGATAGTTCTTTACCCCTAGGGCTCTCAGCAGGTAAATATCTTCCTCCACCTTGTTGTAGCTATCACAAGCTATATCTCCAGTATCGTCATTCTTTATATTCCCTGGAACATGGGTGAAGTTATCCCAAATGCTGGGTCCTTTGCCATCAGCATCCCAACCTCCCTCTATCTGGTAGGCAGAAGACGACACACCCCATGTAAAGTCCTCTGGGAACGTCCCATAAAAGTACATGTCCCTTTCAAAGTCTGTTTGAGATGAAAACTTCTGCCAGACAACCTTTGCCTTGGAGGGAACTTCTGATGCAGGTAAATTCGGCAACTTTGAAAGCACGGGTAGGTCAACCACCACTGGTGTAGAAACTCTGCCCGAGACATTGGATGGGAAACCATTTCTGTCAATAATACTGGAATAGAAATAAGCAGATGCCTTGGGAGTCCTTGGTCTGTTGCTATCTTCAAAATTCACATGATGCAGCCCAAATTTTAGGCTGTACCCCACTGGGCCTTCAAAGCCATCAACCAGGGATCGAGCAATGTACGACCGAACATCAACTGTGTCCAGTTTTACCGCTGTCACAGAAACCGTACAAGACACTGTTATTCATTTGAACATCTTCAGAACACAGACAGCATAAGCACCACAACTGAGGGTAACAGTGTGATAAGCCAAACATCTACAAAGGGTATTTTAAGAAAAAAAGAAAACAACCAAACAATCAAAGTATCTGGCAAGGAGAGCAGACAGCTCTGTAATAGGAGCTGGTCAAACGCTTAGTGATAAAAATGTATGAGAAAAGAAATATTAGTCAAGAGGTATTTGAGTAGAGGACACTTGTGCCACCGGTATCCCTTTTCCCTGTGCTCGTTTCCAAGCACAATTCCTCAATTTAGGTATGTGGTGCACTTCTAGATTTAACACTACAGTTAAATGGAAGAATTATGTGTATTTAGTGCTTGCCTATCTTCCCTGAGCACAAGAGAGTTTCTTTTAGCAGAACAGTGTCTCCAGTACCAGCAGAGGCAAGTCCAGCATCCCTCCTCACATTGCCTACAAAAAAAAGCACTAAATCTCTCTCACTCCAGCAAAGTTCACTTCCCACATGTAGTCCATCTTCTTTGCTTCCGCTGAGGTGTAACAGCAATGCTAAATCCTGTTTTCTGCAGCTCTGTTAACATTTCTATCAAGATGTTGAGAACTAGGTCAAGAAGATCAAATGCTGCACACTGATCACCAACCTATTTAATACAGCACATTTAATAAAGTTTTCCTGGCTGTATTGATCTGTGTATCTCAAGAGAGTACCAGACAAATCTCTATTTGAAATTGCAAATCTCTATACTTGTCCAGAACTTCAGTCACTAATATTATTTTTACATCAGTTGATACGCAGTTTGCAAAGACACAGTCGTACCTTGAACCTTGCTCAAAGCAATTGAGGTATTTATATCTCCCTAAAAATTCTAACCTGCTTTTTCACCTGAATTACTGCATCCAGTACTGGGTGCTGTCAGTTAGATCTGCTTAATCAGTAAAGACATCTGATCTATGAGATCTCTGTAGGCAAGAGCCTGCCTGCAGGCAAGTCATCTTCATGGGGAGCTGAATTACAAAACCACTTTTCTCACAGAGGGACTCACATTTATCACTATTTCCATATCTAAAGAGAATGGAGAGTTCCATACCTGGACACCAGCTAGGCTGATGTATATGAGGTCACACCACATACACAATAGACAGCTGACCTCACACCACTGCGTAAGCGGTGATGTTTTAAAGTTAACCAGCATTCAAGTGGCAGAATAACTAGCTGCCATTATTGAAAAAAAAAAAAACAACAAACCACAAAACAATAATTACCGTTTCTCCATACCTTTTAGAGCCTCATTGATGTACCGGCGGAAATAATCCACTCGCAGAGTGTCATTAATCAGATCCCCTGTGCCATCTGTTGGCACACCATTTCCTGCTATGTAAATTGGGATCGTGGTCCCTGTATATTCCTGGGACACAAACTTCAGCAGCCTTCTTAATCCCCAGGGGACCACACGGATCCAAGAAGAGGCAGTCTGTGGCCAAGAAGGATCTACATGCAAGGAGAAGTTCCCAATGCTCTCATAGCTTGCGGTGCAGGTCCCATTAGTCACAGCACTGACCAGGCGGGAAGTGTAATGGGAAAGACCAAAAAAATCCGCAGTCCCTTTCACCCAAGACTTCTCCTCTTCTGTAAACAGAGGCAGCTGTGCAACTGGTGTGGAGCACTGCTGGTTTACTTCCTGGATCTGAGCCTTCAGGATATCTGGGTAATCACCATTAACAAATATAGGGTGAGCAAACCAGCCAAGCATGAACTGCAAGTACCTCTCAGATGCCTTCACATCCTCAGAGTTGGTTGGAGTTTCGGGTTCAGCCCAATCCGAGTTCAGCACCAGTCCCACCTTTCCCAGTTGCTGTGAGCGGTATTTGTCATTATACAGGTGCCAGACCTTGGCATGAGCCTTGAGGATTGTGTGAGCCACCTGGGGGCAGAAAGCAGAGGAGTATGTGTCACATGGCTTTGCACAAGAACTCTTAAGTATCCAGATTATTGCCATGTGAGAATGTTATCTTCATCCAAAAGAAGAAACCTCCGCAAAACAAATAATCAATCACAGCCAGAGTGCAGCAGGTTTTGGATTAAGCAGAAGAATTGGCTATCCATCAACACCAGCTTTCAGAACAGAAAAATAAAATACAGTCTTCTAGCACCCATTAACTGCCCCAGTTTTTTGCAAGTATCATAAATCCAACAAGTAAATAGTTGTCTCAGAGGCCACATTAGGCTAGAACATAGTTCAAGTACAGAACCACCAGAGGACAGCAACCCAACAACGGCAGCTATAGGATCCTAGTTAATGCTGTGTCCCTACCTTGTAAGATGCTACTCCTGGGTCAGTGATTCCTGGAGGATGCTCTCCGGTGCCATAGCCAGCATAGCTGATAACCCAAGGCTCATGGAAAGTGATCCAGTGCTTGACTCGATCCCCAAAAGTGGCAAAGCAGAAATCTGCATAGCTTACAAAAGCATCTATGATACTTTCATTCTGCCAGCCACCAGGAACCTGAAGAGCTTGTGGGAGGTCCCAGTGGAACAGAGTCACCATGGGCTCAATGTTAGAGTCTCGCAACTGGTTAATTAATTGGTTGTAATAATCAACACCCTTGGAGTTGATGGTCTCATTGGTGCCAGCAGGGAAAATTCTAGACCAAGATACAGAAAATTTGTACAGCTGGGGATGAAGACCCCTAAGTAGGTAAAGGTCATAGCTGGTTTTATAGTAGCTGTCGCATGCCACGTCTGCTGTTTGGTTCATGTGGAAATGACCGGCATGCCCAGACTGATCCCAGATGCTCTCTCCTTTCCCATCCTCTGCCCAAGCTCCTTCAATGTTAAAGGCTCCTGTGGACGTGCCCCAGAGGAAATCACTTGGGAAAACACCTTCCTGAAAAGAATCTCTCTCCAATTCAGACTGTTCAGCAAACATTTCCCAAACCGTTTGATAGGAGGAGCGCGGGGCAACAACAGCATCTGGGTTCTCCTGCAGAGTATTTGTTTTGCTGGAAATAGAATAAAAAGAAGTTAAATTCTGCAAGGTGGCCATGAGCGCCATAGAACTTGGAAATATGGAGAACAAAAGAATCATTTGCTTCCCATTCAGCTGACAAAAGCCACTTAAGGTGTGGGTCCTTTGTCATCTGATGAGTCCAACACACTGCCATCCAGCTAGAAGATGAAGGTGGAGTGCAATGAACTAACTGTAGAGAGCTCAAGAGCTGTATATCTAATGCATTTCTTTGCAGGTAGAGTCCCAAAATTCATTACAGCTATGCCAAAGTCACAAATAAAATCTTTGCAGTGTGTAGCATTTTCACATGCTACAACAGCTCTCAGGAGTTTCCATGGGATAAGCTAAAACTCATCAATCTGCTTCTGTAACCCTTGGCATCTCCCTGCACAGTGTCTTCTACATTTTTGTAGGCACAACATGTTTCTCCCCTAAGAAAGCCACTTTTGTGTTTATTTATTTGTTTTAAATGATTTTGCTCTTGAAAAGAGCAGAGGCTTGGAAAATGTTATTATTGGCTTGAAGGTGCAATCTGGGTAACCAAGGATGAGAGAGCAGAAGAGGATTTCATTGTCTGTGACAGTAGGATAGAGGATCATCTGTAACAACCAGAGATAGGGTTCAGCAGCAAGATGTTCCTTCCCAGTCCTTTCAGCAGCTAACAGCAGATTTCACCACTAAAACTGTCTTGTGTCTGCCTGCACATAGGATTCTAGAGGACACAATTTTATTATAGTATCTGATTTAAGGGACAAAAACTGTACCTTGAAATACGAGACAATGAGATGTCCAAGAACTCATTAACATCATACCCAATTGTACGCGTCTCTTCTTTATTAATAGCTGAAAACAAACGGTAAATGACAGACTTAGTCACAACTTAGAGGCCACAGAGTGCATGACACTATTTACACATGTAAGTACACCTTTAGAAAGAGGTGTTTGTCATAACTAACAGCTATTTTTCTCAGATCAAGTACGTTGGGTTTTTATTAGACATTTACAATTTCTTAACATTAAAAAAAAGATCATAGAATCGTAGAATCATTTAAGGTTGGAAAAGACCTTTAAGATCACTGAGTCCAACCATAAACCTAACTGCCAAGTTCACCACTAGACCATGTCCCTAAGTAAGTGCCACATCTACACATCTTTTTAATACTTCCAGGGATGGTGACACCATCACTTCCCTGGGCAGCCTGTTCCAGGGCTTGACAACCCTTTCAGTGAAGAAATTTTTCCTAATGTCCAACCTAAATCTCCCCTAGCATGATGAAAATGATGACAAGCTTTGGGAAAGATTTCCTGCTTCCCCTCCCTCCAAACTCACCATCTACTCTTAATTTTCCAAGAAGGCTATGAAAGAAACCATAAAGTTCTTTCATCTAATAGCAGCAGTCTGGACTGGACAATTTTGAACTTCCCCTATAACTTGCCACACAGAGCTTAGCTAGAAAACTCTCCTCCTTCTTGAAATATGTCACTCACCTGTGACAATGTCACCTACTGGTATGAAAGGATTCTCTTCCATGGAGTCACAATGAAGGAACTTTAGGCTGAAAATCAGGATCTCTATGTCCTTCCAGACATTCTGCAAAACCTGAAGTCAGAGATTTGTATGAAAAGAAGCATCGGTCAATTAGTAAAAACCACACTCTTAGCATTTGTTGCTTTTAACACAGAACAGGAAATACCTCAAAGACTGAGAAACAGTGATAAAGTTCTTCAAAGTTAAATTCATACATCAACACTAAATATCACCCACTATTTTTCTCTGCTCCAAGAAAAGCCCAATGCAAAGGAAAGCATGAACCCCAGAAACCTTCAGTGTTCTACCTGTCATTGAAAATGCACAAAGAACTATATGTCCTTTTTTGAAAGTTTACATGGTAAGAATTTGTTGCCATAAATGTTTGACCCAATTCAAATTTTTTGAGTAACTGCAGCATGCTGGGGCTCTAAAGAGAATGAGTCACAGGAGTAGCTTCCTATTCTGCTACTCACCTACTGGCTGACTCTCATCCTACCTATTTTGAGAACGCAGTTCACTACCAGAGGTTTAATATCAGGTATTAGCCTATAGCATCACTGACACTGCTGCTGCCATGTGATCAAATCCTTTCAAAAACTCAGCCTCATTAACATCCCTCTATCGATTAGGAGTTGTGAAGTTTGGTAGTATCACTGCAGAATCATTGCTAGAATAAAATAATGGGTTTTTTTGTTTGTAAAGGCATTAGCCTAACAGCTTATCAAAACTTAGATGTGAAAGAAAAGGTTTTTCAGTCCTGGACAAAAGAATGACACCATTCCAGTCATTAACGCATCAATAATGAGCATTGACCAAAATGATCCTTTCTGGCCCTTTCGAACACCTGTTTTTCAGCCAGAATAACACCAGAGAATGAAGGGAGCACTATGCAGCTGCTTCCCAGTGTAGCTGTTGTCTGAACTCAGAACTGGTTAGACATGCATCAAGAAACATGAAATTCCCCTTCTATTTATGACTTCTTGTCTGCTGCTATAATTGTAACACTGTGTGTAATGTTACCTGCAACTCGCTCAGTTTCTTGTAGAAATCTGTTTCGTTTCCACACCAGTACTGAAGGCTGAGAGACAGAAAGTCTACTGAATCCTGGAAACAAGGAAAGAATCATCCTGGAGTAAAATGATTTTTTTTTTTTTTTTTTTGCAGGTGTTACATTAAAAACATATAAAATTGTGAAATATTTGCTAAAGGTACATTGCTGGAGTAAGAAGCCATACCGCGGTATGGGAGCCCAGAACAATACTATGAGTACAAACTAGATACTGTATGGGAAAATCCATTTTTGTATCTCTCCTCCTAAACAAAGTAAAGTCTAAACAGTTAAATGAAATTCTAGGAGCATTTTATGAATTTTACATTACTGATTTACAGTTGTTTTTTTTTAATAAGTAGGACCGAAGAAGTCTGTGATTCATCAGACAAAGAAACCTTCGCAACTCTATGGTTCAGGTAGGACTTATCAATAATCCTTTGGGGAATGTCCACTTCAGAGATCTTTAACCACTCTATTAAACCAGTTGCTGAAGTTGGAAAATCACTGATAAGCTTTCAGTTTATTTTTCAGTCCAAAGTTTTTTTCTGGTTTAGTCAGCTCACCTAATTCATCGTTCCTCTCCCTACAAACCACACCTTGCTTATACCCTGCCAATGTCAAGCCTAGATATTGCTTACACTATTACTAAATTTTGAAGAACTGTGAATCCAAGCAGAAAGCCAGCTCTGTCATTTCTTCTCTACATCCTACACCATCATCCTCTAAGTGAAGACATGTACTAATAGTTTGGTCTTTACAGACAGGATGTCATCACCTTTGAGATTATGTTCTCCCCGTGTCGTGCCATCCCCACGCAACAAGGTAGATCACTTTTAGCACAGCTCAGTCTGTGTTTTAACATAATAAGCAGATTTATTTTTTTTCAATAGCAGTTATTTTAAATAAAGTATCTGTTCCTTGGTGGTGCATTAAGTAAGCTTGCAGAGAAAATGACAATAAGGATATGCTTTTTGCAGGCATCTTGTCATTTAAGCACGTATATTGCTAAAATTGCCAATTATGACAGCAAGTATGTCTCTGTAATCAGTGATTTCTAGCTAAGAAAAGATTTTGAAGTAATTTTTAAAATTGGAGAGTTTCACATAATCGTACTAATCAAATAAGTAATATGTACTAAATTGGTCAATTGGTGAACTTGCTAATGTTCTATTTAACTTTAATTCGCAACAAGTTACTTCCTCCTGTACATAAAAATCAAGTTACATCCAAAAAATGTATATAATTTTGAAAATCATTTCCATTAAAGAGTTACCTGAAGAGAAACTGAAAGCAATTCTGATGAAGTGCCATCCAAAACATGATCCATTCCTAAAGCAATGGACAGCTTTCCACCTTGGAAAAAAAATAAAAAAGGTAGCCTGTTGGTAGTATGGCAAGTACAAAGTAAAAATTCCAGCAGCTTGTTCCAGTGCTCCATCACCCTCATAGAAAAGAAGTTTCCCCTCATGCTGAGGTGGAATTTCCTCCGTTCTAACTTAAACTCATTATTTCTTGTTTTATTGGGTTTAAGTTAGAACATAGGAAGTTAGAGATGGCTGGGCAGAAATCAAAGATTCTTCCTAAATCTCAGTCCCACTTTTATCACACAACACGTTTCAGGTTCAGTCTATGAACAGTATGAGACCACAGTTCATAGGGGGCACCTGCTGGTCTTTAAGTTAAGAGCACATGAACAACAGCCCTTTGAGAAAAAGCATATAGAAGTATTATAATGTTTGGGTTTGAAGTACTAATTTCAGCTGCTCAAATTAACTGGAGGCTATTCAATACTTCTCTGATGCTTAAAAGATTAAATGTGAATATCTACACATACACATATATATTATCCCCAACTATTTTGGCTATCATTTCAAGTAAAATGCAATTACCAGTAAATTATAAAAGAATTATCAAAATAAGGGATTTGAAGGAACCTGTTACTCAAGGATTTCTGTGTAGCCGTGTGAGTACTACCAGCATATTCATACAGATTGCACATGGCAGTTGCCATTTAATCCATCATAAAACATTTGTGATAAAGGTGCATTAAAAAAAAAAAAAAAAATGCCTCTCCCCATTCTCCTTACCTTCTAATGAGTATTTCTTGTGGTAGATGGCGTAAGCTCTTTCCTGAGCAGCAGCTAGGGCCTGGGCTCGGGACCGGGGGTCATCGTAAGGCAGGCTTCTAAGGACCTCCGGTAGGTCGCTGAAGGTGAGCCACACATCCACCAGGTACCCAAAAGTACGGAAGCTGAACTCTGCGTATTCCACAAAAAGGTCAGCGAAAGCGTTGGCTTTCCTACCTTTGGCCTGTTCAGCCACAGCATCAGGGACACGCCGGTGATGCAGAACTACCACCGGCTTGAGGTCTGTAGCGACCAGGGTCTTGAGCAGCTTGTGGTAGCACTGCACTCGAGCTTCATCTGGCTTCCTGGCATCCCCCTTCGGAAGAATGTGTGTCCACGACAGGAAGACTTTGTAATGTGTCACCCCGAGCTCCCGAAGCTGGGAGAAGTACCAGAGCGGCTCAGAAGCCACAAGGTCTTCTTGGCACAGAAAATCATGGGCTTCTGCCACAGCAGGCCCCTGATCTTCCTTGGGTAGGACCTGGTCCTGCAGATGCCATCTATTTACTAACTTGCTGGGTAGAGGTCCAGCAATGGCAATAAAATTCTGAGCAAATTCCCCATCTATGCCCAAGACGGGAGAGACTAACAGCAAGAAGACGACTGTCTTACAAATCAGCTCCATTTCTAGACCTGCTTCAGAAACAGTTATTCCCCACTACTTATATTATAGTAGAAGTAATATTTAACTGCAATTATCTATTACACAGATAAAGGTTCCTAGAACTGGCTGGCACTAGAATGATAATAAATCAGGACTTTCAATCAAGTCATGAATGAACAAATGGCCAAATACAAAAAACACCGTTGAACAGTTAGTTGGAGAAAGGTCACGTGTAAGCGTGTTCTGACTCGCTCAGGTTCCCCTTTATGCTTGAATATCAACTGACATTTGATGATATTGCCTCCATTTCAGAGGAAGATTAAGTAGACAATGCTTTTCATCTCCTCTTGGCCTTTTTTGGCTGAAGAGGAATCCCAGCACAGCTCTGGATGCAGAGTTAATCCGCATTGATGGGGCTGTGGTGCCACCACAGCTCCGGGGCACAGGCCAGCAAGAGGCACATCTGTGCTGCAATTCTTGGGTGCGTAACGAAAATCTGAGATATGGCATCTTACCCACTTGGAAAACAGCTTGTTATGTGAATTCAGGCAGCAGCAACACCACGCGTCCTCATGCCTAATAAGGAATCTGAATATCATCATTTTATTGCTTTCCAAAGTACTCTTTCCCTCAGCCTTAAGAAGACCTGCTCTCTCAGCAGGATGGATCACCTACCTGAACTGCTGCCAGGAGGAGATAGCTCAACTTTTCTGCTTTCAAATGCAGCAAAATTGAAGAGATGAGACTGTTTACCTGAAGCGGCTCCTTGTGCTACCTAAATACAGAACAGACTTAAATCAACTAAACACAAAATTGGACATAACTATATTGAAAAGTCAGTCCCATCTCCTGGTTTATTTCCTTTAACAACCAGCTTTTTGTCTACAGCTATCTTGGAATCATCTGGGAAACTTGCTGCTCTGTCAAGGAATATTATCTTTAAGTTACAACAGAAAATGTCTCTCAGCATTTGCTGTGACTTAAATAGCCAGTCTTGAAGTTTATACAGGGACTGTATTTCATGTAGTTTGACCCTGTTTGATTCCCATGTGATTATTTATTTTTTAGGAAGCCTCAAAAAGATTTGTGAACTGTTGTGTTTACTACACAATCTTTTTTTTTTGTGTGTGTGTCCCTCGCGATGATTGAACAATTTGAACAGGAACTTTACAGCACCACCTGCTGCTTATTTTTCAGTAGAGCAGTATACTCAGCAGTAACTCAGAAAGAACAGCCTTCCTAGCCTATGAAGCATACAGAAATAGTGAAGAAGCAGAAAAAATACTTACCTTCTTCATGTGAAAAATATTTATTATCAAACAAAGACAGGGTGGAGGGCAAGGTGGCAGGAAAACAGAGTCAAGTGCAAACATCTTCCTGTCCTTACTTTGAAAGTAAATCATGAACAATATAGTAAAAAATGAAACTGCTGTTGTAGGTGGGTGGCAACCTTTAAAGAAATGTAGCATTTGCCAAGACGCAGCTTATGAAAGAAATTAACGGAGAGAAGTTACTGCAGCTAGAGGCAGTGCCCAGTGACAGGGCAGTGCTCTTGGTGACAAATATTTATGATTCCTTCCATTCCATAAATGTAACTGTTATCTTTAGCAATATGCTCAGTCAGACCAACGCCTATCACTCCAAAGGTAGGACAGACTAACAGAAAGACGGCGACTGTCTTACAAGCCAGCTCCATTTCTGCACCTGCTTCAGAAACAGTTCTTTCACACTCTTTGTACTTACCAAGTATAGACCTTTGGCATCTTTCACACTATGACAATTTTTTTCTTAGGTGCTGGCATCAAGTTGACAAGACAAATATTTGGGTATTATTAATTCTTAATAGATTCTTTAATTTCGTGCCATATCACTGAGCAAATAACTGAGAATAACAGAAATTTAAGTGAAATTTTCTTATAGAAAAATCTACAATATAGTCTTAAAAATCCCTCACAAATGATGAGAGTTTTCAATTCACTTACAAGTCAAGACATTCATCATCAGGATGGGGATTTCTGACCTCCTGACTTAAAGCTTTGCTTTGGGCTTGGCTATTTCAAATTTTCTATTTTACATATGCAACAGGAGCATACACATCTTTAGTCCATCTAAAAAGAAAGAGAAGCAATCAGGGTTTCTCATTATCTGTCACTGGAAGTTAAAAAAATCTTCTTAAAAAAACAGCATGGCATTTGGGAAACTTAATCTTTCTTAAGACATTAAACATTTAGATCACGATTTTTGTCAGCCTCAAAGCAATGCATAGAAAATAGCAATCCCACATATGAGTGACAACAAATCCACCCCCAGACATCTCCAGACCTTTAATGATTGTTTATTTATGTGAATAAGAAAAACAGTAAAAACCTGTAGGATAAAAATTCTCCTAAATACAACAGAACAACAATGCCACATTCCTCTCAGTTAAAACAGAAGCGTCTAGCACAGCTTGATGTTGAAAAGAGCTATCGAATGATTCTTCTCTGCATCTGCATGATGACATTGAAACCCAGAATTAGTCCTGAACCTATTACCTAAGTGCATCATTTCTTTTCAAACTTTGCTGGTCTGCTCCGTGTAAATGAGCACTCCTATATTACTAACCGCACTGTGGGGCATTCCACAGTAAAGCACTGGCAGGAATTTAAGCTGTTAGCTCTACAGTCACCCCTGCAAGAAAAGAATGCATCTTTCAACATGGAACTAGTCAGCTCTGCAATCCCGTTCTCAGCCCCTAGTCCTCCAGCAGATAGTTTGGGTTGACAACCAGGTATGGATCTTCATCAAAAGTCTCCTCTTCTCTGGATCCTTTCAGTCCTGACTGGGACAGTTCTATCAGAATGTGGTCCTGCAACAGAAAAAAAAAATGTATTCAAACAAAACCAGAAAGGCTGGTTTGTACTTTTTGAAAGGCATCTCCTTTTTATACTGGTAGCACCTCTTATTCAACTCTTTTAATTATGAACTCCCTCTGTAACAGATTCTTAAAACTTAACAATTACGTTAAGTGGAAATCTCTTACATATTGTAAGCTTTCTGGGGAACACTTCAATCTAATGGTTTTGTTCCTTTAAAATCTTTGATTTTTTATCTTTCCCTTCAAACTACCCTAGTGCTCCCGGGACTTAAAAGCTATCCATTGAATAAAGTGTTGTTTGTATTCTGCACCCTAATGTATAACTAACACTACAGAAACACAGAAAAATATCACTTACACTTCTACAGGGCCATAATGGGGTGCTTTAAACTTTTACTGGTACACATCTGTCATTTATTTCATTGTTTTCTCTATAATTATTTTCAACAGGTATTAAACAATGGTGGCATTTATACTGCACCAGTCAATAACATAGAAGCACAAAACATTTCTCAAATGAGGAATGTACTCTATTAAAAATGAATCACTGCACTACACAAGTTCAAACCCTTTTACACCATCCACACATCTCTGTACGTACATAATGCGTAAGTCGGTGAATGACTCTCTCTATGAGCTTCTTTTTATTTATTAACTCTTCTTCAGATTCTATTTCAGATTCAATTTCCTTTAGATACCAATTAATAAGTTCACTCTTCTTTAATGATGAATCATCCTCTTCTGCAAAGAAAATATTTTACGTAAACATAGCAGCAGTTAAGATACCATTCAAACCATAGAGAAAATGATTTATACGTTAACATTTACAATGCTGAACAGCAACAGGCTTTTTAAGATTTCTAAGAAACATCAGATTTCCTTCTGTTTCTTAAAGCATGATGTTTTGTACAGGAGGCTGTTGTATCATGGTTTAATTGGAGGTATTTAGATGGAGAATTGAAGCTTTCACTTCTACACATCCAAGTGGCTTACAAATTAAATGAGCAGCCTGCAAATCAAGGAAAAGCAACTTTCCTACAACTTTCCTCTAAGTAAGAGCAAAAGAAAATCACTGTCACACAAAGCTGAAGAAGTCATCCTTCCAGCTGTACTCAGCATTTTGGACAGATATGGCAGCCTCCACACCATTCCAAAAATTTCATGGCATTGGTTTATGCTGCGAGACAACTGCTGTATTTCATTATAGGAGCAGCACCATTGCACCTGAAATATTTCATCCCTTCAAGAAAAGATGCAGCCATTTGGCACGTACTGGTTAAGTACATACTCTAGACTGTGGTTGCCAGCACACATTAAAGCTCTTGATACAATTTTTAACTGCTGCTGACTCTTCTAGCTAGGTCAAACCAGCATATGCTACAAATCCTTTTCTGTCTCTTCTCCTTGACAAATGATGAAGATACCAGAGCTAGAAAGCCCAAGGAGGCATATTTGTATCATCAGATGTAGTACAGCCACATGTGTACAGGTTCACATCTGACCTACCAAGTCTGGTATCTCAGGAGTGAAAATCCTAAGTGCACCAGCATGAGATGTAGTAGCCGTTGCTCCTTGAACTCAAGGTCTGCTGTTTTTTCAATAAACAAATTCTTACCTTCCTCTGCTTTCCTGAGGTGCAGCACCAGGAGATTAGAAATTCGTCGATACTCAGAGAAGCCCAACCTCAGAGAAGCTTTGGGAGCAGCATCCTTGTTCATGTCCTCAGAATGGCCATTGATCCCATTCACAAGACCGCTGACCCCAGCTGGAGCTTCTGCCTCACCTGTATGGACACATATCCAGGTTTAAATCTGTAACAGCTTTTAACTGTTTAATGCTCTGAGCTCCTGAATAGTGTTGCATTGACCAACCAGATGAGCGGACCCACAAGGAAGCTGAAGAAGAGAGTTAAGAACAGGAGTCAAGATTTCTAGACTTTATTAGATGAGACATAGGTGAGAAGCTGAAGAGAAGCATATACTCAGACTAGGTAAGCTGTAAAGGCTGGAAGTATTTTCTCCTTTTACAAAACTCTCTACAAGTAATTTACCATTGACTCCATCTTGGTCCTCTTGATCCTCCATTTGCTGTTCATCATCTTGGTCTAAATTGACGTCAGGAGTCTCAACTCTAATAATGGACTTATTTAAAAGCCTGAAAGCTTCCTTCACATGTTTTGGGTGAACCTGGGAAAGATTTGAAAAACAAACATGTTCTAAATAGGTATGGTGGCTCTTCTAAGTGTTAAAAGCTTTTTTTCTCCAATAGCTCCAGAAATTCACCTCTGACTGCGACAAAGGGTCTTTCTACCCACCTCACCTGAGTAATCCTAAGTACTAAAGACACTGCAAGTCAAACTATATCCCACTACAAGTACTCCGAGTTCACACAAGGTTACGGAGGGAACAAGCAGCCTGATGAATCTTGCAGGCTTTAGCGATCATGTGGAGTCGAAAAAAAATTTACTTAAGCCAAGAATATTTTGAAGAAAGATCAGTGGAGCAAGAAACACGAAAGAAATGGGTCTGAACAGACACAGTATGGGGAAAAAAAATGTAATGAGACTTCCTCTGGATCAGAAAAGCAAAAACTGGCAAAATCATCTCTAGCTGAGCCATATGCTAAATGCTATCTGTTTCTTCATAAGCTGAATTTAATTCAGCTCTTTTTAGAACCCAACAGGTGTCCTTCTTACACAACCAGTGAGCAAGTTTCTATCACTGCATGCGTCACATAACCCCATGTCAACATTTCAAAAGGCCTGCTGAGATTTAAAGCAGAGATTAGATGGATGGCAGTCATACTACAGTTAATAGCCATAACGCAACATACATTTCAACTCTGGTTGATGCAAAGAGCAGCTCAAATCACAAATACAGACACTTAGGGAGGTTCAGATACTTTGAGGAGCTTTGGCTTTGTGGACTGCAGCTGGAAGAGCTGTGAGATTACGCAAGATTAGGAGAGACGCTACCAACAAACAGCCCTGGCTGATACTAATAGATGATTGCTCTTCCTGTTTGTCATGATTTAGCAGGTAACAGGCTGAGAGTGCTGAAACAGTTGTGATGCAAAACCATGCACGTTCTCAGCTTGGACCAGCTGATCTCAGTTTGACAAGACAGATCTTAAACATAGTATTTCTGGCATACAAATTCAGATCGAGCACGGCCAAATTGCAAGTGAGAACACAATCCAAGCTCTTCCTCCCCACAGGATTTACCTACATACAATAGCCAAATAGCAAAGCCAGAATTCCCACAACATTGATATTAAACATTTATACAAACTTTCATCAAAACCCTGATACCTCGTCACAGCAGTGCATACGGGCCATAGCTTCGGACAGCCGAATCATGCTCTCCAGCTGTCGTACGGTGATTCTCCAGGACGATTTTGTCACTCCAGAGCCATCGCGCTGCCGCAGGCGCTTGTACTGCTCCACTATAAAGTCCTCAGACTCCTTAGATATCTTTGTGACATAAAACAACATGACAGTTTGACATGTTAGAAGTATTAAAGTTTATTCTTCTTGCATTAGATTGGCAGTTCCCAGACTTTTCTGTACTAGCTACTGCTTTTCTCTGAAATACTCTATGCTAGTCACACACTGTACATAAATATAATGACAATCATATTACGTTAAAATTATATTGTAATAATGATTACAGTAACAATGAGTACATTGACACATTAATTATTTTACAGTAGATTTTCGATCACTTCTATTTTTCTGACTGAAAAGCTGACTGAAAAGTTCCACTGACTTGCTTCCTGGCATAATTCATGTCTGTCTCTACTAGATTGTTCTATGTTTATTTACCTTTTATTCAGCTTTTTAATCTACATTTATTTGCACATACACAAATCCAGCTGGAAAACCAACTTCCTGCCACATGGAAATAAAGTGGGATTTTCAAAACTCTGTATAGGAGGGTGTCCTCTCCTTTCATTTGAGAACTCCGTTCGAAGAACTTCTAAAGCCTAACACACAGCTCAGACAAGCTGCTATTTGGATAGACCACAGAAATGTGTAGTTTACCATGTTCTGTATTTTACCACAAAGAAAGCAAAGAAATACCAGGGAACGATACCCTTTTAAAATAAAGACAAATAAACTGCTTGATTAAGCAACCAGTCAATAAAATACAAAAATCCCTGCAGCAGCTGTGTTCAGTAAGTCATGCCTTGAGGTATGAGGAAGCCATGAAACAACTCCTCAACAGTTCTAGACCGTGGTTAAGAACTGCCACCAAAGCAGTTAAGACTACTGATTCTTACATAGTCTCAGCTGGGCTGGGCAACTTTCTGGAGTTCATAGCTCCAAAATATGTTGTGTTTCTAGGCAACGACTGAGTTAATGGCTCCTTTCTTGAGGGAACACTATACTAACTGTCTTTGCATTTGCCAGAAAAAAAGCATGATACAGAGCAACTATTCTTTGGGATCCTCTCATACAGAACAACTTATAAAAGAATAAAGAATTACCTTT
Source organism: Baryphthengus martii (assembly GCA_013396935.1). Taxonomy (NCBI): domain Eukaryota; kingdom Metazoa; phylum Chordata; class Aves; order Coraciiformes; family Momotidae; genus Baryphthengus; species Baryphthengus martii. The sequence goes on along the minus strand of VWZK01006212.1, from coordinate 8,430 downwards.
GGTTTAAACTGTCTTGCAAACAGCAGATACCTTCGGATATCATCTAAGGAATAGACACGGTCAACAGATTCTTCTATCCTGGAATGCAGATCTACTATGCGCCTGGCAATGGCGTAATCTGTAACCTGGGATAAGGTTGCTCAGTCAGATCACTTGCACAACATCAGCCAACTATCCGAGCTCTACTCCTCCTTCCTGGCCCCCTCCCTCCCTCGCTCTCCTCATGTAGAGTTTGTCTTTCCAGAAGCCGGACTCTCTGGCAGAAGATCCAGAAGAATGCTCTGGAGGTTTTTAATACAAGGAAATACAGCAGAGAAAGTATAAAAGGCAGTTTTAGGATTTATAACTTCTTGGAACTCTCCTGGCTTACAAGTTAGCCACAGAACAGGCTGAAAGCAGCACTTTGCAGCGTGGGAACGGCTTCCTTCCTTTTCAGCCTGCTCTGCCTCTTTCATCAGTCCCTTCTCAACTAGCTAATCACTCTGGGCCAAGCAGCAGACAGAACACTGCTGAACCAACATTCATCTCTGCAGCTCAAGCGTTCCCAAGGCAAACACCACACAGACAGGTGGGAGCAGTCTTAGCCTTAGTGACCAGCCATTTGTAAAAATGACTAATGGCGTTAAACTCGCAGGTCAAATTGCTACCGGATGAAAAGGCAGTATCCTTGTATCCAGCAGAGTGCGTTCAAATTTGTACTGCCAGCTTCTAACATCGCAGACAGAAGAAAAGCAGAAGTAAGATGCTCTCATGAGATCAGCTTCACCTAAGACTTCAGAGGGCCACCAAGATGGTCAGAGGGCAGGAGCACATGATGTATGAGGAGAGGCTGAAAGAGCTGGGTCTGTTCAGCTTGGAAAGAAAGCAACTGCCTCATTGGCAAGTACAAATGTGATGGAGTCAGACCACTCTTAGAAGCACAGATTTACCAGGGGCAACCGACACAAACTGAACCACAAGAAATTCCAATTAGATACAGAAGTTGTTATTACTACTTTTTAAACACATGAGAGTTGTTAAATATTTCAGTAGGGGCCTAGAGAGGCCACAGTATCTTCATACTTGGAGATACTCAAAACTCACCAGGTCAAGGTCATGGAAACCCGCTCTCAGCGATCTGCTTTGAGCACAAGGTTAGACTAGAGTACTCCAGAGGTCCCTTCTGACATAAATTATTCAACAGTTCCTTAAAATTACCTCATTACATTCATCCACAAGGATGAAGAACAGATCAAAGCGAGACATGATGGGAGCTGACAGGTTTATATTCTGTTTCAGTGACTTGGATCTGTCATAGCGCCCGCCAACTGGGTTTGCTGCAGCCAAAATGGAGGTCCTGGCATTCAGGGTAGCCTGACGATTAAAAAAAAAATAAAATAAGAAGAATTATATCTGTGACCACTTGCTAAACCAATACACTGCAATTCAAATAGGGCAGCATAGTATCTTTTAGATGGAGATTCAATAGAGGTGTTACAACAACTGCTCCTCAGAAGAGCCCAAACTCCTCTAACCAGCCTTTTCTCATCAAGTCTCTATCCCAAAATACAGTTTGATGAATCAATATTTTAACATTGTCACACTCTTGCCAATAATACCAAAACAAGTCCTTAAAAGTGCTTTTTACAACACCCTGTTTTTAACAGTGCAAATACAGACTTTGCTGGTACACACACAAATCCGGACCCTCTTTTGGGGTTACTTCAAAGCTAGGATTTTCCCACTTTGTTTCCTGTCCATTACTAACTCTTTTTCCCTTTCAGTGACATTTCTGATCTTTTTTGGGTATGAGGCACAAAAAACTTTGCAGGCAAGTTGATCTCTGTCCTGCCACAGCGAGGCAGCTGTAGAGTTGACATGAAAATCTGACAGATGACCCTAGACGAGAACACGTAACAAAGAGGTGATCAGGACAGCACAAGCTACCTTTACTCCAGCTTTAGTAATGGATATAGTCTGCTGCTCCATCGCTTCGTGAATGGCTACTTGATCCCGCAAGTCCATTTTGTCAAATTCATCAATGCAACAAACCCCCTGCAGTGGAAGAATGAAAAATAATAAGTCACTCAATTCAACCACTTTTGGAAAAAAAACATCATTAAGACAATCTGGGGCTCTCTGTCATTAATCACAACCATTCCAGGGATTCAGGAACCTCTCTAGTTCCTGGACTCACATTATCTGCCAGCATCAGTGCTCCAGCTTCAATGACAAATTCATGAGACTCTTCATCTTTTACAACAGCCGCTGTCAGACCAGCAGCGCTGGAGGCTTTTCCGCTGGTGTATACAGCACGAGGACTGAACTCATCCACATGTCTATGGAGAGAAGGAGCAGTGAGGAACAAACTTTGAAAGCCAGATAAAAACCTGCAGGAATAAGATAACTGTAATGCAGTGCTGCTTTCAACTCCTCAGGCCAGGACTTGTTCCTCCCTTCAGGAAGCAATTAATATTTAGCTAGGCCCTCCCACCTCTGCTGATGTTTTGAGCAAGCCTTGGAAATGAATCCTTATCTAACTGCAGTCCACCGCAGGGCTGTTAATCACCTGTGGTTACACCGGCAGAAAAAAAAAAAAAAATAATCCAGACCTCCTCTCACAAGTGTTATGCTGACTTGGCAAGCTAACACAGCTCCTCATGGGTCAGGTAAACACCACCATACTAAGTAAAATTTTCAATAGAAAAGCATTATAATACAAGACATAGCATAAACCATAATTATTTCATAAGCATTTTTCAGAGCAAATAGTTGTCTATTTGTCCAAAGTGTTGGAATCTACAAATTTAGACTAAGCTAAAATCAGGAAAAAGAAAAAAAAATTCATTATTAAGAAAAAGAAGGAAAAAAAAAATCATTATTTCACTTCTCTCTGATATTTTAAGATGTGCAATAAATGTTGTGGTTTTAATATTCAATGTCTTTTGAAAATATTTGTATATTTGTGCTTTCATAACTACGTAAAGAACAAAAAAAGTCTTAACTTATTCTCTGTTATTACCACAGGGGTTTGCTGAGCTTGCTTCAGCCCTGTTCAAATATTTCAACTACATCCAAACAATTCCTGGAAAATATTCTTAAATATTTTACTTCCTGTTCCTCTGCTTAATGTAGAAAAGGCACAGTACACATTTATAGGTCTAGTCACACTGAAGAATATTTAAATTCCGAGTTTTAACGAGTTGCTTACTTTAGAAATTGACTCTTGGCTGTACTTGGATCACCAACAACACAAACATTGATGTCCCCACGCAACGAGGTGCCCTCTGAAGTGGTCTTAGGAACTCCTCCAAAAAGCATCAGCAGGACCCCCCGTTTCACTTCATCGTTACCTACCCCAGAAAGAGACACTCAACTGAAAATCCAAAGAAAACATCGCATTTTTCCTATGTACAAAAACCTTCAGCCCACTAGAGTTTTAAAGCATTTGGGCACATCCACTCAGAATTTACATATTTGCTAAATATTCACTAAAACTGCATTGACGTGCTTGACAGAGTTTGAGAGAACACCACCTCAGAAAGTGGCTGAATTCCTTTATGCTGCAGCGGCTCAGAAGATGGACCAAATTCAACGAATCAAACTTTTCAAACACAATCAAAGTCCTCAAACTAGCTCTGAGCCAGAAACAACTGCACAGGGACGCGTGCACGACAGCGTGTGCACTGTGGAATCCTTAAATCTTTTGAACAAAGCTCATATAAAATAGAGCTTATATCCAATGGTCAGCTGTGGGGTTTAGGAGCAGATCACCCAACAGCAAAACCAAGCATTTTGATTAGCCTTGAAGGCCTTAGTGATTTAACACAGCAAGCGTTCAGGAAACAGATTCTTCTTTTCTAGCATAACCAATGCTGGAGAGGAGAGTTTCTGGTAGTGGCACAGGGCTTTCAAGCTTTCCCAAAATGGCAACACACAGGCAGCAAAAAGAATTTATAATTTCACAAGGGAAATTCTCCCTCTCTGAGGCAACGGCTGGAGTCTTACCATGGATAGTGGGGAAGAGGCTGGTGCACAGGTTATGGTAAAGGTTCTTATCTTGGCTCATTTCAAAAACCTTTTCCCACTCTTTCACAGACATTTGGTTTTTAATGCTTTCTGCAGTCTGTTCTTCATCTCGGAGCTCTTTTCCACCAAACTAAACAAAGGAAAGAAAAAAAAATATACAAAAGTACTAACGTGGTTGCTATTGAATGTGAGCACTGCAGACAGGAGGTTACAAAAACTCGCTCTGTAAGCTGAATGGGAAGAACACATTCAGGAAATCTGACCTTAGGCTAAGGAAGCTCATCACCTTATACCTTTAAAAACCAACAGACAATTTCCTCAGGAGCAGAATCAATGGAATTTAACTTCAGTCAGTGAGAAAAACCCACGATAGATGCTTGTCCAGAGATTAAAAAGAGAATAAACCAGGAGGGCTTCCTTTGGCTAAAATCTGCCTTTGTAAGCATCCTTCATTAATTGGAATTTATAAAGTCTTTCACTACTCTGGAAGGAGGCAGGAAACTTCTACACCCAGGAAATAACAGGCGCCATTTTTATCCTATGTGATGGTGAAGCTGTCCGCAGAACTACAGATTAAAATATCATACTGTGCTAAAACTTCAATGTTGTAGTAACAACCCAAGGTGTTGTAGAAACAACCCAAGGAGTTATGTGATAAACCAGAGTGAACAAGAAGGATCACCCTTTTCCCTGTGAGAAAACAAAGCCATGGGATTTCCTGGAGGAGAAAGGAAGTGCTGCAGGAATGTATGAAAGCCAAAAGGAAACAAATGGACTGGTTAGCATTTTAGAATAAAGTGGTAACACCGGCAAATAATCCCATCTGCAAAACCTGCTATGAACAATAAAGACAATCTTACCCATTCCCGCTTCCTAGCTTGAGGTAAAACCACACAGAGCAGAAGTCATCAATATCTTTAAATCTATTTTCTTTCCAGACTCACCCGTGGATTTGTCGGTGCAACGTAACAAGCTAGAAAGACTAGCTTGTACGACAGCTCTCTGACTCCAAGGGCACGAAGTCCTCGCACGCCTTCGGTTTCGTAGCCCTCTGTCCCGCTCACCCGGGAGCTGGTTTCCGCGCGCACCCCTGCCATCAGAGCGGGAGTCAGAACAGCAGTGCCCCAAACGAGGAGGAACGTTTCACTGAGGTCACGAGCGGCAGCAACAAACCTGGCGTTGAGAGCTGGGACACATCAGGTACGACGATCAGCGACCCTGTGAAGTCACATTTGTCACCTGCCTGAGAAGACTCCACCGCTTCGGCGCGCAAGATCACCTCCACGCTGCGAGGGATGCTGCCGCGCGGCAGCTCGGCCTGCGTCTCCTGAATGCGAACCTGGGGAGGGAGAGAACGCTGAGCACTGACCTGATCACGTCACCTTTGAAACTGCTTCAGAAGCTAACCTGCTAATAAATAGACGAGCCTCTGACTGCTGCCAGCCACGTCAGTCAGGAAACTCCTCTTACGATAAGACAGGCAACCAAAAGTCCCTTCACTAATCAGTATCTGAGGAGCCTTGGAGAAACTTAAGAGGATACACAGGGGCCACAATGACAATTGCAAGGGCTAGGAAAAGCAACTTGAAGAGTCCAGTTAATGTAACTGACACAAAACATTATTGCAGCATGTGAAGTGCTGAACATTTGGCAGAGTAAATCAACCTGCAAGAGCAAAACACTTCAGATACAAAAAGCCTTTTTCATCCTCGTATAAAATAATTACACATGATGTACGTGCAACAGGAGACTAACAACGGCTTGAATATGTGGGGTTTCAGTAGCTTACTTAAGAAAATAAACATCATGCAACAAAACCACTTTGATACTATTCACAAGTTCCCATGCTTAAACAGAAGCCCTCCATAGACAAAAAGAAACTATTGGCAAATTCCAGTGTCTTTTCTTGATGTGGACAGAACCAAAATTAACTGTCTTTAATGTGTAGCAGTACAAAGAACACCTTTCAGCTACCCCAGGAACATTATTGCTGATTGTCATCCCTGAATCTCACCACTGTACCTTTTGGAAATCAACAAATCTTGATTTGTTTGTGTCCAGCAGGAATCTCCTCCTATTGGCACAGACTGGGTTTCTGCAGATGTTTGGCTGCGTGTATTTAAACTGCTGTTCCACATCTTTAATCACTGTCTGGCAGTCGAGGCACAGGAAGGTTCCACTTACAAGCTCAGGATGGACTGGGTGGGTCCGTACCACCTGCCCACTGATACGCGTCAGCGAGCCAATTTTTGCTGATGTCAGTTCTCGGATTCTGTTTAAAACAGAAATTGATAAGGATTAAATTCCTAGGCTGAATTGACATTTTTAGGCCCAGAGTACTACCCCAGAACCAAGACACACCGTGGTTTCGTTCAGTCTGTGTCTAAAGAACAGTGGCAACAGACAAAACAAAGTTACTAGAATATATTCTCATTTTACCCTTCACACAAACTTTTCAAATATTACTAAAGGTCAAACCGACTTAGAAGTCACTTCACTGGTACTTCAAAAGTAACGTATTCTAAAGAAATTTTAAATTAGAGAAGTTACATTTTTTTGTGGAATCTGATGAATGCAATTACCTCAGTATGATCCACAGAGAAAAACTATTTCAAAAAATATCCTGCACAAGCTTAGGAAACATCTTCACAGTTCTATCGATCAACTGTTAGGTTTCAAACTACATAACTAAAATATCTGCAGTAGGCTTTGGCATCTTTGGTTTTTGTTGGATTTTTTTTTCCCCCAGTAGTAAAAAAGCACAAGTTTCTGGAATTAATCATCATCTTACTTGTGTCTGGTTGGTAGATCTTGGAAGGCAACATAAAAATCCTTGTTTGAAGGAACATTTCCATGGTCTCTGGCAAAAGTCTTCACTGCACGGCAGAGGTAAGGGTAAACCCTGAAATACAGAGCATATGGGCAAGTTTTATGGAAGCTACCAAAATGCCTTCTTTGCTTTAGACTGTATCAAAGGGTTGTATCACACATTTTTACTGTCACGTTATGTAAGAATACACAAAAAACAATCCAAATATGCTGAACATGAGACTACTGCATAATAATGCCATTTGCTCTATTGTCTGAAAACGGACTTTTTAAAGTCTCCTTTTATGACACTTTTTCCTTAAACTAAGAAGTACATCCTCAAATTAAGCCACTGGTTCAATAAAATATTTTCAGAGCAAGAAGTTCTAGAGTTTATTCTGTTTTCTCATACTGATCATTTATTTCTTTATCATAACCAATGCAATTGCCTAATTAATCAATGATTTCCAAAGAGAAAGACATTAAGAAATAAGTTTTGATCCAGTAAAAAAAAAATAATAAAAAAAAATCTTAAGTGTGTTTTCAGGATACAGAAAGCAGATAAACTTTTTGGTTTTTACAGGACTTGTAACATGTTATGGGCCTGATATGACAGCATTGCTCAACTCTCAGGTAACCTCTACTCTTTACCTGTAAAATTCCTCCTGGATAGTGGTAGAGAGCTGCTGATTGAACTGCTCCAAATCCGTAAAGCTTACGGTCAGCGTGTTCCGCTCTGGCCGAATCAGTTCTTCGGCATCACGCAAGTACTTGACCTCCCCATCGCTGTTCTGGAATCTGAAAGCGATTCAGGAAAACATTTCACATTTACACATCAGGCAGCAATTGAACACTTGTGAACTGAGGAGAGAAAGAGAAGCAAAGGATCGCATGTGTTAAGGAGCATGTGGGATACTTGGTGTATCCCACAGTCCTTTGCAAACATCTTTTCCAACAGTATTTCTCCTTCCGCCCCTCTTGCTCCATCCGCTTGCTGAACACCCCAACACAGACGCACAGGGTTTGGGTCCCACACAGCTGGTTTGCCACGCAGAATTTCATTGATGGTTTAACAACGACTCTGCATCAGCACAAGGGGTTGTGTTTGCTGTTCTTTACGGTGACATCAATGGTTTCCCAGTTTGCTGCTGAAGGGTCCCTCGGGAGACAAAACTTAGGGACTCCGACGTACTAAGGCATAATAATCAAGCCACAAAGGGGATTTTCAACCCAGCCGTCACAAATCTTTGTTAAAAGGGGCCAGATGCACCTTAAAACGCCCCGCTGAAAGCCCTCTGGGAAGGATTTTGCCAACTGGGAGACACCTCCCGGCACAGCAGATCCTCAGCGGCGGGTCCGGACAACGGGAGAGCTTTTCTAACCGCAGGAAGAGCGATGGGGCGACAGGCCCTGAGAGGATCTCACCCTCGCCAAATGGCGGCCCCCTCCGTGAGCCGCTTGCGGCCCGCTGACTCCCTCCCGCCCTCCCGCCGCCTGGCCCAGCCCGGCTCCTTCTTCACTCACTCCTCTAAGAAGTCCTGAAACAACTTCTGGCACTTCTCGGCCACCTCATCACGGATCTGCTGGTGCTGCTGCGCCGCGCCCGCGTCCCCC
>VWZK01006210.1:0-14059 GCA_013396935.1 Baryphthengus martii | reverse complement strand
GGGGAACATTTCTCAAAATAGTTACTGTTTCATAATGCCAAAGCGTGTCCCTAAAACAAGAGTTGTGGATCTCACAGATGGACAGTTAGAACTCGGGGGCTTTGAATTTCTGCAGGGGACAAAAAGAAAGAAGTACCTTTGCGTTTTTAAAAGGAGCAAAGAGAATTGACAAGACTGGGGAGCGGAAGTGAAAATTGGGAGGAACATAAGAGGTTACTTTTAAAGAGTATAAACAAACAATAGCAACATTTTTTTCTTTAATAGCAGTTTTAAGATTAAACTTGGTATCAAAACACAGAAGTATTTTTTATACCATCCTTACGTCCTTGTCTAAATGATTGTATGTTAAGACTTATTTATCTTGCTCTTTAATATATGTATACCTCTGCAGAACATAGAATTTGTGCATTCTCTTGCCCCTTCTGGTAGTAAATCATGCAAATTGAAGTTCTGAACACAACAGTTAATTATGTTTTGCACAAGTCCTTAATATTCCTGTTAGCTGGCAGTATGTTGGTGTGAAATGTTTCCATGTGCAGTTTTTGAAAGGGTAACTTCTGTTGTAGAAGACGAGTAGAATTGATGAAACAATTGAGATCAGACTTTGTTTCTGTGTGGTTTTATCGATTGTACATCTTGGAATGGAGAATACTGTTTAAATTAATACCTGTATTATTTGACAAATAGCATGGCAACAAATATTAAATGGATCTAACTGGTTCATCTAGGAAGGGATAAAATGAAGAAAAAACCCAAACCCTTGTTGATGGTATAGATCAATACCCCAAACATGCCATTTATGGAAAGATACTTTCTTTTTTATCTGTGAATATAACCTTGAAACAAACTTAGAAATTCGTTTTGGGGAATGATAACTCTTCTTTTGTATTATCTCTAGTTATTTACAGCAAGTATCTGGTTATTAAGTATTTGTTTCATTGAATATGTTTTGTAGTGGACTTGTACAGAATCAAAATGCAGAATACTGAATTGTGCAGCTTGTCTATGCGCAGACTGAATTTTTATTTTAATTTCCATATTTAATATAATAAGATTATAATATTGCTAGGAAAAAAATGCATAAATTTTAAAGATGGAATGATAGACAACACAGATTTTTAAGATGAAACCATTTTAGCTTAGTATAACATACCAAGATAGTTTTTGAATCATCAACATTTCAAGTTTGATTTTTCAAAATTAGGAAGCACTCCTGACCTCTTCTCACACAGGCTACCCCTGTAGCCTCCCTGATACCAAACTTTGCCATGTAAACATAATACAAACATTTTTCCAAGCTATTTGCATAAAAAATTGAATGCTTCCTAACATCTCTAAGGAAGAAGTTAAAACACGCTTGTACTCACATTTTTATTATCAGTTCCTTACCATCAGTTGCTTGTTACTATTTCTCCCACTTTCCCACAAACTTATATAACTGGGCTATGGAGCAGCCTGGACAGAATAGTAAAGAGAAATACACTATTGAAGATGTTAGTATTTGACAGGAAAAATCTTATTTTCTATCATGTTTAATATACTTTACCTAATAAGTTGTTCTTCTGTTTACTTTTTACTGCTCATGCATGATATATTTTTTAAAAAGCTGGTATTTTTACATAAAGGTACCTTTTATGATTGGGAGACCTCATTTTAAGTGATAATAGTAAACTCAGAGCTACACCTCCATCAGTACAATCAGAACTTGGAACCCTTGGGATCTTCGATTCTGTTTGTATTTGTGTAGCTTCCTCCTTTTTCTCTGTGGAAAAAAGCCGTGTCTACTGATAAGATCTTCCATGGATGGAAGGTGGAAAATGGTCATTTACTCCTCTCTTCATGACCCTTCTCCTTTATTTATTTTTTTTTTTTCAAATGTAGTAACTAGGTATTCCAGCATGTGAGGGCCTTTTCTTTTTCAAAGTCAGTAAAGTTTCTCTAAGAATCATTCTGGAAGGCCTTTGTCAAATGCCTTTTGAAGGCCTGCCTGGGCCTCTGACCCAGCAAAATCAATTTATTGACTCATTCAGAAAATAGATTTGTAAGACCTAAGTTTTCTTGTACTGGGTCTGATTTTTCTTCAATATATTGTATTTGCCCATGTGTCATCTTACTTGTAATTAAGAATGTCAGTTTTCCTGTTACAGGTATTAGATCGATCCTTTTTTTTTTTTTTATCTCTTCTTGAAACATTTTTAGAATTCTTATCATGCAAGCTGTTTTCTAAGCCTCCTGAATTCTTTAATGACTGGCATCTCATCCCAGGGGTTTTTAACTACCCATTTGGTCTGTTTGTTTCATGACAACATTCAATTTGAGACAGTTTTGTGATGTAGACCATCTCTACAATATGGGCACAAAGTTATTTTCATGGTTCTCCTGTGTGAATGTAGAGAAAGTGCAAGTAGTAGTCTTGTTTCTTTCATTTTCATGTTGATTCAGGTTTCTTGGTGTTGATTTGTTAGAAAAAGGATTAATAATAGTTATTCCTCATATCCTGTTTGATCTGCATTGTTATGTCTTTATGAAAAGGCTGCCAGATTTTAAGATCTTTTCTTTTTTTCCCTTTTGTAAACAGCTAGTTATAATATATAGTGTGATACGATGTTTTATGTTTCCCTTTATGAAATAAATACAGTAGACACCATCCTAAAATATATGTATGAGAAGGTGACTTAACTTTTTTTCTCCTCGTTCTTAGATTTGAGTGTATTTTCAGACAATTCCCCAGTATCTGTAAAAAAAAAAAAAAACAATTAAAAAAAAATCTGATCTTCTTTAATTTTGGCCCCCCCTCCCCCCCCCCCTTTTTTTTTTTTTTTTTTTTTATTCGTTCCTGAAATATGTTCTTTACATTATTTTTGTTGATAGAAGGTCTGGAATTTTCCCTATTTTTTTTTTTGTCTTATGATTAAGTTGTCAGTTGGTAAAGGCGAATGTATGCATCAAAGTGTGTTGATGCTCAGTTCAAGTTTTATTCCTTTAAATTCAGCCTGTCAAATCTGACAGTTTCAGTGATTAATCTTTTCAGTCAGGTAGAAACTTTGGTCCTGTGTGGAATATCTGTAAGCTTGTCTCAGTTGACAAGAGACATCTTGCTGAATATATGAAGTGAGTTCTGATTAACTTCTGCTTTGTGGCTTCTGAATTAGAAGACTTTGAAATTCGCTTGTTGACAAATTCCTTTTTAAGAAAATAAATAGAAAAAGCAGAGAGAGGCTAATTCAGTCTTCAGTTTGGGACATCTCTTAACAATCTCAGAAAAAGAGCAGAAGAGATTGTTCTTCAGCCGTATCCCTGTTAATAATGCATACTCAGGGATTTGAGGTGTATTTTGTGGTATTTCTCACCAACTTTGGAGTTTTCTGTTCTTTAAACAGCTAGCTGAGAATATGCTGTGCTTTGCCTTGCTTTGCTATGCAATAGCCCGGTGCTTTCAGGAAATTATCTTGGCTTATTAATTTTGTTGAGGAGACCATGGGCTCAATTGTCCCTGAACTGCTCTCTCACTTTCTTATCCTTTTGACCTAGTTTGTGTAGAAAGAATGTCTCTGTGTAAAGCCTTGTAACATTTCTTGGTTTTGGTTTGGTTTTGTTTTATTTATTCCAGTATATGGAAAGAGTTATCTGCTTGGACAGAGTCTAATTTTGATCTGACACTTGCCTTTTGTGCTCATTTGAGTTACTGTTGGGAGTCATTTAGTCCGTGTAATTCGCATTAAAATATTAGTTACAGAGGATTTTGTTTTCATTATGCTACCATTTTTTATTTCCATGCTCTTCAGAGGATATATTTCTTCACTGAAACCTTATTTAAAAAGAAAACACAACAATACCTCAAGGCTTAAGAATTGGAAAAAAAAAAAAAAAAAAGGCGGCTTGTGCTAAGGAAGATAACAGATAAAACAGCTTTTATTTTGTTATTAGATAAAGTCATTTTGTTAAGAGATTGCTTAAAAACAACCTTTGTTGTTTGTGTATATTGGAGCCAGATAGTTCCCAAATGGCATAAATACTGATTGATAGGGCTGAACAGCTCTGGTCTGACCCTGTCACTCCCTGTTTAGGGATTTTGACCTCTCTTTCTCTGTTTCAGAAAATTTGTGAGGAATAAAAATAATAGCTGATGTAAGATAACCAAAGTTACTTCTCTATCTGAAGTTGAAATACATATTTTTTTTTTCCCCTTGAAGATGCTTTGACCAGAATTTTACTTAATACTTGACAATGAGAAAGGTAGTTCCATACAAGACAGTGTTGTACCCTACATCTTCCCTTCTGATGCAGCAGAGACTGGAGCTGAGGCAAGGCTCATGGGAGAGCCTTAGTGTAAAACCTCCCAAGGCAAGGAAGAGCAGCCCTTGCTTTCGGTTTCCAGCAGAGCTTTCTGGAATGGCTTTGCTTAAGGTCCTTTCTAAAGCAGGAGCAGGGGCATGACCCTGTTCTTTAGCACTGTTTTGTGGTTGTTGGTTGTTCTAATAAATTCATCAATTAACAACTTTTATGTCCCGTTGAAGGTCAACACAGGTGATTGCTGACCTTCAAATGGAAACAACTGGCTCCTGTACAGTTGAGTGAAAATACCTTTTACCAAGTCTAATGGCCTAGAACTGATTAAATTTAAATTGGTTACTCTGCATTCACACTGTTGTGGTTTTATGATTAGTAGGTGCAAATGTCTCTGCAATTCTGAGTTGTCTTACACGTTTACACCTCATCACATGACTTACAGAAGCCACATACCATGACTGAAGAAGCTGCTTTTCCGTGAGAAGTTATATTTCCAGCTAAGTGGAAGAGAATGCTTTTGGCAGTTCTGCATCCCTGGCTCCAGTGGTGTAAGATGAATCAATTTACATGAAGGCAAAATCTGAAAGGTCATGGTATTCACACCTACGTAATAGTCTGCCATCTGAAAAAATCAATCTGGTTGCAGTGATTAGGTGAAGAAAGCTATTGATGCTTCTGTTTGGTTCAGAAAACTGATGGTTGTGTTGAGACTAAACTTTTTTTCTATTGGACTTATTGCAAGTTCTTAAATCCAATATTAAAGTTTTCTTGTGTTTACATACAAGAATAGTCTTTATGATTTAGAAAATATCAACTTAATAAATCCAAAGATTTGAGGAAAATAGATTATGAAGAGAAAGAAAAGGAACATAAGGTGCTAGAATCAAGTAACTTGAGAACTAGGAAATCTTAATTTTTTCTCTAGTATGGGGTAGATCCTTTTTAAGACTATTTCACTGCTGCTTTTCCACAGGTAATAGGATGTGATTGAGGTGTTCAGTTCCTACCCAGCATGAACAATCTAGTAAATAAGCTACTATGAAGTTCATATGGTTCTTACTTTTTATCATCTTTCATTGTATAGTTTATCACACGTGAAGGCATATAAGCAACATCCCACTCAAGTCCTTAGGCTTATTCCAACATCAGTGGGCAATTTTTTTGTCATTCAGTTTCATGGGTATGAAGGCTGCTGATGCTTAACTCCAACGTTGCCGAGACCCTCAAAGAAATAGTTTCACTGTACGGATTTGAAAACTTTATCCTGAAACATAATAAATGATTTGTGAAAAGGAGCAGTCAGTGTTTGGAAACAAGGAGTTTTATTTCCATCCTCGGTGCTTATTTCATTCAGTCAGACTCTCTTTTTCCTACTTTGAACTTCTCAGAAAATAAGAGTTTAGATTCTTGATGAGCTTTATATTCCAACTTGAAGATTTAAGTTTTTGCCTTTAAAGATGTACTTGAAAGTTTTGGCAGGAAAGAGTTGAAGCTGCATTGAGGTGTAAATTAATTTGTAGTGGTGATGATGGACTTTTGACTTCCACACTGAGTTTTGTTTTTTCTTTTTTGTATTAAAGAAGGTGAAGTGATTGTGAAGTCCAAAGCTGGACTGTTAAGGTCAATAGCTGAACTGTCTGAAGTGTTACCAGGAGAACAGAGGCTATTGTGTTTTTTATTATTTTTTTTTTAGCAATACTTGGCACATAAGCTTAAAGTTCAGTTCATGCAGGCCTTTTCATTATTTTACACTGCATGAAGACACTTCAGCGCTTTGTTTCCGGCCTGTTCTGATGTTGATGTATGTAACAGTGAAATGCTCTTAAGTTTGTCACAGCAGCATTTAATTAGTGGATTGTTTTTCATCACCCTGAGATTTTCTAAGTTTGCATAACTGTCGTGTCTTGGTTGTACTAGTTAATTGTGGTGTGAAACAGAACATATTGCCCAGGTACCCCAACTTTCATATTTTATCTTAAAAGGAATCGCTTCAAAAACTGTGTCATATTAACATACCTGAGTCCACCAGTATGGCTTCTGAATGCTGTTATTAAAAAAAAAAACAGAAAAGATTGGTAATCCTATCAGCATCTTCAAGGTGAGGAAAACAAGAAGGTCTTTGCTAACTGCATCTTATATCAACCTTTATATGACAGGGACTTTACCTCCTCCAGGTGGTGTGGATTCCTATGAAAACAAATAATTACAACAGTATTGATGCAGTCAGCTTGGGTAGATGAAGACTTGATCATATCTGGTCTTTGAATAATGTCTAACCCATGAGATTTCTATCAGAGCTGCTGCTTCTGTGTAGCACTAGAGTTTGAGTGCTAAACCATATACAGAGAAGTGTACAAACAGATTCCCATAACATGCTGCTAAAAAAAAATGGTGTTTTGTAGCAAAGGACACAAGAATAAACATACTCTTTAGCACTGGACAGAGTGTAAGGGCAACCTGAATTTTTTGGTTTTGATGGTGAGATCAGCAGCAGTTTCACAATTCCCTTTATTTGAAATAAGGTATGAGTGAGTATTTGATGACTTCTGTGGATGCTCTGAAACTCTGTTGGAATTCTCAGCATTACTTCTTTTTGTTGATACGAGAACAGACTGTAAGAAAGCTGTATTTTCCTATATATTTTTCGGTGTCTCAGCTGAAAAACCTGTCTCTATTTCTTCAAGTTTGTGTGAATCCTACTAGCAAATACAAATCTTATCATTACATGCTTTAAATGGCAAGACAGACGTGTAGTACCCTATACATACTGTGTGATTCTATTTATCTGTGTATTTATACAAAACCATGAGACACATATTATCACTTTCCTTTAAACCATAACCCATATGTAGCTGATGATTAGGTAAAAATTATTTAGGCAAAAAGTAACTAGGGTAACTTAAAAAAAGTACATTTTAACATCTTTAAACATGTGGTGGTCCAGTTCTCTTAAAATATAAAAGAAAAAGCAGACTGGAATTAAAAAAATATAAAACAGGCACTCTTGAAGAGTACTCTGACAAAAGACAGGGTGAAATACTATTTTGAAAAATACTGAAGTATATTCCAGTGATGTTACAATCTATGGAGATGCAGATACTGTAATATAGATAATTTCTCAACTTTTGCCATAGGAAGGACTAGAGGATGGCAGTGAGTTAACACTCTTGAAGGCACATGTTCCATTTTATTAAACTTTTAAACTTCATTCATCTTAATGTCTTTTTTTGCACCTGGGTAATACCTTTTAATTTAAGAAGAGCTCTAGGTAATACAAATGTTTTTTGTGCATTGTTCTGAAGTGTATAGGAAAAATCTATCAATTACTAATTTTATGGGTCTAATTTGCCCCATTTGCGATGTGATTCTGGTCAAATGCAGCAGCTGTAACAGTTAAGAATTGTTTTCTACTTCCTGTGTGTTTCATTCAGTGAAAATAAAGTGTATTATTTTGATACAACAAAGAGAAAACCATACAGTAAAATGTGGGCAGCTAATGGACAGTGACTATGATGTAACTCTCTTGCAGACATTAAGGTTGTTTATAATACCGCCGTTGGATCCCAGTAGATAATGGATGGGAACTGATTTCTTTTATAATGTGGTTTACTGTAACCTCACGATCTTTTTCATCATGTGTGGAAACTCTTGTAGAAAAATGAGGAGAAAGCAATTTGTCCGTGTTTATCTGAGGAAATGGCAGGGTTACAGAGGTGTCCTTTTGTCATTTCTGCATCTGTGGCTGCGTGTGGCTGCTGCTTTGTCCTCCAACAATAAACCCCAGTGTTTCTGCGCTCCCCTCTTCCTAGTTAAGACAAATGTATTTGCAGCCCTATATGTGTATGAAATCATTTCTCATGTGTATTCATAAGTACTGTAGAGAAGAAAATGTTTTTTTTTGGCAATATTTTACATCAGAATTTATTCAAATTCAATTGAATTGATGGTGGTGATACTCAAAAAACTGATAAACCGCTATGTTCTCACTCCATTGGAGACACACCAAAATCACTAGACTATAAGAGAACTCAAGATACTGATCTAAGAGGATGGGTTTGAGTTTTTGGTGGGATTGTTTATTGGTTTATTTATGCAAATAAATTGTAAATCCCCAAATAATTAGTGCCATTCATCCTCCTGTATAAAAATTATAAAGGATGAGACAAGAAACTCATAAATCAAATCTACTCCATAGAAACTCAATGGATGTTACGGTCAATGCTAGTCAAATTACTGTTAATTAATGAAAAAAAAAAATCAATACCAAAAAGTTTGTTTTAGTTATATTTCTATAGCTAGTTTATCTCAGTTACTTTATAGAAGTGCCTAACACTTCTATCTGGCCTTCAGTTGCTTAAGGAAGGAGATATTCTAAAGAACAAAAAATTATTGTTAGTATAATGAAGGAAAAAAGTATGGTCCAGATGTAAGGCAAGCAGCATTAACTAGTCTATGGTACTAGAAATATTTAGCAATGAAACTATAATTTTGTAAGGACGTTTGTGAACCTGTTACTCCTTTGCAGGAGAGTGGTGAAGATCTGAACTGATGACCACTGGGCTTTGGAAATACTTACTTATGCAAGAGACTTTATTTAAAAAAAAAAAGAAGTTTGAATTAAAGAAAAGATGTCACTTTTTTTTTAAATATGTGAAAAAACAATCCCACGATTCTCAACAAAACTTCATTTAACCCTATTTGTCTTTTTGGTTTTCAAAACATTCCACAAAAATCTTGTGCCTTATAAACTGTTGAGGTTGTTTCCATCAAGAAATAACGGATGCTTCAATAAAAAAAAAATGTGCTGTAAACACTAAGAGACGTAAGTCTATTGAAGATGATTAAAAGCCTTGAATGCTTATAGTTTTTTATGAATTCATGCATTTCCTGAAATAAGAAGAAATAAATGTTAATTGTATGCCCTGACAGTACTGTGACTACAATTTGCTGATCTGCCACTAATTGTTTATGTAAAAAAGGGTTAAAAATCACATTTTTTAATTTTCCAAGCCCATTTTTCACTATACTAGTTATTTCTTATCCAAGAACTTATTTTTTTTGACAAACGTTTATTTTTTCTGCAGTGTCATGAAATGCAGCTTATAATTTATTTATGTGGAATTTATTACTAGTGACCCAAAAAGATGATGACAACTCACAGGAGGTTTTCAAGGAGACCTTTTCAGAGCAGTCAGTGCTTAGTAGCTTCTAAATGCACATAAGTTAACTTTATTGAACAGTGGACACAACCTGCACAGAAATGTTAAGTGAAATACTTGGGGATATTCCTGTATTAAATTTCCTAAGGACAAATGAGACTTATGTGCCTGAAGAAGAAGTTTTGCACTCTGGAATGCTGAAGGTTATATGCCAATCAAGCACTAATTTGTGAGAACTGGAGTTACGAGGAGTGATGACTAGAAATGTTTCAAATCCCATTTATTCCTCCTGTGGAGAAAAAGGTGGTTTTTCTAATTAATGAATTGTTTCCAAACCTTGGATATATTCCTTAGCTTGCATTTAGTACTGTGGAATATTAAAATATGTTCTATATCATCTTCTATAGTTTTCTGAATAGGTCTCTTCATCAGCGCATTTGTCTTTTGTCCATTATAAAGATCTGTCCACATATTGAAGCAATAAAATAAAATCAATTGACGTAAAAAACCCCACATCTACAATCAAAACAATGCAATACTAAAGTTTTTGAAAAGGAGTTTTAAAAATATTCGTGTTCAGCAGTGTAAGCTCAGACTTAATTTGTTCTTTATAGTCTCTAAATTATTAAATGTTTAAATACAGTATATTAATAGGTTTTCTTTATCCTGAAAAGGATATTAAAAAATAAGAATTGATATTAGGATCACTTGTAGTTACAAAACTTCTATAGTCATACAAAGCTATACACTTTAAAAATTAAGTTTGACTTATTTGGGATTTCTTGCTTTGATCCAGGAATAGGGGAGGCCTAAAAAACCCCAACAATGTTATACCTGTCTGGCTTGAGAACATATTCTGAACTGCACTTGCTCTGTTCTATGAAAATGAAAGGGTTGTTAGCTGATGTGTTGGGGAAACGTACATTGTATTTCAAATATACTCTTATTTTTGTTAGGATTGTTCCTACACGGAAGGTAAAAAATACATAACATTTCTGAACAGGGGTTCGCCACGGGAAGTACATAACTTTAGGATTTTTTAACCTAAACCACTTGATTCGAATGTCAATAAAATACAGCTCTGTTACATACTCCTAAGTAGTATATATAGTGGGTTTTTATCTAAATACATATATTTAGATATAAATATAAACAAGCGTGTTTTGTAGGCATGGAGAATCATAGGAAGTGTGAAGTAATTCATGGCATGTTCCAAAACTCAGGTACGTTTAGTGTGAATTAACTTCCTTACAGCTCCAAGCAGTAAATCAGCACGGGAGTAGAATCATTCATCAGAAGTTCTTGCCAGATAATCTTTATGAACTCGGAAATAGATACTGTGCAATCTCTTACTCTACGTGGAGTATATTTCTTTTAATGCAAGAATTATTATATATTCTGGTATTCAGTATCTGAAATAAAATGAGTGCTCGATGTATAGACTCATAAGCTGTGATTTTAGACTAGTGAGGGTAGGCTGATAAATTCCAGCTTGGATATTTATATAGGTGGGAGTATTTCATATCCGTCTTTGAAGAGTGAACAAAATTATAAGGCTTTGTATCTTTGTTATTGTTAAACAGTGCTGCTGGGCTAAGGAGTCTCTTGTGCTAGAGTGTTTGTTCAGTTTAGAGAAATAGGAGCTGTGTTTCATAAAATTGATATTTAGAAATGTCACCCATGATAAAGTGGCATTTTCTAATATATCCCAAGGTAAATATAATCTTTCACATTATTTGTTGTTGAAATTATGTGCTCATATAGCCTGTTTCTTATTTGGAGTCTTTATTATTTGAATGATATTAAAAAAATAATTGGATTTGCAAGCAAATTTACCTTTTCAGAGACATTTTATGCAGTAGTTACCCATTAATTATCTGTCATTATACCAGCTAATAATGAGTAATATGAGGTATTTGAATATAAATATACTGGAAACAGTCTCCAGAGAAATAAAAACTGATTTATCAGTATTGATTTCATGATGCTTTGTGTTAAGGTCATCAGCATCTTTGTGCTATGATTGTACTTTATTTCAAACAAAAGATTTGTCTCTATTCCCTACTTAAAAAATAAGAAACATCTTTAATCTTATTCTCTTTCTAAAATAAAAGTGATTTTCAACATGCTCACTGAACAGGGCTTTGGGAACACCATAGTTACTGCTCATGGTTTGGTTTTAGAGTAGACTAGAGAATGTAGAGAATGGAGAATACTCCATTTTTGTAAATACAGTTATTAACTGGCCACTGAGCCTTCTCAGGAAATAAAGAATACCAAGTAATTTGTTGTCTTATAGGATCAGAAATAGCCACAAATGGTTGACGATGAGTGTAAAATTGAAGATTAACCAATGTTCTGCATATCTTTCAAAATCTTATTTATGCAAGCAAAATACATTGTTTATTCATTTGAATTTTTTAATATTTCCTTTTTTCAGTGTCTGTTATTGCCTTCATTGAATTAGCATATTCATGTGTTTTGTGGCCAGTGATTGCCATAACATCGTGTCAGTCGCTTTATCGAGACTTGAAACATATCTACATATTTTTGCCTCTCAAGATCACTGCTTTTCACCATTTCTGGGTATGATAAGAAAGCATGGCATTAGCATGGTAGGAAATGGCTGAGGTGTTGGTTAATCAAAGAATTCCCACTGAGAAGGGGGGAAAAATAGACCTTGTTAGGCCAGGCATAGAGGAACTTTTGATGGGAAAGCAAACATACCAGCTAGTAACTTTTACAAAATGGTGCTGTCTTTTATACATATGTAGCCTTCAGAAACCAAGAAGAATGCCACAGGACTTCTGTCTTTAAGCTTTCTCACTTTTTTCTGTGTATTGTGTCCTCTTGCTTTTTTACCCTAGCCTGTGCTGAGCTAGGCATAATTCCCTTGATGACATCAGCAAAAGTTGACAGGAAAATGATGCTACTTTAGTGTAGTTCTCAGGTAAATTGCTTGAGAGAGCTGTCAGGAATGCCTTACTGGTTTCAGAGCACACACATTAGAGGTGCCTTCTGGGTGATCTGAAGGAAGAATAATGCTACATATTTTCTTTTTCAACATTGGAAATAACAATATTATCCTGCAGGAAAGCTTTAGATGTGCTGTGAAAATGACTTATTATGAATTCTTTCCACCACACTGTACTAACTCAGTGGCTTTCAGGAGCATATCAAAATTATACGGGTGAATTTTTTGTGTTTTTGGTTTTTTTTTTGTATCCTTTGAGCCAGATAGTATTTCTGTGTAGTTGCTGCAGAGATCTGTTGTTCAAAAAAACCCCACCCAAAACAACCTAAACCAACCAACCACCTCACCAAGGTTATTGTATTGCTGTGATACGGGCAGCTTTCAATTTACAAATATAAACCACAGTGGATCAGTAAGACTGAAGTTTAACTAGAAAGTACTAACAGAATAATATATTTTGCTAACATAATGTGCTAATGTGTATTTAGGGCAACTATATGACAATTGCCTACAGAAGTCAGATAATCTAGATTGGGAAAGTTGCTTTTCACTTTTCCATGTGTGTTAAATATGCCCCAGCTGCCTGGAATTTATAAATTGAACTAGATTAAGATGTGCGTTCAATATATAAGATAACATACATTAAACATATAAGTACAGACTGGCAAAATGAATGTTTTTGTCAATGTGATAGCATCCAGCTCAAGCTGTAGCACAAGGTTGCATTAAAAGCTAAGGAAATGGAAATGTGATTGTTGCTTTAGGCTGATAGTTTCATATCTCTTCTTCGCCCATATCCCTAGCAATTGTGTTCTCCCCCTCTACTCCACTCTCGTGAGACCCCACCTGGAACACTGCATCCAGTTCTGGAGCCCCTATTACAAGAAAGATCTGGACATGCTGGAGCATGCCCAGAGAAGGGCCATGAGGGGGATCAGAGGGCTGGAGCACCTCTCCTGTGAAGACAGGCTGAGAGAGTTGGGGTTATTCAGTCCGAGGAGACCTTCTTGTGGCCTTCCAGGATCTGAAGGGGGCCTACAAGAAAGCTGGACAGGACCAGAGGTAGTGGTTGCAAGCTGTGCCAGGGGAGGTTTAGACTGGACATTAGGAAACATTTCTTCACTGCAAGGGTTATTAAACATTGGAATAGTTTGCCCAGTCAGCATCCCTCGAGGTATTTAAACGGCGTGTGGACCTGGTGCCTAGGGACATGGTTTAGTGGTGAGCTTGCGGTGTTTGGTCGAAGGTTGGACTAGATGATCTTGAAGGTCTCTTCCAACCAAAGACATTCTGTGTGAGTCTGTGTGGTGAGGGACTTAGAATGTCAGGTAGTGATAGGACAAGGGGGAATGGGTTAAAACTAGAGTAGATTTAGACTGGATACTAGGAAGGAGTTCTTCACCATGAGGGTGAGACACTGGAACAAGTTGCCCAGAGANTACTAGGAAGGAGCTCTTCACCGTGAGGGTGAGACACTGGAACAAGTTGCCCAGAGAGGTGGTGGAAGCCCCATCCCTGGAAATTTTTAAGGCCAGGTTGAATGTGATTCTGGGCAACCTGATCTAGTAGGAGGTGTCCCTGCCCGTGACAGCGGGGTTGGAACTTGGTGATCTTGAAGGTCCCTTCCAACCCCGAC
>VWZK01006208.1:25010-35593 GCA_013396935.1 Baryphthengus martii | reverse complement strand
CTCCTTTGTCTCTCCCTCAGACTGTGCTGCTATGGGACCGAAACCTAGCTCAGCTAGGCCTGGCTGCATGTGCTCTGCACAATCCATCACCATCCCAGGACTGATTTTGTATGTTTTTGTATATCCCCCTTCCCTTCACATTTCCTTCTCCCTGTTTATCTGTTACCTATTAAATTTTGTTCATAGTCTTAACTTCCAGTTTCGTGTGAGACGCTTCCTTCCTCTTTTCCCTTTGTATCCTCCCTTGGGAGGGAAGGTGGAGGGGGAGAGGGGGCCCAGAGGAATTCTGCTCTGTGGGGTTTGCCCTGAACCCTAAATGGAGACAATATTACAGCTGATATTTTAGGCATGATGACATTGTATTCATGCTGGGCTCTGTAGCAGCTGGCAAAATGTGATGAATATTAAGAAGGTAGAAAGGAGTTCCCTTCAGTGGTCAAGCATCAGATCCAAATAGGAGGTAAGTGCTTAACATTTACCAAAGTTCAAAGAGGCATCTTCATTCTGGATATGCTAGTCTGCACAGCCTGCATATTTGCAGTTTCTGCCTGTGTATGCCCACCAGTGGCCTGTGATGATTCAGACAGATGTACTCAGTTTCCATATTGGATAGTTACAGAGATACACAGGAGAGAGAAAGCATATTGGTGACAGCGTTGTGTCACTCAGAAACATAAACCTACTTTGGTAATGGTATAACTAAAAACTAATCAGTTCTTTGTCCTACTCTTGGTAAGTATTCCTGACCAAGCTGATGGAACGCAAGACTTCATGTGGTCTTCTTTTCTTTGTTACTGGCTGTTTAAATTTTTTTATTATTATTTGCAAAAGCCTGACCTTCCTATTTGTTTTCAGAGCATTTTTTTCATGTTTGTGCAGGGGATGTAAAACTACATTGGGACATGTAGAACTAGATTGATAAAAATATATGGTTAGTCTGAGCTTTCTCATGAATGTTAACATGTTTAGTTGTAGAAGTAATAATTTAACATGTTATTACAGAAAGGATTAGAAGCAGAGTTAAATTTGTTTGTAAACAGTGCTTGTAGGCTGGTGGAATTATAGTACTATAAATAAGAAAAGACTAAATATATGTAATTTAATCAAGAATTTGTCAGTTAAGTATTTCTCTAAAAAACAGCAAAATAAGTAAACTTATTTCTAGATCTGACTGTAATCATATACTATTATAGAAGATTTCTATTTAAATACATATATTCATGATAGTATGGGGTTTTTTTCCATTTATGGCTTCAGAGGCCTGTTGTAAGGAGAATGAAAGAAGAAAATGAAAATATTATATCAAGAGGTGTGTGTTTGTGTTAGAGGGATAGGGTAGGCATGAAGCACTAGGGACCATCCATAAAATTAGTTGAGGAGAGTCCCAAGATTTTGCAGAACTTGGCAAATTAGATCACTGCTCTGAATTAGCTTGAGTAGTTTCTCATTGTGCTGAAAAGCTTGCCAGGCAAGAGGCAATTAATTAACCTAATTAATTAACCTAATTGCCTCTTAACTGGACTTGGATAAGTCTAAAAAAGACACTTGTGGTCTCTTACCAAGTGCCCATCAACCAGAGTTGCTTTTAGGTCCCAAAGCTTTTGTGGTTTGGCTATGAGCCATAAAAGTCTTGTTTTCTAATTCCTCAGCCCTCTCTTTAATGCAAAAAGTTGATCTACTCCTGAGTCTCTATCCAGAGTCCTCTTTCTACCTTATCATGGCGGGTTTTTTTGTTTATTTGTTGGGGTTTTTTTTAAATTTTATTTATAATTTAGTGTTTAAAGGACTGCCTGCAAGATATAGCTGTTGTTGTGGGAGTCTGTGCTAGTGAGAAGCTTATCAGGGCTACATACCTTCATATCTATGCTGTATATGCTGAGGGCACTTTCTTATAATTCTGGCCCCAGGTGTCATTGCCCTCCTTGGAAAATATGTGTATTTCCTCTACCATTTCCAGTTTTCTCTGTAGGTATATCATGTTTGTTTTGTTTTACTGTTACCACGTGTGGGCTAGCAGACTCGCTTACATCTCCTAGTAATTAGGATACATCCTTGAACATTACAACCAGAGTTCTATAGTCTTGGTTTAGTTTTACTGTTTTGCCTGGTTAGAATGAAAGTTTTAGTTTTGCAAGCCCACCAGTGGAATGTGCAACAAAAGATTTCCAATCTGTCCTCAAAAATTATTTAAAATGAAAGCAATGAAATCTTCTAGAGTTTATACCAGTGTACAAGTTGGGTCAACTGCCTCAGGCACATAATGTTTGCAACAATATTTCCCACAGAACACAGTGTGAGAATATTGCTAAAACACTTGAAATACCATATAAGAATATTTCTGTGAGCTTCTGAAGGTTGCAAGAGATTGCTCTCCAAATTTCCTTGCCTTAAAGCTGTGTGAAACTGCCTATGGAAGAAAGCGTGCTGAAAAGCAAGTTCTTCAAGAGGGAATTTTGTATTCTTGCTAATACTAGGAATAAATCCACACTAAACATTTGTTCTTAATTTCTCCAAATCCTAATCCTTTTTTTTTTATTCAGATTGCATATCAGTAGCTACCTTCTCTGTATGCTAGAAATAGTGTGTAGAAAATGGTCAACACAGAGAAACTGTCAAATGCAAAGATGGTGAAAGTTGTGCAGTGTTGTTTGTAGGAATTTGTTCCATCTATTTTTATTAACTGCTGTTATGAAAAGGAAGCATTTCTGTGTAGCCGACATTTTTGTAAGATCAATGGAAAATGTAGTTTAAAACTTTTCAAATTGATGATGCAGCCTTAGACAACATTAGTACATTGAGCAATGTGGGTGACAATTTTAGGTTCTCCTTGTAGTACTAGTACCTGGGGCAGTTGAAAGATTAGGGACATGAAGCTATTTTATAGCATGAATCAGTTCTGAAATACTGGAAGGAACTATTAGCTGAACCTGCTTCTGCTTCTGGGGAAGATATCCAACAGATTACTTTTGTAATGAGATGAATAAAGATTAGAAGTCTCCAGATCATATTTTACTGCAGCACTTACCATTCCTTGCAGAAATGATCATTTACAGAAGCAAGTTTGCTTCATTTTAAGAAAGTCTAGAAAATGTATTGGAGTAGAATAATGGATTTCATATTTACACTGAACAACGAGACACAGTCATTGAATAGACTAACTAAACAAGTCATAGAAACCAGATGCTCTATCTTGTTTCTCAGATGCTTCAATGCTGAGAGCCATATTTATAATCAAATTATTATCTTCAGTTAAAACGAGGGATAGATTTATAATAAACTCCTTAAACATAAGCCAGTGAACAAATCTAAAACTTGTATGGAGTTTGAAACTGCATTTTTCTACTTGTTATTTGTTTCTAACGTAACTTCCATGTAGATTCAATGAAATTTTTTTCTCCACACAAGTTGAAATATTTTGATCTCCATCACTTGTGTATAGGTAAGTCCAAGCAAAACTAAACCGCAGACAAAACATCCACCGAATTTCTCTGTAACACCATCTGGATTTCTTTAACCATGAAACCAAAATCTCGCCATAGTCGTGTAGAACAGAAACTGACATCGCATGTCAAAACAAAGATTTTACAGTTTAGCTTATAAACACACCATTCCTATCTATCAAATCATATTGTCTAGTGTTGACATTGTTTAGAAACATTGACTGTAAAACTTACACACAAAAGAGTAAAACCTTTTTTAAGGAATTAATTGGAGGTTTGAATGAGTGCTGTGTTATTATGTAACACCAGGAAAGTTTAGATCCTGTAGATCACAGACAGAAAACTACTAAGGGATTTTAAAAGCTGTTTTAAGATGGTAGGATCTGGGGTGTAATCCACAAAATTAACAGAAAGGGATTTTCATACCCAGAACAACTTAGTCTGTAGCCATGAAGAAATGAAAAATGTTGCTGTCTCTCTACTACATCTCAAATCTCTCAATATGAGACAAAGATACTCAGAAAAGAGCCACTATAACGGCACCTGCCTCAAAGGCACTTAAATGACGCTTTCCTTAATGATTACTTTACTTCTTTACTTTGTGGAATGATATTCATTAGATGTACGCATGCTTACCAAGGTGGGCTCACAAAACAAAGTTGTGTCCCTGTGTAGCCAACTCCTATAGGTAGGTTTATGAAAAAAAGTGGAAAGCTACAAAAAAAAAAAAAAAAAAAAAAAAAAAAAAAAAAAAAAAAAAAAAAAANTAAAAAAAAAAAAATTCCATGCCAAATCTAAATGTACCAACCACACAAAAAAATCCCAAACACCCCCAAGAAATTAACCTTACAGCTATTTCAGAACAGAATTATGGGATTTGCAGCTAGGGAAACAACATACAGTATCAAGCACTTGTACTATCACAATTATCTGCATTGTGGATGCTACTGAACACCTGAGTTGTCATGAAATACTTGCTAGAACCATAAAAAGTTACCTCCACAATTTCTTCTCTATGCCTGCTAGTCCTTGACCAGAGGTATCTAAGTGATAGATACCAGTATGTAAGCTATCAAGAACACAGCCTTCCAAGGAATAATATCCTCTAGGCTGCACCTGTTTCTTCACTTGAAAGCTAAATGTAAAGTCTACATTTTCTGCTAGATCTCTGCAAAAAAAGTCCCATTTCCCCTGTCATTAGGTAGATATGGACTGGATGTTTAATGCTCTTCCTGTACCTTGAACTAAAACATTGCCTCCATAGTATAGCATAGACACTGGAAGAAATCCTTACCAAGCTCAAGTGTTATAGTTTAAATGTTGTAGTGTAGCCTTCTCTTTACCGTTGATATCCCAGTGACTGAAACATTATTAGCCTCCTGCAGAGACATCTCAAGTGCACTTAGGCCTTATTCATCAAGCAGGGCAGATAATTGAAGCAACCCATGTGCTTCATTGCACCATTCCCTGTGATTCTGACTGGGGGATATTTGTATTTTTCTATGATCTCTGTGTTCTTTAGATACTTATATATAGACTGAAATGGAGGCTACCTGCAGTATATTTTTCTTGAAGGAATTGGAGACATCCTTTTATTTGTTAAATGACTGAGTTTAAAATTCACTATCTCCAGATTTTTATGTTTTTTTCTTTGTTTTATTGAGCATATAGCTCTTTGTTTTCATTACAAGGATCATAGCATTGATGAAAATTCACAGTCCTAAATCTCTCTTAAGTATTCTTGGCAGTTCTGAACTACAGTCTGGCATGTGTCCTCATTCCTTTAATAGAACCAAGAAGGTGTATATGGCAGCAATAAGCTGTTCGCAGAACAGAAGCATTAGAACTTGTTTGATAGGTGCTGCAGCACACTTACAATGCCTTTGCCTATGACAGTGGTAGACATCAAAACTGGAAGCAATACAGGATGCTTGCTATCCTGAATTTGGAGGTTTATAAGCTGTAAACCCAAGTCGGTCATCCTATCAAAAACTGTTGCTTAGGTAGTCTGCTTTTGAAGAGCTGGGATTTTTTTATCAACAATGGTCATTATGGACAACTACAATGATTTGAACAATGCCACGTTCCCTCTCCATGAACAATACTGATGAGCTGTAATAGTAGCTGTAGAAGAGAGACTGGCCTTATGTAGATAATATTATTGAGTGTTTACTGTGGACAGTCATGCCCCATGTTGTTCCTAACTAATTGGAAACCCACCTGGACATTGTTCTTAGTGCTGAAACACCTTAGCTTTTCATTATTTTCCTGGGAAGCCTCCCATGGAAAAAAAAATTCTAGGCTGGGTAACAATCACATCTGAGAGTCTGAACCCTCTAGCCCTCCAGTATCAGACAGTTTCTACTATGCTATATTGAGTTGGTATTTATGTTTTATAAGGCTTCTGTGTCTATTCCCATGTATGTGGTTAGTGACTGGGCTAATATTCTTTCCAAAACTCGAAGCTGGATGTGTCCTGTCACAGTTGCTTTATAGTCCTTGTCTTAAAACACAACTCTGTTTTAATTTTACAGGTGATATTAAAGTATAAACTATCACGTGACTATTAATCACTGTAAGGTAAAGAAACTTTTTGTAATCATTCAACATTTCCTTACTTTATTTAACTGAAGGAAGCATCTGCAGAAGACAGACACTTTTTTGATTTTAAGTGCATTTAAATTTTCTTTTTAATGTCTTCAGCAAGATATGTGTGGATATAATCTCCTTTCTCCATAAAATCTCTTGAAAAAAAATGAAATGAACAAAACACTGCCAATTCAATGCAAAATTTTTACCCTATGTTTCCTAGCTCAATATACTGAAAAAAAGAACCTAGTCCTAAGACACCTTGTTCTGTCTTGCTATCAGTGGATAATATTGACTCAAGTGCTACCTTCTTATTTTAAAAGAGTTGTGGTTTGGTGTGGTTTTTTTTTATCTTTTCTAAAAAAAGAATAAAAAGCTAGGCACTTTTAACTTTTCTACTTTTCATCCAGATGCCAGATGTCCTATTTAAACCTCGGCAACCAGACAGAAGCATAAAATAGAATGAAAAATAAGAACCTAAAAAAGCTCTCTATTGCCTTTTGTGTATTGCCTTACTTACACTATTTTAGCTTTTTATTCCAATTTCCTTTTTCAAATTATAATATTTGAAGGCTGAAGAACCCCTGACCCATTATCCATCTGATTTCACTGTTATGTAGTCATTTTTTCTTTTCAGAAAAAGAGTATTTTCATATTTTGAAATGTATTTAGGCAAAATACCATTACCAGTTCCTCATTTGTCCAGCTTTAAGGTAGCTTCAGGTGAACTGCTTGTTAGGATCTTAGGGGCAGAAGTTACAAGAAAACATTTCTTCTGTTTGGCTTGGTTCAGAAAACCAAATCTTGTTGAACTGCTATTCCAGATGTATTAGACTTGCTGGCTGGACTTTATGAGAAGGATTTAAGAAATACGATTTTCCATTAATTGGATGAGTAGCAGTGGTCACTGGCCTAAAAAAAAGCAGGAGATGGGTAGTTTTCCTTCAGAACTTCCAAGATTAGCTTTTCACATTTATTTTTATCTGCTTTCTATAGAGAATGCTGAAAAATACTGTCACAGTTGAACTCATTCCTCAGTTTGGAGTACTAAGCATTCACTGGAGCAGGTACAAGTGTCAGCCTGAGGAGTTTAAACTCACCAGTTTTTAAATTTAATCTTATTGTCATTGAGCAAAATCTTTTTGTTTGATTTGTTTCTTTTATTTACATGGTATCAAGTGATTCAAAGTTGAATCTTGCATAGCTTATTACATTGCTTAAGAGTGGTTTTCAGTGGTCTGCACACAGACTACAAATTTCCGAACAAAATCTTACATGTAGGAGTTGTTAAGGCTCAGAATGGAAAGGTAGGGTCTCAACTCTCTTCTCTTCTCTTTCACTGTTTGTTTCTCATTTAGTTTGTGGGTTGTGGTTTTTTGTTTTGTTTTGGTTCGTTGTGGGTTTTTTTTCACTTTCTGTTTTTCATCCTCTTTCTTTGTACCCTTACATGTTTAACTTACATATTTTGTACTCAAACATCTGGGTAGTACTTTCATAATTAGTTTATTTGAAATAATTTAGGAAACTCTAAGAAGCAGAAAGGCCTTAAAATGAGACGTTATAAAATCTTACATTACCTTTTGAGTCACCCTCACACTCTCCCAGGGTCCCACTGGTGAGGGTCTGTATAGACAGGTAAACCATAGGAACTGAGGTGGTGCAGATTGGCAGGTGAGCTATATTTTATTATCTGTATGTATGTGTCTAAGCCTTTATAAATGCGGTGGAATGTAAAGTATACCACAATAAACAACTCCATATTGTCTCTCCAAACATTGGCTCAGGTAAATAGGAAGGGTGGGTTTTTCTACTTCTAAATAGTGTTATATTAACAAATGTTACTGCTATTTGCATCAGCTAGGAGCACACAGAGAATCATTTAATATTAATGTTTTATAGCTTTTTTTAAACTGCAAAAACTCTCTTGTTTTGTAATCCTATGTCTGTACCCCAAAGTTCAGTGCTGTTTAAACCTTCTCCAGTTGTATTCTGTGTTTCTAGAGCATTCCATCTCTAGTGAGGTTTTCACAGCTCCATTCCTGTGCTCAAAGTATTTCTCTTCATGTAATTTATTCCTGGCACCATTGGTTCTTCATGATTATTCAGAGCCAAGGAGTCTAACAGAGTTCTGCTTCCTCCAGTGTTTCACTTCAAATTTATCAGAATTGTAGAACATGATCCTCTGCACAAGAAAACAGCCCATTTACAAAGGCTTTTCTGAGAACCTCTTTCATATGAGAGCTCCTGCACAGCTGAAGAATAGGGCATAAGTATCTGTCGGAGAAGAATGCCACAGACATGCAGACTGAGAAAAAAAATGCAGAAGAGTTATACCAGGATGATTCAACATTTTGGATGTTTGTACAGAAGAGAATCTTGAGCTGAATAAGGAAATGCTGGATCAACTTCTCTAAGTGCTAAATAAATATATGTGAAATTTATTCTTGGAAGTCCTAGCTGTGAGTGTTCTGAGGAGCCTGTAGAGAGCTCGATCTTGAACAATTTGGGGGCAAATTTTAAAACATAGGTACTCATGAAATGTCAAAACATGGAAGCCTTTATTTTCCAGCAGAGTATTAGTGAGGCACCTAATATGTCAGATGATGCCATTGGGAACCTGTTGTTCACAGGTAGGCAATTTGGAATGAGGGCCTCTGTGGTTGGAGATCTGGAAATACTGAATTCCAATCCAATCCTTGACACATACTGACAGATATTGTACTTTCCACTAGTTCACTCTGTTGATACTCATGCTTGTGGGAAAGAAAATATGCAGAGGGATATTTCTGGAAAACTGTCTCATATGAACTACCTAGTAATATGGCTGCTTTCAATGCAGAAGTTGTTTCAGGCATTGCTCTGTTCACACAAGAACAAGGGCCTGGAAAATGGAACTATTTCTACAAATATGTATTTGGAAGGCTGGGAGACCTTTGTGCTCATGTACATGTGATATATGAATATAATAAGTTTACAGATTATATTTACCTGATACTTTACCGAACCCCAGAATGTCTTCACTGTAGACCAACAATGTCTTAGTTAACTGGGAGACATATTATCCTGTCAAGGCTGTCATACATAACTAGAAGTTCTATCTCTTCACAAAAATTTTGCAATTCTCATGGCTCAAGTTAATACTCAGAGATATAATTTCTGGATAAATGGTGGGTTGCCTAATCATAGTAGGTTTTTCTACTGTATTGGGATTTGTATATTATCCTGAGAAGGGCCTTCTCTAGTACTTTTTCAGACTTCATAAATGAGTTGCACAAGCCTCTGGCAAAATATACGTATAGGTTTCAACTCACTCATAGCGGATCAGCTAAAAGGTACACTTCTTTACAATGTTGCATATTATATGTACAAAGCAGAGATTGTTTCCAGCAGAAAAAAAATTACAATCAGACCACTGACAATAATTGAAGGCTACCAACACAGTAGAAGAACTCTAGATATCACTGAGAGCTCTTTATTGTAGTAAATAAACTAATACTGTACCTGATACCCCTGATTTAGCAATACATCCTACCTCTAGCTATTTGGAAGCTTCATGAAATGAACATGAAAGGGACAGAGATTTCAAAAAAACTGCCCTTCTAATCACACTCTTTCTCATCTATGTATTCTGATATACGTGCTTCTTTAAGAAGTTCTCAAAACATTTTATTCTAACCTGCAAAACAGCTGAGTCTTCTCTAAAGAGCAAATATTCTATTTTACTTACAATGAGGTAATTTGACCAGCCTAGGTTATCTCCAGAGTGAAAGAAAAAGCCTGTTCAAAAGAAATAAATCATAAAAAGGTGAAAACTCTAGCATCCAAATTACTCAACTGCAAGTATGACAACTTCTGATTATGGAGAGTCAAATATGTGATTTCTTACTTCCAAAGCTAGCTCAGGAGCAACTAAACCGTCTTAAAGTTCCCTCTGTGCTATCCTTTGAAGAGCATATATTCACCAGAATGTATATACAGCCAAGGGACAGATGGATATATCTGTAGAATTACTCTCTTCAGCTCCCACTTGGATTCCCACTTGGATGGTGGTATACGTACAAGTGGAAGAATGCACTTAACTCTAGTGGCTTGTTTTGAAGAGTTCTGCTTCATACATCAGCAAATCAGAAAACAAGCTGTAGTACACAAACTTGTGGCACATTTGACCTCAGGACTCATTAACATATCAACAAGAAGTTCAGTATTATTTGATATGGTATTATAAGGGAGAAAAGAGTTCCAAACTAGTAGTACTTTGAGGCATAGATTGGAATGGTTACTCCAAAGAATGAAGTTCTGGTAATAATTGAAAGTAGAGGCATTAATATCAAATGCTGATATTATTTACAGAGTTTTACATGAAAACCCACATGCTTCTAAGTGTACCTAGATTTATCTCTTTTAATTGAAGATGTGAGAGTGAAAAACTCATCATTTCTTATGCTTTTGTAGGTATTACAGGGTGTTTGTTTTACTGTGATCATTAGCCACGGTCAATGAAAAAAACCACATGTACAACAAACATCAAACTTCAAACAGTTTTAAGCCCATAGG
>VWZK01006208.1:0-24966 GCA_013396935.1 Baryphthengus martii | reverse complement strand
AAAGAATCATGTGCAGTTTCCCTTGGTGATTTAAGTAACCCTTTCCAAGCCTCCAAACATGGACTTATGTGAGCATACAAATATGAAGCCAATCCCTTCAAAGTGAAGCAATAGGATGCATAGCAAAGGGTTAGGCAGATAACAGATTCCCCTTAATGAAACTGGATGATTATGTAAAATTTAAATAAAAAAAGTTCCCAGAACATATGGCAGGAGAATTTGAGAACTGGTGCCTGCAAGAGTGAGAGAAAAGTAATTCCTCTTTTTAGCTGCTGCATAGAGAGAAAAACAGTCCTAAGCAGCTTAATCATTGACTTGCTGGATTCAAAAGCAATGTTTACAAGAAGAAACTTTTCTGCAGCACAGCCATACTGTCAAAAGAGTCTAAATTTTAAGTTGCTTTTAAAAAACTTAATAGTCCGTGTTCTTCTCGGATAGTAACTGCTTTAATCACAGGGAAATGAGGAAAAACAGTCATCATAGCTAAGTGCACCCTTTGATATGACCCATCTATTTAACACTATTAGTTCAATTCCCTGTTAACAATTTGTGTGTGAAACCACTCAAATATCGTTGTGTATTTCAAAAGTTTACCAAAAAAAATAATTGTGTTTTACATGCAGTACTGTTGTCTCTCCTCACTGGGTATAAAAAACCTTGAGAAAGCATTAAAGAACAGAAAATAGAAACACTTGTAGAAAATTACATATTTCAAATATATGTATGTGTATAAAAGTATATACACACATGCACACATACAAATGTATTTCTACAAGACTATGATGAAACATACTTTCTTTCAACAGGCTCAACTGTTGTTGGTGTGAACATTATGCAAGGAAATGAAGAAGACACCATGCTGTCAAAATTGCATGGTGTTCATTTACCTCAACATGTGCTGATGAATACTTATTCCCAATACCACTATTTTCATTATCATTTTCTGCTGTTTGCTGCCCTGTTTAGCCCTAAGTCTGTAGGCATTAATTTAAACTAAATAACTTCTATAAAATAGAAGTTATAAAATTATTTCCTCTGCACAGTGTAATATGAAAGGTTAATAGCTGAATTAAAGGCTTGTGTAAGTCTAAAGAACTATAATTACACTGCAGATCATTTTAAACCATGACTAAAACCAGACAAAAATGTAATACTCCCAGAATGCTTAGAAATTTCCATTATTTTATTTTACTGTTATGGAATGGATGTGTACTTTTGCCACATTGCCATGTATCATGATGGTATTACCGTGTGTTTCTTTTTATCATAAAAATAGAGGCAGATATTTGAGTAGAGTTAAATGAATTGCTAATCTACAAGCTACTGGTACCCTCCTCTTCTGGCATTCTTATTTCCATTCAGTTCATAGCTTCACCCATTAACTTGCCAAACCAGTATTTTCAATAATGGATTACTTTGTTATCTTTTGTTATTTTTAATCATAAAAGCCTTTAAAATGTTTTCAGCAGAAGGAACCACTCCTAGCTTCTCCCTCTGCCTTGTGTTTTAAGACCAGGTAAAAATGGAATCATGTGAGCTGATGACTTTTGTTCAGTAATGAACCAACAATGAATAATCTTGTTGGTCTGAACAAGAAATGCATAGATGACTGAAAGAGAACAGAATGTCATGTAGCAGCAGGAAAGATGAAGCTACAGTACTTAGTTACGATTTGTCAAAAGGAAAGTATTGTTTTATTCTGAGTGCTAGAAAATCAATTTGTAAATGCTAGTAAGCATAACTAATTTTCTGTCACAGCTCATTCCTAATGTCTGTACCACTCACTTTTCTTGCCTAGCCTCTTCAAAAATGAAACATTGTTACAGTAAACTGTTTATTAAGTCTTCATAGTAATATTGCTGTAAGTAGCCACTACTATGGTAAACCACTTTATCAGATAGTTACCTATTGTCAGCTTTGCCTCAGGATGGAAAACCAGGAAAATAGTTGCTAATTATTTGAAATGACTGGCTCTTTGGGAAATACAGTTTCAATAACGCATGACTTAAACACAATACTGCGCTATCTATCCATTACAAAAAATTATCTCTTCTTTCTACTGTCTCTATTCCATAGTTTGGAATATGCACTGCAATGAGTCCCTACTTAAAGCGAATCACTTCAGATAACCAGACAGGCTGTTGAAGGTAAATTACTCATGGGGGCTAGAGGAGCTGGGTAGAAAGAGAGACTAGATGGACTCCATATTTATTGAAAAGAATGACATATTGCTTTAGAAATGTGCCTCTTGCTCCTATTTCCTTTTTATACTGCTATCGTGTTGTTGTTATATGAGATGCCATTGTGAAAAAAAGTATTTTTTAGCTAAGAAGGGTCTTATAACCACAAATTCAGTGTCATTTTGCCAACTTAGAGGCTTTGTAAGAGACTCTCTCTCATACAAAACATCGTGCAAATCAACTATTTATGCAAAAGTCTTCACCGCACTTCGCCTCAAATTTATTCTTTAAATGAGGAAAAATGTCATTGATCAATATGAATTGTATTTATTAGATCACAACTTTTTTTCACAAAAAAAAAATCAAATACAGCTAAATCATTTTTTTAAGCATAGAAACCACTAGGCCATCCACTCACAACATAGAATAAATACAGTGTAACTTTTCAGGCCAGCTGCAGTGAATATAAATTATTCATATCTAATAGCTGACAAATGAGCTGCAGGACAAAACTATTTTTCTTTTTAATACAAATTTTTGGTCAAACAATTGTAAATCATTAATCAAGTCATGTCATATTTGTGAGCAAATATAAAAGCTAACTTCTCAAATAAGCTAAAGACAATGAATAGTTGACTCAGATCTAATAACGTATAGATAAATTTAACCTTAAACTATGCTAACAATCAATGCACAAGCTTCTAAGACTGACTTCCAGACACATATAACCATCACAAGAATTTTTAAGAGGTTTTACTTTTTTTTTAATTTTACATGACACTTCCCGTAAATTTCCTTTAGGAAAAAATCCTATGTGTTTAACTTTCTCATTTCTTTCTCTCATGTCTTATTAATGAGATAAAGATGATAAACGTTTGTTGTGATTTGCTGGTGTTATGTGTTGTCGAGACATTTCTGATTTAATTAGCTTCTTCAAGGCACACAATATTAGAAAAAGTAATGATTTCCCTAAATATTATCCATTTTCTTTAAATGAAGTAGTAGTTTCCAAAACAAAACCTGACTAAAAAGCCAATGATCATTATATTTGTATTTAATTGTAAGGAATATGTAAATTGCATGCATGAGTTTTCAAATGCAATATGCATCATGCATGAGCTGGTCACTTCCCTATTACCATTTTCCTCTTAGGAAATGAAAGCTAAGTGATCTAGTGAACTTGGAAAACAAAGTACTGTGCACTGGCTTTCAGCCTTCTAGAACAGAACATTATTTGCGCTGCCTTTGACACAGGTTCCGCTGGGTTAAAATTCTAGCTTACTGCAGCTGGAATGTCTATAATGCTGTGCTATAATTTTTCTCCAAAGCGTGTGTCCTGTACAGATGGAGGTATATTGGTCACACTTTAGCTGTACAGATAGATGGAATAGAAAGGATGATATTTTGTGATTTATATCAACATCATCAGAGGAATGAATGCAGAGATCTTGGCAAGACTATCGTTCATTACCACTAAGAGCACACAGTAAAATCTTAAAATAAACAAATAATTAAAAAACCCCAACCAAACAAAAACAAGCCCAAATCCTAAATGTAGAAGCATAATCTTACACTTGTATTGCAACCCACACAACATTGAAACATAAAACCTCACATAAATTTGAGGAATTTATGATAACAGCAATAGGAGTTGAATTTAACAGTGAAATATAATATGGTCTGCTTAATGACTGAGGGATTCGCTGTGTTTATGGGCAAACTGCTAAGAACTCGGTGCAGCCCAGATACAGCAGACACTGAAACAGCTGTTACGAGTTGTACAGGAGTGTCTACAAATATTGTCAAGATAATTTCTGTGACAGCTCCTCACACAATAACACAGAATCTGCACGTTTGGATCAGCTCTGGAGAGGAAGTTTGTCTTTTGCTAGACTGGTGCCAGGTGGGACCAACAAGTCATGTAATTTGTACAAAATGCAAGCTCTTACTTCCCCCTCCTTTTAAAATGTGTGCAGAATATTACAAAGAGATGGTAAAATTCTGATGAGCTCTGCTTTCCTCATTGCCCTACGCCTCACTCAGAAAAATCCCAAATCTTTGGTCTTGTGAGGGTGGAAGGCAGAGTGGAAATTGCCATTGATTATTGTGCCAGTTTTTCACTTTTTAGTGTACAACTACTTGCTCAGCGAGAGCCATTGTTTGAGCCTGAAACCTGACTGGGGAGGGGGAAAGGGGAAAGACGTTGCTTAGCAACAGCTCTCTTTTTTTTTTCGTCAGGCAGAACATGGTTATGGGAAAGAGAAATCTGTAAATTCAGTGGATTTGGGTCCTACCCAGGAATTTTCTTTCATTTAGCAGAATCAATATTTTCTTTACAAAAATCTTGGGCTGTCTTGATTCCCTCAAACGTAAGGCACAGAGATGATTAAACTACAACGTCCTGTAAAGAGCAGGCATTTATTTCAGTCCTCCTGAAATACTCATGCCCTAATATGCACTTCAGAAGGATACTTTCTAAACACAAAGTATTCTCAAACTATACAATTAATTTATTTCCTTTTATAAACTTTAATTATATGAGAATAACAACCCCTACCTAAAAATTAAGCTCAACCTTTACTTTTTTAAGTAGAAGATATTTAAATTAGTTATCACTTTTGTGTTAGTGTGGGTTTGATTCAAATTTATTTATTAATAATGAATAGATAATGGTAAGGGTTGCTGTCTGGAATAATTCTGGAGAATATTTCTTCTCTCTACATGTCTTCACTGTCTACACACTTGTAGCAAAGGAGGTAATAGCCTTTCTTATGTAAAACATGACATTATTGTATTGATATAACCTTGAAAAAAAAAAATCAATAAAAAATCTGTGGATTGGAGGTAACCATAGTAGCACCAGAATCTGTATATTCAATACCCCTAACTCTGGATGAAGGAAATAATACTATTGCTATTTAACTCATTTACTCTTAAACAGAAACTGCCTGTTTTTCAACTGTACTACCATTTTTGAGCTCAGAGCAAGAATTCGTACATTTCCTATGAAAAATGTGTTCTATTCTTGAGTCCAACTTAAATTTAAAAAGCAAACAGAAAGATTATATTTCTGAGCATGTGGGGGTAACTTCCAATTCTATTTGACTGTATGAAAATAAAAATAAGGGAAAAAAAAAAACAACAAACCAACCAAAGAGAAAAAAACACCTTACACTTACTACCTTAGTAAGGATCCAATGACAGATGAAGCAGTGCTGGCTCTTCTTGAGTCCAGGACTGCTAGAAATCAGATAAATGATGAAGAAAGCTACTCAAGAAAGTGGATAGTCTGGGTTCGTCTACATCCATACCAATGAACCCAAGTCATGCTCTGAATGTGTCCTTTGTGAAGAATACTGTTTCATGACTAACTCTCAGAGAAATTTATTTAGGTTTTTTGCTGTGGAGTCAATCCACATTGAAGTAGAGTTTTGGGGGATTGTAAAATAAACTCTGGGTACTTCTGTACATATGTGTGATCAAAGTATGTGTTTACTTATATTCCATATTGTAAGTTATAGTCTTGAGTCTTGGATACCAGAAAATGTGGATCAACACACAGGTGAAAGAGTTAGCGTGGGTAAAGTATAATAGAAGATTCTCTGTCTATTTCTTCATCATTTAGTGCATTACTTGTAGACCATGTTGCTACAAGTAGATATTTCTTAATAAAGGAAAAAATATTAGTCAAAGTAAGGAAATAAATGTTTGTCTAGTTTACTTATATAAAGCCTACTGGTGATTATTAGTATAGAAAACAGAAAACTTAGGGCTAGGAAATAGTATTTTCCCACTGATTTAGCTAAGGAGATCATGAAAAATAATAATAAAAAAAAAATGTTGTTGAATCATTTTCTATACTAACTGATAGGGATTGTTATAAATAGATAGCATATTAAGATTACGTAAGAACAGGTGCTGCCTAGTAAACAATTTCAGCATTTATTTAAACAGACTGAATGGCACACAAAATTTGCAGAGGGTTACAAACCTAGCTGCACTTTATCATTATTCTCTCTTCATTTCATGGCTCTGATAAGTATGCTTTTGGAATTGCAGAGTGACAGAGGTGGACTATATGAAATTGCTTCATACATAAGGCTCAGTGGATGGTTTTAGGGAAATTACACACTTCATTACACTTAAGCACAGAGAGATGAACAATAATGAAATGCTAATATGCAGTGGCCATAGGGTACTGATTATTGACATAAATAGTAGTTCAAGGAAATGACTTAATTTTTTCGGGTGACTAAGCAACAATCAATGTAATGGGTTTAGCTAACTCTCGGTAGGAAAATAATATAACAGAGTGGTATTAAAACAAAGAATAATATACATGTTGAAAAATCACATATCTTAGAGATCAGAAAAATCATATATAATTAGAGATTCAGAAAAGACCTGCCTAGACTACGGACAAAGCAAGTGTAGCACCTCTGCATAAGGCAGAGGTGAACTACAAATGAAGTAACAGTATTAATGCATGTTGCCTTTGCATTTTGAAATGCATTCACTTGCTAGAGCTACTTTAACAAGTGTTTTGTGTTCAATAAGGTCTGATATAATGCATATCTTGTTTAATGCCAGTACATTGTAGATATGGCACTCTCAAGGAAGCTGACTGCAGCCTCAGCAATATTTTGCACTAAAATTGGTACA
The DNA here is from genome assembly GCA_013396935.1 of Baryphthengus martii. Classification (NCBI taxonomy): domain Eukaryota; kingdom Metazoa; phylum Chordata; class Aves; order Coraciiformes; family Momotidae; genus Baryphthengus; species Baryphthengus martii. The sequence continues at coordinate 18,124 of VWZK01006208.1, read as the reverse complement.
GGCACTCACATTTTTACATTAATTATCAGATGGCACTAAATTTAATAAATAACATAAAGACATGCTGGTAAGTCTAGTATCCATCCAGATGAAGTTTTAAGAACGGAATTACATTAAAGAGATTGAAGGATTTAGGTACAGAAATCCAAGCTGAGAAAGACGTCTAAGGCATTTTAATCTCCTAGGAAATCTTGACAGAAGTCTATGCTGTGTAAGTCTACTTAGTTGCTTTGTCATGCTGTATACAAGAAAAGTGACATCTTTCTCCTTCCACAGAATGCCATTGTAAAGAAAAGTAGCTTATCACAATCTTATCATCACGTAATGCAATTGTCTTCTTTATGGTAGCACATGTTTGACTTCCTCTTGTGGGGTGCTACTCTCATTGTGCCTGTGTTCTGAGATGTACTGGCTGCAGACTGTTTAGCACAAACAGGACTGAGTCAGCAGAAAATCAAAGAGTGTTTGAAAGTATGTTTTCTGCTCCTGAAAATACACTGATCAAATATTCATCAAGTATGCTGATGGAATAGTTTTGTATTCTTGTTTTAAATCATGTTTAATTCTTCATGTCTCTTAACGACTTCAGCAATAATTAACTTTTTCAGCAAATGTGAACAGAGGATATAATCTTCAAACACTGAAAATCATCACAGTTCCATGAAAGCTGATAAAGAAATCAGTATTTTCTCCATTAGTCTGGTTATTATCCTTCCCCTTCCCTAATCATGCTGCCTTCCTCCTTTCAGTTTAATAATCATATTCTTCTCCTGACAAAACTTAAAATTTAGAAAATCCTGGATTTTTCTTCTTCTATAGACTTTTAATTTATTTCATACAGATACACAGGCACATGTACACACACTCCCCCATAGAAAAACATAGTTTATATGTAGCTCTCTAGAGACTGCTGTAAAATTTTATATACACACAAGGCACCATTTTTGAGTAGGTAACACATCAGAGCAGTACCTGACTTTGAATTTTCTTTGCTTCAGAGAAAACAAGTTGGCACTTTTCAAGCATCTAAGATATACTTTATTAAATATTTTGATATATATACACTTTTCTTTTCTTTTTTTTTCTTTTTTAAACCAATATAGAAGAGGAAGATGAAGAGATACAGTCCAACTAGAACTTAATCTCGCTACTGCCATAAAAGACAATAAAAAGTGTTTCTATTAATCTATTAACAACAAAAGGAGGGCTAAGGAGAATCTCCATCCTCTGTTGGATGCAGGGAGAAATGTGGCAAAGGATGAGAAAAAGACTAAGGTACTGAATACCTTCTTTGCCTCAGTCTTTAACAGTAAGAACAGTTGTACTCTGACTGCCTAGCCCTCTAAGGTGGACGACAAGGTTGAGGAGCAAAATGAAGTCTTCATAATCCAAGAGGAAATGGTCAGTGACCTACTACTCCATTTAAACATACTCAAGTCTATGGGGCTGAATGGAATCTACCCAACGGTACTGAGGGAGCTGGTGGAAATTCTTACCAAACCATTTTTCATCATTTATCAGAAATCCTTGCTCACCAGAAAGGTCTCAGTTGACTGGAGGTTAGCAAATGTGACAGACATCTACAGGAAGGACTTGAAGGAGAATCCGGGGAAGTACAGGCCTGTTAATCTAACCTTAGTGCCATGGAAGGTTATGGAGCAGGTCATCCTGAGTGTCATCACATGACATGTACAGGACAACCAGGTGATCAGGCCCAGCGGGCATAGGTGGATGAGAAGCAGGGCCTGCTTGCTGAACCTGATCTTCTACTCTGACAAGGTGACCAGCGTACTGGATGAGAGAAAGACTGTAGATGATGTCTACCTGGACTTCTGTGAAGTTTTAGACACTGATTCCCACAGTGCTCTCCTGGAGAAACTGGCTGCTCATGGCTTGGATTGAGATACACTTAACTTTATAATAAACAATTGGCTAGATGACTGGGTACAGAGAATAGTGGAAAATGGGGTTAAACCCAGTTGGTGGCAGGTCACAAGCGGCATTCCTCAGGGCTCAATAGTGGGACCTATTCTGTTTAATATCTTTATCAATGATCTTGATGAGGCAATAAAAGGCATCCTCAATAAGTTTGTAGACAACATCAAATTGGGTGGGAGTGTTGATCTGCTTGAGGGTAGAAAGGCTCTGCAGAGGGACCTGGATAGGCTGGATTGATGGGCCAAGGCCAATGGTATAACATTCAACAAGGCCAAGTGCCAGGTCCTGCACTTGGTTCATAACAACCCTTTGCAATGCTACAGGCTTTGGGAAGAGTGGGTGGAAAGCTGTCCAGCAGAAAAGGACATGTGCATATTCATCAATAGGCAGCTGAACATGAGCCAGCTGTGTAGGTGGACAAGATGGCCCACAGCATCCTGACTGGTATCAGAAATAGTGTGGACAGCAGGGTGAGGGAAGGCGTCATCCCCCTGTACTCGGCATTTGGTGAGGCCCCATCTGGAATACTGGGTTTAGTTCTGGGTGTCTCACTACAATAAAGAAGATAGAAAAAGGAGGCTCAGGGGAGACCTTATCACTCTGTACAGCTACACTGTAGCAAGGCAGCGATTGATATGTTCTCCCAAACAACAACTGATAGGACAAGAGGAAATGGCCTCAAGTTCTGCCAGGGGAGGTTAGGTTGCATATTAGGAAAAATTTATTTGCTGCAGGGGTTGTCAAGCACTGTAACTGTTTGCCCAGGGAAGTGGCTGAGTCGTCATCTCTGGAGGTATTTAAAAGGCATGTAGATATGGTACTTAGTGGTTTAATGGTGGATTCAGCAGTGCTAGGTTCATGGTTGCACTCAATGACCTTAAAGATTTTTTTCCAACCTAAACAATTCTACGATTTTACAATATTCTGCAGAAAAAGATGATTACGAATTGAGAAGCTTCAAAAATTGTTTAGACTACATCGATCAACTGTTGAAATATTTCATTGTATTGCAGGCAGCTTGAAGTGAGATACTATATAAAGAATACAACAGACATTGGTTTTGTTATCTGTTGAGTCTTGCTGAAAAAAGTTGTTATAGTTGATAGTCACATGGTTTGCATCTGCATGTAGATAAACATTTTGAAGTTATGTAGGAGAGGTCTCATAAAAGGAAGTCCTTATGTAAGTTACTGGCAGCTTTTTAGTTCAAATTTACTCTCTACTCAGGATTTCCTCATTTGGGACAGAAATATTTCTGTAAGGTAAACAAGTTCATTTTTTAATTCAGTGTGCAACATTTTTGCCTCTTACGGTAGACTTAACTGTGTTCTTAGAAGTGGTAACTAAAAATATAATAGATGCTACTTCTAATTGGTTTCAACTCGTTGTACATTGTCCTAATAGGGGATTTTCCTTCTCATTTGTTTCCCAAACACACTTCTTCTAGTATCTGTCATCTTACCCCATGTACAATTAGGAGTCTTTTTTGATGCTCGTGATAAATGATGTGTATGCTCTGCTGCTTATAGAACTCTATTACAGATTCTTGAAGTGGTGATATTAGTTCACTCCACATCCAAATGGTTAGAGAATCTTCTGGAGTCCCAGGTAGTTCATCTTCCTGCTTTCCCTACAGCCACCGTTCTCAGTGTCTTAGCGCTTTTTAGAGACAGAGGCAACATCCTCCAATTTCAATTCAACAAGATTTTGCTTGCTTGAAGCAACCAAAGTGTTTTTAAGGAGATACTACTTCCTTTTGCAATGATCTGCTTTTTTACATATTGACCCATATCAGAAAATCCAGAATCATCTAAAATGTGTGCGGAGCCACTCTCTGTTGTCACCTAAGGGCAAGAAAGGAAATGGATTCTCTTCCACTTTTTATCCAGAAAAAAATGGAGCACTCTTGATTTTCAGGTGGCTTGTTCATGTTCTATAGATAGCCTACATCATGAAAGGACTCATGATCTAGTGGTCATCTTATGTGCTCATGTAAAATTGGCAATTATTGTCACAGGAAGAAATAAAGCTCCAACAAGCTCAGATTTTCACTGAGAATTACTGCCTTACACTGTCAGGGAAAAGAACCCAGTGAAAAGGAAGATGCCCTGAAGTATAAGAATTTCCTCTCAGTGAATAGTTACTAGGTAAAAGTAATGACCTTTGATTGATATGTTATCTCCCAAACTCCAAGTGATTAGAATTATTTTTCCACTTTCTCACCGAAGGTAGTTGAAAGAGGGGTTTTTTTTTGCAGTCCCTGCTTAAATCCAAGAGCTGACTGTTCTTTTTGCCTGCCCATGAACACAGCGAATGACAAACTTCATGGTCATATGACTACATTTTCTGTGTTTAACCATCAATATTCTGACCCTTCTAATGAGGCTAATTTTTCCATTTGCAACATACAATAGATAGAAAATGTTTCTGTGATGTCAACTTTGATCTGCACAGGTGCCATCACCATGAATTTTCTAAAATCATTGTGTTTTCCCCCTGTGATCAGAATAAAGCATATAACAAAGGACTTAGATCTGTAAGAGCCAAAGATGGAGAGGTAAGAGTTCACCTGTGAAAGTCGTACACCGAATCTGAATGTTAAGCCTAAAAACATAACAAAGGACAAATCTTATGTAAATGTTGCCTTATGTACTTCATTCTTTGCATTGGTCTTCTTTTTTTTTTTTCCCAGAGCTGTGGAATGTGAAATGCTAGCTGAGACTCAGGCTGTTTCTCCAGACAACTGACAGTAGTCTCTGCCAATTTGTGAGTTAGTACAACACGACAGAGGAAAACTTCAGAAGAAATTAGTATTGATGCCGCTTCTAGAACTGTCGAGGCTCCAGAGGAGGACCATATGCTGGAAAGAGCAATCCCAGATGTAGTTCCAAAATCATGTGAGCTTTGATCATGAAAGGGGTCTTAACTTTCATGATGTGTTTTCCCTCTATATGTGTTTCTTAATTGCTAAACTCCTGGACCTTTCGAGGTAGGAGTGTCTGTTTTTCTAGCCTTCTCCTTATATTTAATCTTATGCACTTCTGGAGCATATGACCAATAAAAGACCTAAATAATAAATACAGCCATCTCTGTTTTGTTGTAATCTCTCTGCTATGAAATATACCTAAGAGACAATGTTTCAGTAGCTGAGGGATCTTCTGTCTTACGCTTATGCTCTACAGCTCAGTAGTCAAGCCATCCACTGAAATAATACAGAACTTTTCCAAAGACCTCCTCAAACTTCTGAGATCCCCTCTGTTATGGATTATTTGTTTTATTTTCCACAGAATACTGAGAATTACCTTGCACAGGTCATGGCACAGAAACTGATATTTATGCATAGCTGCTGAAGGCTTCTTTTCCTTCCAGTTTGTCTACAGTTGTCAATCCTAAATCAACTAGTGGGGCACCGGGTGAATATCACATCTACACACACCCCTTGCTTCCCCTTCCAGTTTTACTTTCTGGAACATCTGATTTTTTTTGTTTGTGTCTAACTTTTCAAAGAACTTGTTGAATCTTGTACGAGGGCTCTAGTACCTTACAGCTGGGAAAATCAATTTCTATTCAATTAGCAGGTGAAGATTTTTGTGATAGAAACTGAAAGCAATCAACTGCAGCTTTCCAGGTTTATATCACAGATTTCAAATATGGAAAAGAGCATACTGTAGGATTGCCACAGATATCACTAATCACAATCAAGGGCTGCTTTACACCCAGATTTGCCTGTGAGTCGTTTAACGATGTAAAACTCATGAACACACTTCTTGCTACCTATAGATTTCACTTTTATAATAGCCTTTTATCACCATTCCTCTGTTTTCTTAGTGCTTATAGCTTAGCATTGTGTTTCCAAATGGAGCAGAAAGCCCACAAAACTGTTTGAATATTTGGCCATTTCCAACAATAGTGGAATTACTTCTTCCCCCTTTTCTACCTCCAGTCCTTGTTTCTTGCAAACAGGAGGAAGGATGGAAGGAAGGAAAGAAGGGTGGAAGAAAGGGTGGAAGGGTGGAAGGAAGCGTGGAAGGAAAGGTGGAAGGAAGGGCGGAAGGAAAGGCGGAAGGAAGGGCGGAAGGAAGGGCGGAAGGGAGGGAGGGAGGGAGGAAGGAAGGGAGGGAAAGAAGGGCCAGCACTGCTTCATCTCTCATTGGATCCTTACTGAAAAAGAGTAAATACATTTGATTTAGTTTATATTGTCAAATATACTGCCTTTCCTTCCCAGTTACACTGTTTACAACTAAAACATTTGGTAGATCACGAAATACTTGCCTGAATACATTCCCATAAAATCTATGTGAAATGATAACCAATGTAGAGTTTACACAAAAAGTGTATATTCCTCTTCAAATTATTTTCCTGCTTGAATCCTCCTATACAACAGATTTAGAAAGGTTTTAAAGGAGCCGTAAGGAAAATATAGCAACTCCTGCTGCATAGTTTGCTAGTCTGGCCACACTCCCTTGACAGTCTTTCTTATCCTAATATTTATTGCACATGCATACAAGTAAATCTCAATCAGACTCGTTTTCATAGTAAGAGGATACAACCAAATGAAATTAATTTTAAAATTAAAAATGCTAACTAAATTTATTGATACTCAGCTAGCTCCAAGCCAGTGTCCATGAAAAAGAAAAATTCCAGTTGTTAGCAACCCATTGTTTTGTGTTTTCTTTCACATAATCCACATTCAGAATGAGCATGCTGGGAATAAATGACAAGTGACTAGCCCCATAGCTCATCAGCTTTCAAAAACACAGGCAAATAATACTCTGAGAAGATTCTTTTCATGATATAATTGCTTTAATGAATTTCTTACTGTTGTAAGAGTTATGCAGGATATATCACTGCCTCTAGTACAGTAGTTTGTTCTGTTGGTTTGAATATTATTCATAGAAATGAATTCTTCAAAAACAGTCTTATGTTTAAAGCATTCTATTAGAAGTGACATTTGTGCAGAGAAACTCAGATTTTTCTTGTTCTAAGACATCACTCCCCAAAGTTTCTTCTTGCAAAAGTGATAATAGAACTTGGAGTTCAAAGTGCCTTTGACTGAGTGCCAGGTATTTTGAGATGCCTGCAGCTAACACATCATTGCATGACAAATCATTTCCACTAACCTCTTTGGAGCAGTCTGTCAGTTTGTATGCTAAGCTCCTAGTTACTGGGAGATCACTTGAAGTTCTGAAGTGTAAGGTATCATTCACAAGACAACTGTGGGCAATTACTGGGTATTGTTGCACTTGTAGATCTCTACGGTTAAGTGCTTCTGTTTGGAAATGGGAGAGTTCTCCAATTTGTAAAGTAGAAGTAATATTTATTCCTCTTAAACTAGCATGTAATCATTCCTTCTTATTGACTACTATGACTGTGTTAAGTGCTATTAACAGGCATTTGAACAGTACACTTTCTTGTTAGAATGTATTATGTAGCACCTGTCCAGTGAGAGCTGAGGCTCAGGAGAAAGTAAAAAAAAAAAAAAACACAACATAACAAAACAAAACTAAAAGAATCCCTACAACCAAAAGATTTAAATATAGCTTTTTGTTCAGAAGGAAATATTGGAACAATCATTCTTATCATGGAAAATAATTCTTCATCTCCTGATGTTGTATATTCCATGTTAAAAGTTTCCTTAATAATCCTAGTTTAAAAAGGAATGCCCAGCATACTCCATATGTTATTATCTGGAAGTAATGTACTATCTGATGTTTCCTTGTAGGAAGGGTTGGAAAATATTTGAGAGAATCAAGATCAAAATACAATGAAATAGTATTTTAATTCTGTAATGTCATATTTAATAGTGAGTATAGTCTGTCCGATGAAAGATATAGTGCCTAATCTTTTGATGATCTTGGGTTTGATTGGTTGGTTTCTTTGGTTTGTTGGGTTTGGTATTATTGTTGTTCTTGTTTAGAGTTTGAAGGGTTTATAATAACAATTTTATTTCCTGATTGCAAGTTTTTATTTACAAATGATTATTCCTTTTACATAGATACATATCTACAGAAGATTATCTAATCCAAGGTTTTATTAGAAAGCTATTGCACAAAAGATGGCATAAAATTGTGCCTTCAGACATGTAGGCAATTGTTGAATAGCAAACCTACTCTGCAAGCCAAGTTCTTACCTTCAGAGTTACTCAGGTGCAGCTACTCACGTGGCTCCATGATTTAGCCAGATATTACATAGTGCTGATGTGAATTTACGGAAGCAGTCAGTCAGATTTCAAATTAGTTGGGCAAGAACTGGAACAGGTTTTTTAGTTTTTGGTTTTCTTTTCTCACTGAGTTCACTGAATGTAGGATTTCTTTTGATTTAATTGCCCTTTGTAGGTTTACAATTGTCTCTGGGAAATGCTGAAAAAAATGTGGTAAATCACTAGAATGCATAAAAATACTGTTATTTGAAAGACATCTATCCAGTCCTTGTAGACTGAAAGCACATCCTGATCTTAAAAGAACTCTCACTGTTTGTCACTGCATGTTGTGATGTTTCTTTAGACACAAATTCAAAACCAACACCATCACCAACTGAAAACAATTACTTGAAAGCAGCTGTAAGCATGTTTTTTTGGAGTTACTACAATTTAGGAAGATGCAGAGGTGCATAAGGTCACCTTTAGCCTTTCAAATCCTCAATTCTTTCCTGGTAGCATACCTTTAACACAGAAAATGGAGACTAAAATTTCTCCCTAGGTTTTATTTTTTGATATTCAGAGGTACCAGGTGCTGATCTCCATAAGTACAAAGCATTCTGGACAGAAATATCGTGTGGCTAACTTCACACAGTTAGACTTCAGTTTTGCATAGAAAAATTAAACATAGGGACTATTAATTGCTTCTCTTCAGTGTTTTCTGAAAGATGTTACTTCACAATATAACTCCATGAAGTGAAATAGTTAATAAAATTGCTATTTGATTCTGTGATTCTGTGATTTGCTTTTAGGAATTGTAGGGGAGTATAATGCTCTGTAGATACACAGGCAAACACTATGCTTAATCCAAAATTATTCTGAACCTGAAATCTTCAGCAATTTGGAAATCTTCTTTTTCAGGCAAATACTACTATAATTCTGTATAAGAAATTACTTAAGTTAAGGATTTAGAAATAGTTCAAAATACACATAGCTGCTGGCATAAAAAACCGAACCTTAGGTCACTTTGAAATAACACATTCAACCTTACAGTAAGCGTGAAGTTGTTTTTTTTAAAAGTATGCAAATAGAAAGTACAGTATTTATCTTGTGAAAGGTAAAGTTTTAAAATATAATCAAGCTGAAATATTGTAAAATGTGATTTACTGCAACAATAATTTAATGTAATAGCAAAGATGTCATTTAAGCAATTTGCAATTCGTGTATTTCCCTGCTGTGTTTGCAAGATTGCAATGTGAATCATCAGGAACTATAACTCAAAAAGCTTTAGATTTACATTTTCCTGAGACCTAAAGTCAAGAAAGGACACTACAGATAAGATGAATAACTTCATGATCTACTGGCTTCAATAAAGAAAAGGCTGCCTTTTCCCAACTGACTCCAGTTAGCACCTGATACATTCTTGCAACCTATCATGTAGATATATTGCATGGTAAAAGACTCTGTCTGGCTCAGTTTGTGAGAAGTTTTAGTGAGATTTCTACATAATATCTATGAGCAAGCTAATAATTACGGGTCTGAGATTGCAGGAAACTAAACTTACAAAAGCTCTGGAGAAAGAACGTATTATTAAAATAATTTTAATGATTAAGATGTGCTTTTCAAAATGGATTTCTCTTATATTTCTGGCTATACTACAGGCTTATTTCCGTGGGACCCCCACATTTCTGCTGAATGTCTGCCTCATTCCATCCAGATTCAGCTCTGTCTACAATTGCTGAAACATCTGAGTATCTTCTTGCAGCATATTAAGTAGTGTGACTAACATCTGTTTTATATGTATTTTTATCTTGTTTTTATGCTCAAGGAGAGGAAGTTGAAGAGTGAAGGTTTATTTATTTGTTTATATATAAATATTTTTTCTGTCTTTGTGGAAAATTCCAGAATGTGCTGCTAGGTATTTATATTAGAAATCAGGATCAGGAAAAAAGAGGTGTCCTGTGCCTGGAATAGATGACAGTGAGGATCTCGTAGGTCCTCAGTTCCCAAAGGAAACTCTCTATCTGCATAAGACAAGATTTAATCTTAGCAAACAAACATACGCTGTGCGAAAGCAACAGAAGTGCTGACACCAGCTTTCACTGTAGGATAAAAGATTATTTTTTTTCAGTGGGTTGGGCATAGTCTACACAGTGCCATGGAGATAAGGAAAGCATCTGTACATTTGTCTATCTTCCATATGGCAACCATATAAAAAGGGAAAGCCATGCTTTCAAGTAATCTATGTTGTAGGGAAATCTGATGTTATGTGGGTACATAAAGCCCAACAATTTGTTGTGATTCATGTAACTTTCTTGAAAGTGTACATCATAGAAGAAAATAAGTTTATTCTAAAAAAAAGTCCAAGAGTGTTTTAGATAAAAAGTTTTACTTATGGATACAACCTATGTGAATTGCTTATGCTAGCAACTGTGAATTGCCCGTCTTCTGAAATCAGGTTATCCTATTGAGATTTACAATACTTTTCACCTCTGCTTGGAATGGAAATAATAAAATGAAGTTTTCAGCATCCTGAATAATGTATTCTACCATGGCAGGCTGCTTAGGATACATATACTTTGATGGCACACAATGTTTGTACAGTCCCTTCACATTTTCCTATACAATTCAATTTCCTTGTTTTTCAATTTCTTACAATTCCTTCTCATTCTTGGATAGAAAAATACAGTTATCGAATAAATACAGGTTTTCATTCACTGGAATCTAGCAATCTCTGATGCTTACCTAACTTCAGTATGAATCTCATGTACAGAGTCTACAAGGACTTGGTATTGTTTTCAGATGGTCTAATACTCCTGCAGGAATTGAGTATGGTATAAGATCTCTCCACTTTTATATAAACCTCAAACTTCCCTTTCTGACCCTGGCTATTAAACAGTAACACATTTAAAATTCCTGCTATTCCTACTACTCTCTGTCACAGAAGGGAATAATGCAGAAAAATTTCACTTGACAAATGATAGTAATCTTATCCCACTGTAAATTTGAAAGCTGCAGAGCTATTGAAGTGATGGATTTGGTACAACAACCTTCTTGCTCACTTTGGAATGTAAATGGAAATAATTTTTAGTCACCTACACTTGAAAAGCCCTACATCTTTCAGTCTTTTCCTATTCCTAAATGGCCAGCATCTGCTTCACAATCACAGAAGGTCCCCAAATGCAGAATGCTACACTTGCCCTTGCTAAACTTCACTAGGTTCCCCTTCACCGAACTCTAGTCTATCTAGGTCTATCTAGATCTCGATGAATGGTAGAACAGCCTTCTGGTGTGTCAGCCAATCCAAGTTTTGTATCATCATCAGATGTATTGAGGGTCCACTCTGTTCCTTCATCCAAGTCATTCATGAATATGTTTAACAAGACTGGACCCAGTACTGACCACTGGGGAACATAATTTTTTATGGGCCTCCAATTAAACTCTGTGTTGCTACTCACATCCCTCTGAGTTCTGTTGCTCAGCCAGTTCTCAATCCACCTCACTGTCCACTCATCTAAACCATGCTTCCTAAGCTTGCCTATGGGAGACAACATCAAAAGCTTTGTGGAATTTGAGGTAGACAATAGCCACTGCTCTCCCCTCATCTACCCAGCTAGTCATATCCTCATAGAAAGTTATCAAATTAATTAAGTATGATTTCCCCTTGGTGAGTCCATAATGACTACTCCTGATAACCTTCTTTCCTTTACATGCTTGCTTTCCTCTCAAGCAAGCTGTTCTATCACCTTTCCAGGGATGGAGGTAATGCTGGCTGGCCTGTAGTTTCCTGGGTACTCCTTCTGAAGACTGAAGTGACACTGGTTTTCCTTCAGTCCTCAGGCACCTCTTCTGCTCTCAATTATCTTTTAAAAATGATGAAGAGTGGCTTAGCAACAACCTCAGTCAGCTCCCTCAGTACTCATGGGTAGATTTCGTTGGGGCCCATGGTTTTGTGGGTGTCCAGTTTGCCTAAATGATCTCTAACCCAATCCTCCTTGACCAAGGGTGAGTCTTCCTTCCTCTGGATTCTCTCTCTTACCTCAGGGGATTTGGATTCCCAAGGGCTGGTCTTAGCAGTAAAGATGGAAGCAAAGAAGGCATTCAGTAGCTGTGTCTGCTCTATATTCCCCATCACCAGGATGCACACCGCATTCGGCAGCAGCAGGTCTACATTTTTCCTGATCTTGCTTTTCTACTGATGTACTGAAGCGCTTCTTGTTTTCCACATTATTTGTGAGATTAAATTCCTACAGGACTTGGCCTTCCTTATTGCATCCCTACATAATCTGACAGTGCTCCAATGTTCCTCCCAAATGACCAGTTCCTGTTTTCACCTTCTGTAAACTTCCTTTTTCCATTTGAGTTTTTCCAGAAGCAAGAGTTTTTCCATTCTTATAGCAATTCCTTGCTTGAAATTCAGAACTTCCTGGACTCCTCAACAGATCGTACAGGAGAAAATACTCTACTCCCCTGTAATAAAGTCCTTTTTAATGAAATCAGGTTTTTGGGTGGAGGTGATGAGAAAAGGGTACATGCTTTTGCCCTGCAAGTTAAGTAATATAAAGATATTATTTTACTGTTTCACTCAATGCTTTAATAGTCTTGTAGGGGATCTGTTTCAGAGGCTTGTAACTTTAGGCAACATAGCTATGGAAGATCACAAAATGTATCAAACCTGACAGTAGTAAAAGAACAGATTTGAAATCCCAGACTGTGAACACCGTTCTCATCCTGTAACTAAGTGGGAGAAAGGTATTTTAATGAAAGCAACCTAAGGGATTTGTAGGGTCCTATCTATTATGACCCTTTTATCTCCCAAGTGTTCAAAATGTCATATTCATTTTACTGAACCTATTTGTTCTTCCTGTACTTTTCCGATTTTTTTTTGTATTTAGCACTTAGCATATGACTCATCTTTCTCTTAAAATTTTCAACTTGAGTAAAATCTGTGGTGGAGGGTTGTTCTCACATAATTTCCCATGTGGAAAAGTGAGGCTAAAGGGTCATAACCAGATATTGCTGACTAATTCATGTGAGTAAAGTTGCTGAAAAGGCCAGGAAAATTCTTTTTGTTGAGTCACTGATGTAAATGTTCAGAATATGACAATGTTTGTATGTCAACTCTAACCCCATCTGTAGTGGTCATTAGTACCAGTTTTACCATTTCTGCTACATTTCTGTGAATATTGCAGACAAAAATCTCTGTTCTGATTTTCTCACTAGTTAGTGTTTTAGCTGAAATTTTGTTTGATATTTGTGTCTGAGAAGGCAGGTCTACCTGTATACTACCACTGAAATTGGAACAATTGATAGGATGGGAGGCACTGAATCTCAATACAAAGAAACATTTTCATTTTTGGATCCAGAAAACAATTACCTATGAAAGGAAAGGAAGTCTGTCTCCCTCCCCCTCCCTCTCCTTATCCCTCTCCTCCTTCTTCTCTTTCTATTCTTCCTTCTTCCTTTTCCTTCTTCTTCCTCTTCTTTTTGTTTCCTCATTATTTCATGATTCTCTGGTTTGGAGTTGTGCTGAAGCACTAGTATCATTTGTTGATTATCAGCTGTTGTGTGGGTGATGGCTAAAATGATCTCTGTGTACTTTATCTCTCTGTTATGAAGTTTGATTAAATTAGGTTTGCAAAGTGTATGAGATATTATCTTTTAGCCTGAAACCACACCTGGAAGTATTTAAAAGATGTACAGATATGATGTTTAGGGACATGGTTTATTAGCGACCTGGCAGCACTGAACTAACAGTTGGACTTGTCGATCTAAAAGGTCCCTTCCAACCAGAACAATTCTACTATTCTGTGGTTTTATGATTCTATGATTGTTTGAGATCCTGGAGATAAAGGCACCCTAGATGTGCCAAAGCCTACCTAATTATCACCGTTTTGCTCTAGCTAAATTATTCTAATGACTATGCCCACAAAATGGAGTTTTGGTAACGCACACATTACTGTTGATAATGCTGATACACCTCCACTGTTGAAGGCTTTGTATTAATAAGATGCCCATAGATACAGATGTCATGTCATGTCATTTAGTCTGGGTTTAGACAACATGTCAGTAAATCGTCAATAGTTGTAGAAGATGAGAAGTTTTGTCCATTCTTGTTTGTATCTTTATTATCAAAGGCAAGTTTTGCTGAACGGTAATAGAAAACTAATGAAAATCTTCTAACCTGTGAATTAGATTCATCCATGGTCTATTTCTACTGAGATTATACAGATTTTTTCAGTCATCCTTGAATTCCTTTGTCATTGGATAATTTGATTTTCCAAGAATTTTCCAAAAGTCTGAGTAATGAGTTTTCAAAGGACCTGCCTGGTCAGAATTCAGAAATTAAGAGTATCTTGCTTATATTTCAATTATGCCTGTTAACTCCAAGGAGGATATTTGAGGGAAGCAATGCTATGGTGGTTTCATATCTTACAGAATTTTTCACTGGACTGAAGTCCACTGTGAAACATCAAAAACAACCCTTGAAACTCCTTTTGGTGAAGACATATTCTATATTGGAAAAAAACAACAAACACCACAAGCACCACAGCGTAGCATTACATTTCTGAAGCAGTAAGGTAAATTTTTCTCAGCAAAGGCAAGTGAATTTTAAAGTCGTAATTTTTCAGGAAACAACAGTCAGGGCTGTTGTGCAGTGGCAACAGAAGCAAGGGCAGCCCCAGGGCAGGGTAGGGCAGGGCAGGCAATGCCCCTAACAGGTGTAATTCCCCCTCAACAGAGCAGGATGATCATGCCAGGTCCCTGATGATGGCCAGAGCCAGCCAGGATTTTCATTGAGACCAAGAGATCAGGTCAGGGACTTGAATCTGTGAGTCATAGTCTGGATCAGCACAGTCTGTCACCAGGTGCTAACACAGCTGGAAGGGCTCCTGAATGAGTTGAGGGATCAGGGGCATTATTCATAGCCCTTTTTCACAGCTGTTTCCCAGGTCCACACAGCCTCATCATGTCAAAGCTAGCCTCGAGTGCAGTCAGAGAATCCCTTATGGGCTCTATGCATGCCTGTGCATCTGTGAACTGAAGGGAGTGAAGAGTTCTTACAACTGTTAGCCATGCCCCAGCCCTGAATTAATCACATCACTGTCATTGCTACAGAGTGAGTTATAAAATTTCTTCTGAGGACAGGACTGACTTCAAAATTTTTTTGAGAATAAAACAGGATTTAGTAGTCCCTTGAGACTGCTCAGATTCTCATAGTAGTATCAGCAGAATATCTACACAGAAAGGGAGAATGCATTCTTGAAATGATCTTGATATGTTTGGTAGCTGCTGCAGTGTCACACTGAGCTTTGATTAGTGAAAAGTACCTGCCTGTCCTCACAGCACTTATTGTCCATCTATTCTCTCTTTATCTTTTCCTCTCCTGAAATCTCTCTGTCCCATCCTTCTGAATTTCTTTTTTGCAACCAGTCCTAAATTATAGCCTTTAAAGGCATCATTCATACTATCTATCTTATGTAACTTTTGGAATAGTTAGTATTACTGACTCTGAAGATTTATCATTGTAATAATTTCTGGGTTAAAAAAAAAAATTAAAAAAAAAAAAATAAAAAAAAAAGGAGTGGAGAGTTAGTAGTCTTGAATCTGCTGTTTACTGATTCAGAGACAAACATTCTAGTTTTTATTTATACTGTGTTCACACCCAGAACTTTCGTTGTGGCTTTAAGGCAAAAAACCCCGAACCCACATTTTTCTTGAACATTTAATCTATTCTTAAGCACTACTACGGTAGCTTATAGTAGAAGAGAAATGTCACCAAAGATCGTATCAATTAAAATGTGATTACCTAACCCTGAATTCAGTTTGGTCTTAGGTCATATCTGAAATACTAACAAGAATAGCTGGGTATATTCAGACCAATTTATACATATCTCTACAATGTCAAGGCTAAGTTGGTAATTTTTACTCCTCCACCCAGGACTAGAATGAACACAGAGTTGAAGTTGATGGGTAGGAGTGACGTGGGCTGCTTCAGTCAAGGCAGTGCTGTAAGTCTGGATACTTTGCGGCAATGAACTCGTTTGCAGGTATGAAAGACGTGTTTGGTTTAAACCCTATTTCCTTTACAAATCACTTACTTGCTGCTTCTCTTTACTTTTCATCACAGTGATAAGTCTTGCTCCTAGTAGCATCACTCACTATACAGTCACAATATTATATACATGCCATCCATTAGGTGAAATCCTGCAGGATAAAGGAAATAAACCTGTTCAAGGAATAGATTTACCGTACACCAGGGTAATGAATTAACAAGTCTCCAAACTCTCTAGTGTGTTCTATATTTCCTGGTCATTTAGCACATCTCTTAGAAAATAAACAAGAAAGATCACTTTCCTCACCTCAACTTGTACAGGCAAATTGAATCTAAAATGAAAATAGGATGCATACATTCTTTAAAAACTGCTGAAGTATCTTTTCTCTTTTGATTTTTTTTCCTCTCTTTTTTTTTTTTTTTCTTTCTCATTGTCTCCTAGCAAGCTAATGCATTCACTGAAAGTAGTTTATGGTAGTGTGCTTTCCTTGAATTTCTGTGCATGCCAGAAGGAACACTATGCTAAAATTGTAGAGGTTTAGTTTTAGTTCCAGGCGCTTTGATGAACTTCTTTGTGACCTTGTACAAAGCGACATGGTGATAGATTTGATACAGTACTCAGAATTCATCACTGCAGTCAGATTTTCATAAGGTTTGGCTTATACTGTTGAGACGCAGAGTAAGGAATGAGTCATTTTCCAGTTCCTTGGGTGCTGAACAGACTATATATATTTCACAAAGCAAGCCATTAGAACTTAATATCTTTGAGTGCTACCAACTACAAAATCTGGTCTCTTTAGAAGTCTGGGCCTGATTTTTTTGTGACAAGAAGGCACCAATCATCTTTGTACCTCAGCTTGTCACTCAAAAAATGAGCTTTCATTTCACTTTTAATCTCCTTTTTCCTTTCAATGAAGCCATTGGGAATCTGTTTTTACCTAAATACATGGGCTATACCTACTACAGTTCTTTCAGTTGTTGCCTTTAGAGGCTATGGGGTTTGCACCAGATGACCTTCAAACGTCCCTTCGAAATGAAACCTTTATGTGATTGTGTGTAAATCCTTTAGTATCAATAAACATGACATAAAAAATCTATGATTGTAAAGGAAATTGTATAGCACATGTCAGTTGTTACCAAACATACAAACACACTACTCTAGTACTGCGTAAATGAATTCTTCATATTGCATACATGAATACTTTAAGCCAACATGAAAAGCAAAGAAATATGTAAGGTTTCCACAGAAAAGAAATCAGAAAGTATTCCTTTTAGAAATAGGAAGTATATGTTACATTGTCAGAAAAGTCTTGACGTTTAAATTTTTTTGACTTTTAAAGAGAACTGAGTGAATTTATACTTAGATTTTTCTTTAAAGACATTTACATTTAACATTGTACTATCAAATAAATCTGTATTTATTTTTATTAAGTGCACTGCCCACAATTACCTTAGTGAGTGAATTAGCGAGACTGTCCAAATAATTTTTACACTTAATTTGATTTTACAGAATACTCATGGAAAGGAGGAACCACTAATCTCCACATTAAAAAGCTACCCTTAGAAACTACATTTGAAACACTGAAGTTTTTGAGAGAAAAAAATTAATGAGACTAACTGAAAGTAATCATCGTGCACCAGACCTTGACACAGTAGCAAAGTCAGTAAATCCCATGCTCTCTGCTAACTCCAAAGTCATACTTTAAAGCCATTGAAGCCAAAGATTTTGCAGAATTGTTTGACCCATGTCTCCGTTTAGGGTTCAGGGCAAACCCCCCAGAGCAGAATTCCTCTGGGCCCCCTCTCTCCCTCCCCCTTCCCTCCCAAGGGAGGATACAAGGGAAAAGAGGAAGGAAGTGCCTCACACCAAATTGGAAGTTAAGACTATGAACGAAATTTAATAGGTAATAGAAAAACAGGGAGAAGGAAATATTATGGGAAGGAGGATATACAAAAATATAGAACACTAGTCCTGGGATGGTGATGGATTGTGC